>VXAV01005017.1:0-11273 GCA_013399715.1 Alectura lathami | reverse complement strand
TTTTTTTTTTTTTTTTTTTTTTAATAAAAACCTTCCTTTTTCTCCTCACTGCTCAAAGTGAGTATTTTTGTCCTTCTTTCATCCCCTGCTGTTACATTATCCCTGGCTTCAGGACCAATTGTTCTGTTTCCACAACCCTCTGTCTAAAATGGGGGTCTGTGTTGCCTGTGCAAGTACATTCACAGAGACGGGGAATGTTCGTTTTGTCCAATGCTGAAACTGGGGACAAGCACTGAAATTTCCATAAAGCTGAGCAGTGCTCCCTCTGGAGGAGGTGTGAGGCTGGGCCAGTGAGAGCTGCCATCCAGTGGGGCAGTGGTGACACCGGGATGTCCTTTCATTTTCCCTGGGAATGGATCCAAACACTCTCCCTGATGTCCAGCACCATGCATTCATTTATAGTTTCAGTTTTTTGTCACTAATGGAAACTTGTACTCCTCCCCTTTCCTGCCCCTTGTGCGTTTTTTTTTTTTTTTTGACTCTGTCAATTGACCAATATTCTGACTTTTATTAATTTTTCACTTAGCACATTCAACTGGACTGTCCCATTCCTGAGCTGGCTGGCAATTGTTGCTCTCTGTGTGTTCACGCTCATCCTGTATTTCATTCCACTGAGATACATTGTCCTTATGTGGGGTAAGTAAAGCCTTTTTTAACTGTCTATGCCACTTAGAAAAAACTGTTTTTTAAGGGATGACTTGTATCGTCAGTACTTCTCCGTATTTATGGTCGTGAAGCTTCTCCATGATGGAAACAGACAGGTTAGTTAAAAATCACAGCTGCGTAAAGATTTAGGCCCACCTGCAAAATGCATTTTTCTTGGCTGGCATTCTAGACTTCATCATACTATAAACATGTAGCCATGAGGATTCTTCATGTATCAAAGTGTAGCTTTGTCTAGACATTACTCTGATTTATTTTCACCACTTATACACAAACAGAGGCATTTCAATCTATATAGTGCATTTAGGCACTATATTTACAATATGCCTTTTTTACTGCAGTACTTTATCTTGCAAAAGTGTATGTAAACATAGCAACAAGGAACCTGTTTAAAGGGTCACCTTTAGTCTGACAGAGAGATAGATATATGTTGTATCTGACTATTGATAATGAACAGAAACTGAAGGTCTGGGGCTGAAGGCTCGGGGGTGGAATTGTGATTTAAGCCAACCTCTCATTGTTTTTCCTTATATTTATTCTTTATACTGATTTTAAACAGTACTATTCCTTCATCTGTTGGAAGTAATACTCTCTGAATTTGTTCATTTCTTACACGTTGCACATCACCAGCAGCTGTACCCTTACTCAGTAGAGTAAATGTGTGAAGAGCAGTGTCTCAGTTAAATCCTTTCTGAAGAAAACAATCATGCCTCTGTAAAAAAAAAACTTCTGAATTCAAGGGGCAACATAAAATCACTGAATTGACTTTGCAGAGTGTGGTTATTATGTATCAGTCAGAATTGGCACTATTCTTACAGAGTCTTTACAAACCAGTGCAGCAGAATTAACAAAATGGAAAAGTACCAATAATGAGGATTTGAATGACAAAAAAAAAAAAAAAGGAACTAGAAGAAGCAAGTGTATGGGCTTAGTGTCTTTTCCTGCCTTAGAATTTCATTTATTCCTCACATAGCCTGTATCACTTGGGCACAACCCAAACTTCTAGTTTATTCCCAGAGTAGCATTCTTCCTACCACAGACGAGGTGCTAGGACTTTTGTTGAAAGTACTCTGCCAATGTCCTTGTTCTTCATTTTCTTGGGCAGATCTGCCATCTTCTACACTCAATATCATATATCCCCTTGATTTGATGCAAGAATTTAAGCTTTTAAGACCCACAGAAGTAATGTTAGCATTGTTGTGTGAACAGTTACTGACAGCTGCCCTTGCAATACCTTGGGAGGTGCTACACTTCACCCAGAAATGTGAGGTCATGTCTCTGTCTCAGGTAAGAAAAAGCCTCAAAAAAAAGCCTCTCGCAAGTTATCTAGTCATACAGCTTCAGCACCTTTGCTCATTAGAGATTTCAGCTCCCCTTTTTTCATCTGCATTTCAGTTTAGGCACCTTCTTATTCAGCAGATATGTGGGGGTACCTATTTTTCTTTTGTCGTGCTGGGATGCTGGAGAGGCACTGCATAGCTGCGGTTCCAGCAATCCAGATCTCGTGTGGTATGAAATGCATTAGCACAGAGCCATGTCATGTTGCATGACAGAGCAGTTCTACTTTCAAAAATGTACCATTCCAAACACATACCTGTTTTCTCCATCATGTTGTGTTTCTGGCCTCTGCTGTGTGTGTACATTTCTTCATCCCATTTGTATATCCTGCACTTGAAAGGAACAATCTCTGTTGCTTGACTTTAGTCAACAGGAAACTGGGCTGCTCTGTAGTGGCGTCTGCCCATGTCATTCTTTGGGTAGGCAGATGTTTAGTTTTTATGAAAATTCTGTGCTGTGGCCAGTCTTATGGATAGCTGTCTTTCATTTGTGCATCCGTAGGGACTGCCTGTTCCAGCCTGCCCTGGCAAGAAGTTCTCAGTGTTTCTTCTCCGTGGCAGACTATTTATCCTCAAACTTGTGCTGCATTAGCCATGATGGTATAGGAACCACGTCTGCACTCTGCAGCGTGGAGTTCTGACAGCTCCTACAGCTGTTTATGTGTGAAAGAGTGTAAAGAAAGTAACTTTGAACTGAAATATTTCAAGCTTTTAGAGGAGACTTAATCCTCGTGTTGTATTTTAGTTCTCCTGTAGCGTCCTGGCTCATCTGTTCTACTCTTCTCAAGCCGTGATCCTGATTTATTCATTAATTTGCTCTCACAGGGTGGCTGGTTCTTTTCTTTATGAGTAACAAGTGATAAGGCAGGACTGTATCAATACATGAATTCACTAGTGGGTGGTCCAGTGGCCTTACGCAAGAAACAGGCCTTGACTTTCTCAGTCACTTGCTGAAGGAAAGGATCTTCGTTAACAAGTGTCTTTGAATCCCACATATTCCTTACCAATACTCATTGTTTAATCGCTAGATGGAAGGATCACAGCAATCTCCTCTCTTAACCAGAGTTGAGAGTTCATTCAGTAGGAACCCGCAGTTGTTACCAAGACTGCTGCTGCTTGTGCACTGTGTCTTGAAGCTTTATGCCTGTACTGAAGCTTTCTCAAAGGCTTAGGCACCAAAGACTTCTTGAAAGATAAACTGAATTATCTCATCTCTGATACGGCCCTGGTAAATTACACAGAGCAGCACATTTTCAATTGCTGTCTCAGCTTTCTCCTGCTGAAATAAGAATCTGTGCAGTTTGTGCCATTCCTGGCCATGATTTAGATGTGTGTTCCCAGAGCACAAACACAAGATTCTCACGAGAAAAGTGCATGAATCTGAGCCGGTATGTCATGGTATGTTAAAAAACATAAGTTAAAAGCCTACTTTTAGCTTAGCTAGGGGAGGAGTTTCCTGGTGCTTTTGAACACTAACTGCCAATTGGCACTGTAAGACTGTGATGTTTAGAAGAGCCATCGCGTCCGTTCTCTGCTGTGCCACTGGGTCATCTATGTCTGCTACTCCCAGACAGAGGTTTGTGCAATTTCTTCCTTAAGCCTTCATATGGTGAACTACTTCCCATCTGCTTCACCATCCGTAGTGCTAGAAGAATGTTCCTGGCATCTGACCTGAAGCCTCTGTCTTGCTGTTAAGCCCTGCATTACTAGTCCTACCTCCCACAGGGAAGGAGCACAACCTCTGCATAATAAACATGGTTTCTATTGTAAAGGTAGTTCTCAGTCAAGTTTGTTGTAAAGAAAGAGGAATTGGAATGTGTCACTAGAACATTTGCATTTTGAATCAGAGGGAACCATGACAGCAGATAATGACTTCTAGAGCTTGAGTTTATAGTTCATGCATTCATTAAGAAATGCTAGTACCAGGCTCAGAAATTGATCCTACGTTATCTCTCAGAATTTTGTCTGTGTGTATACCTACTGTTGAAAACACATGACGGCAGTAACATTTGAATGCTCACTTTTGCAGGTATCAATAAATTTACAAAGAAGCTTCGAAGTCCATATGCAATTGACAACAATGAGCTGCTTGACTTTCTGTCCAGAGTTCCCTCAGATGTGCAAGTGGTGTGTATAGTTTTTAAACTGTCTCTACAGTTGTTATTTTGATATATGGCATCATGATTTTCTGATTTTTTTTAAGCTCATTTTAAAGCTATTGTTTTGATTTCACTTTCTTTGACTCGAAGAAATTGAAACTCAAGCTGAGTATAGTCTATGAGCTTTAAAGAGTCTGAGGTACTTTGTCCATTAAGGAGTTAGCCACTACCACAGTTTTGCTTACGGGAAATCAGTAACAAGGCAGGTGTTTGGGAAATGGTAGTAGCTGCCGGAGTTTGTATTAAGCAGCCTCCAGGGGTGAGGCACTGTGATGTTTTTTTGTAGGAAACATTGATACCTGAGGCCACTAGGACATGCAGAGAGGCCAGAGGAGGGTCAAATGATGGAAGGAGGCAGTGTCCTGTGACACTCTGTGTACTTCACAGAGTGTTTCTTCTGTGTTGAGAACTTTTGGCTACAGTTTAACTGAGACCATAAAAAAAAAAAGAAAAAGTGAGCTAGTTATTAATTACAAGCTTTTATGGGGCAGTACACAACTCCTTGTGTAGGTGCAAGCACAGATAAATCACATCCAGTATCACAAAGATTATATACTTTCCATATCTCTGGGTAATGGTTTCAGTTCAGATCTGGTATAAATAGGAGGTACATCTGCTCCCCTCTGTGGTAGGCCTTCAAAAATACGTACCTCTTTATGAAACAGAGAATATTCATCCACTCATTAGAGATGGTAGTGTTTGTTTTCTGTTAACATGGAAGAAAACAAAAAAGGTAGCCTTTTAAAGTTTGCATCAGTAAAGTGTTTTATTTCCTGGCAGGATTTTCCTAATGCTGTTTCTAACTTCAAATCCACCATTCTGTTGTTGAATCGCAGCTGTAGATCCCATATAGTTTGCAAAGGGGTCATTTTCTTTTTCTTTTTCATTTTGCCTCAGAAAAAAAAATAGAACTCTTTCTTTCTTTCTTTTTCTAGCAAGTGACCACCTGACCAGTTTCTGTGTTTAAACAGGTGCAGTATCATGAACTGAAACAAGATCCCAGTCACAGCCCAAGCAAGAGGAAGAAAAACAATCTTGGCTAGCCAACTTCATGTACTGAAGAAACTGGCATCTGCTGGGGGAAGAGAAAAGAAGCAGCCTACCGTTTAAGCACCATTTCCTTTCTCTAAGCTTTTTATTTATTTTGCCTTTTTTTTTTCTAATGAGGAGAATTTGTAAATACTATATAAAGCACTGTAAAGACATGTCTGATGAAGGTTTCAAGCAAGGCTTTTGCCGTTAGAGATAGCATAACAAGTTGAAGAAGTCAATGCAAAATGGTAAATATGCACTGCTACTCAATGGTCAAAGATATCTGAAATATTCAAATCATGCTGACGAAATCTGCAAAAGATGTAATTATAAATCTGACTCAAAAATTCTGTCAGATTCTGTTTGTGAACCTTAATATTTTTATCCAGGAAGTCACCATTAAAAATTTTCTATGTTTTATACATTTCAACAGAAATACAATGTAGTGAAACCTACTGCACTTCAGTTTTAACAGTTTTTTTCAGCTCCAGACCCTGGTGTTAACTGCTGGTGCAATGTATTCCTGTGCAGTAGGGCTACCTAATGAGGAACACCAAGTGCAAATGTCTTTCTGGAGCTCCCCAGTGAAGTTCCTGCCGTGTTTATCATTCCATTATACGACCTAAAAAATCTCGTGTCTCTCAAAATACTGCCAGGTTTGTAACTGATAGCCTATCTGATTCTTTTTTGTATGTACCAGTAATCTTCATTTGTACAACATAGTTTAGTGAATTAAGTCCATAGTTCTTCTGTAATGGAAATGCTATCAAACTATCTCCATATTGCTTTAGGTGTCAGGCTATGAACACCTTTTGTGCACATAACTATTTTACTATGGAAATCTTGCAGGAAATGTTTTTTGCCTTCAAATCACAAGATCATATTTACATGCTTTGTGATATAACACATTACCTGTTAACAATGTGGAATAAGGAGCAGAAGACAAAATGCAGTTGTGGTTAAACTGAATGACCAGATTTATTTCCTTAGCTGATAATGCAATCAGTTCTGATATCAACTGTGCCCTACTGCATGGAAACTGCGTTGTTTTATAAATTGAACGAAACTTAGACAAGAAAGGTTTACATTTCAATGGTTTTTGTGGCCACTGCGTAATGAGTGCTTGGGGATATATTCTGATTCTGCTTGTAGACTTGCACGCTCAGCTCCCCTGGTGGAGAGCAGAGAGCTCGTTCCGAGGGGACTGCCTGTGCACAGCTCTTAGCCGTAGCTCCCAGTGACTCTAAAGGGGATTTCTGCCCAGGAGAACTGCAGAACTCCGTCCTCGGGAGGAGTTCTCCCGGTTGTTCTCCGTGGGTTACCTCTCATTGGTTGCAATCGCTGATAAAGTTCTATTGCACTACTCTGACAATACTTTTTGAGAAGACTATTTAGAAATACTTTGCAGGTAGATGTATATATCTTTGTCTAAAGAATTCTGTGTTAGCTGCATTAGTCATGAAAGATAATTCTGAATTTATTTTACAGAGACATTGATAGCCAGTTTCTGATAACAAAGTTATTTTGATCTTGTTCCTTGTGTTTGAAAGAATGCCAATCAACTGTTCTTTAGGAAGTCTTAGACCTAAATAAGATCTTGTTACATCATGATTCTAAATGAATTTGTTTGCAAAGCTTATGTAACCACCTTTTCACTGTATGTTGCCCAAAGAGTAGCTTACTATTGATGAGAACAGATTGACTTATGAGCCTTGTTTTACAAAAAGAGATCAAAACTTTTGACAAAATGCAAATATTTCTTGCCAGTTTTCAGTTTTGCAAACTTCTTCGATATCTTGCAAGCCTTGTACCTTCTTAGTATTACCCATCATTCTGTGTGCAATCTCCTGTCGAGTTTTGTTTTGTTATTTCTGTACTTTATTTAAAATGTCTTCTTTGATGGTAGTGTCTTAACTTACACACATTTTCTGCATTAAACACGTACAACATTTAAGCATCTCTAATAATTGTAGAATGTGTCGTTTTTAAAGTCCTGCAGTATCGTTTCCCATTAGTGGCATGAAGGGTGAGTGGATGAAAACATCACAGGATGTGCAGGATTCCAGTGTTTTAGGTCCCAAAAGATGTAAGTGGAGGGGGCAGGGGGAAGAGCACATCCATTTGTTGAAACAAGTTTAACTGCTGTTAATGCCTCAGTCGTTTGGAATTGATCTCCCTGAAAATGTGATGCACAGAAGCAGAACTGACTCAGAACACACTGATAAACTCTAGTTTCTCCTAACCATAATAGGACATTTTAAAATTATTCTTTAAAATAATTTGTATGTGAGACTCTTCAGTATTTTAAGTTTTTATTTGTGGGGGAGGCCTCTTTAGAGATTTGTTCCTGCCTTATCCTGTAAATATTTCAGTATATCTGTGATTTCTAGTTTGGTTCTGAAGTCAGTTTCTTGTTAGGTTTGCCTGATATTATTCCTAAGCAACTTTTCCATGCATCAACAATCAGGAAAGAGCAATGTTTCTCAATATCATTAAATTCTTTCTGCTCTAGGGAAAGAAAATTTACGTGGGCCCACACTTAAAGTAAGTATCAGACCCACTGAAGGCTTTTTGCCTGAGGTTCTAGTTACATTTCTGCTGATAACACAGAGTACAAAGCTTACTTACACTGTTTTTACAGTGGCTTCTCTTCACAGTCAGAAACAACTGTGTGTTTTTCGTAGCTCATTGCTATGAGCTGGAACTTGAAGGGTTACAGTAAGATAACATTTTAAATCTGAGTGGGCTAAAAAGGAAGGTGCAATTAAAATAACAGTGGAATAATCAGAAATTCATTGAGAAGGCTGCATAACTGCTAGCATGGGCTTTAACAGCAAGAGGAGGAGCTGTTGGACCTGCCAGCAGTGTACTGCATGACAGCAAAGTATTTCATTCTAGAATAGTCCAGCAGCATAAAGCATGTAAAGGAAACTCATTCTCTGGTCAGCATGACATCATATACCAGCCACTCAAAAATTAGTGAAAAGTCTGTAGCTCTCTGCTATCCGCAGAAGTTCCCTATCTGCAGAAGGACACATTCCATCTACAACTCCTTTCCACCTGCAGCTGCAGCATTGTGCTGGAAGCCAGACACAAACCTCTGTACATTTCTGAGCCTGCTTCTCTGTGGAAGACAAACTTTTTCCTCCCAATTGGGATAATTTCCAGATTGCTGTGCAGCTGCTTCTATTAAAGTCGCTAATCTCCCACCCCCCACCTAAACTGCAATTGCAAATTTTCAATAAATACCTTCTTCTTTGGAATTTTTCTGAAATCTTGCAGAGGTGAACAACCAAATTTAAAGTCAAATCTGGTTGAAATTATAGGTATTTTTCAATGTGAAGCACTGGTTTCCCATTGCTTCCTGCCTGATTAGGGTACAGCATAAAAGCAACATGTCTTCTCACACTGAGAAGAGAAATACAACTACTCCCAAATAAAATGCAATTTTACATGTCAACTGACAAAAAAGTGAAGTATTTAACAAAGTATGCTGCGCCCCACTCAGCCGCTGGCAGAGCAGGGTGAAGTGCTTCTGACTGCAGTTATCATGCAGCCCGCTGAGAAGCGTGGGGTGAAAAGAACGGCCTGGAGCAAGAGCTCACCTCAAGGTGGGGTCCCTCTGCACTGGCTGGAGGAAGGAAAGATCCTTCCCACCAGCAGAGTAGCCTGTGTGCCCTCAGCCTCCACAACCAAGACAAACCAAACCAGACCAAACCAACCAACCAACCAACCAAAGCTGTGCACAGCTGCTGCCAGCCACTGGGGGGAACAAGCGTGGGTCATGCCATCAGACCAGGAGGTTAGTTGCTTTTGCTGCAAGATGCATTAAAAGATTTTTGCTTCTTTCATCTCGCAGTAATCAAACAAGAGAAGAGGTGTTTCTCACAAAGGAAAATGTCTAGATCATAAATGAAAAGTACACAAGCTATCATTAAAAAAAAAAAAAAAAGAAAAAAAAAACTATCAACATGCAGAGGGCATTGTCTGGATAATTTCCTTTTTCTCAGTAAGAGTTTAGTGCTCAAGAGATGTTGTATTTAGCCATATTTTGAAGGGTGCATTCCACATCCATTGAATCTTGAGTGTCCAACTTAAAATTCTGAAAGTTTGAAATTGACTTTTCTTTTACTAAAAGCCATGTTTTTCTTCTCATCAGCCTTAGTACTGAAATAAATTTAAATGTCAAAGGCTTTTTTGTGCTTCAGGTTGCACTATATAAAATCCTGAAATCCTTAGCTATGATTCATATAGTAATAAAGATTTTTTCCATTTTAATATAATCAAAAGTAACACTCAAAACTGCTTTTCTTGCTCAGCTTTTGATTAAATTACATCAGGTGATTAAAGGAAAGGCCACAGTGTTGATCATTGATATCTTTTTGATTAAAGAGTGGAAATTAATGTTTTTTGGAGTCATTTAATAAGTTGATATTGCCTGACCTTCTGTAACCTGACATAAAGATACGTTCCTACGAAGTTTACTTTGCATAATAGTTCATTATTACACATGATCTTTTTTACGAATGTCAANAAATAATTTTTTTTTTAAAAGTAAAAAAAAAAAAAAAAAAAAAAAAAACTTTTAGAGCCACAACTTACGGAGAAAGATCTCCAGTCAAAAGTAGCAAAGAAATTGCAAACACACTGCATGATTATGCAAAAACATAATCAAATTTATAGGGACTGTTAAGCACTGAGCAGTTGTGAGAAAAAGAGCAAGTGCTGGAATTCAGGATCCTACCATCCTCATTTTATGCCTCATTACAATGGCCACAAGTATCAGAACTTTGAAAAGGAAATGGAAATAGTAAGTGTTCTGTTGCACCATTCTGAGGTGTGACTGGAAGAAAGGAGGAAAACAGTTCAGCTCACATGCAAGCATAGGTGGCCACTCCAGCTCACAGGACAGGAGCTCACAGGGCCATGCCATGGATGTGCCCTGCCCGGTGTGGCTGGAGAAGCTCCCGTGGGCTCACACAGGAAGGGGTTGGCTTTCTGCTGAACTAGGCAATCGAAAAGCTCTTTAAGATGTCTCTTTCCCAGATCTACGTCATGTTTTAGAACTGGCCTCGTTGGCTGATGTTTAAGTGCACTGACCATTTCTCTCACTAGCAGAAGTTTCCATCTCATAAACCAATGTGCTCCATGTGTAGCTATGCTTGAGCTAAGACAGAGGAAGATTTTTCTCTGTCCCCTGAAAAAGTATGGTAGCAAAAGCAAAAAACACTCTCTTTTTTCCCAGGAGTGCCAGCGCTGGGAGACAGAACAACCTGTGCGAGACATCCTGGTCAGGTCTGCAGGAGTAACAACTTGCAAGGTAACAACTTGATCAGAAGGAGTGGGCCTGGACACCACAGCAGATGTCCAGATGGATGTCCATACCCTTCCCACAGTTGTATTTCTGTTCCTCCAACTGAGGTCCAGTAAGTGTGTACTGAGGAAGGCGGAGAAGAAATGAGAATGGCCCTGAATTAGTATAAGCATTACTTGTAAACTGAATGGCTATAAAATACAGCATTAATTCTTGCAGATTTTTTCTTTTTTTTTTTTTTTTTTTTTTTTTTTTTTTAAGTCTGGGATTTATTTAAAGGATGAAAGTCCATCTGCAGAATGTGTCTAACTGTAAACATCACACTTTTAGAAGGATGCAGTGACGGCAGTTTGCTGTGGCAGTGCACAGTTTTTGAACAACTGGGTGGAACCTTGGAGAAGAGGTGCAAGAAAAACTGCAGTGGCATCACCATGTATTTTTATTCCCTTCACAACACAGACAGGACGTTTCTCTGGCATCACTACCGGGCTCCACACCACAAAACCATGGCTGCATTAATGACTTCCTGCCCTTCTACCACCCCAGTTTCCAGGCCCTCTCAGCATTGGATGTTCCTGACTGCATGCTGTGAAGTTCATCCCATGCCTGCTACTGCCAAGGACGCTCCTTCCTCCTTCCCACCTTGGCCAACAGCCTCCAGACACCAGACTCAAAGCAGCTGCACCCATAGAATCATAGAATCATAGAATGCCTTGGGCTAGAAGACACCTGAAAGATCATCTAGTTCCAACCCCCCTGCCGTGGACA
>VXAV01005016.1:37335-91155 GCA_013399715.1 Alectura lathami | reverse complement strand
TTTTTTTTTTTTTTTTTTTTTTTTTTTTTTTCCCTTCCCGCCGCCCAGGTCAGCCATTAGCATACCAATGGAGGGCATTTCGCGAGGTTTTTGCTCTCACACCAGGCTGCCCGTCAAGCTGGCGCTTCTCCTTTCTTGTTCACCCCTCTCTAGCCTCAGAGTAGTGTGCCCGTCGGTACTTTCGCGAGCAATTTCAGACAATCTGCTGAAGGAATCTCACTCAGCAACGAGTGCTGACCTTGAGCCGCTCCTTTCCTTTCTCTCTCCTTTATTTAAGAATGTGCAATGAATTAAGACATCACTTGTATCCGCACTCTGTGCAGGCAGCAGCGGCTCTGCAATCGAGCATGAATGGCAGGTCTGCAGGCAGCGCTGTCCTGGAAATGTGATATTATGGAAACGAGAGGTGACCTGCTTACAGACAAAACAAAGTGACGGGGAGAATCCTGCCTCCCAAATGGGACATGACGGCTGTCGCCGGGGGCCGCACCGCTCGCCTCGCGTCAGCAGCCCTGGGTGGGCGGGGGAGCCCGCAGAGCGCAGCTCCCAGGCAGCCGCAAAGCCCTCCTGGCTGCTTTCCCCTCCAAAACCACCTCCTGCCTTCCCCCCTTCCTCCAAGGTGACTGCCAGCAAGCTGCTGGCGGCCACCAGCTGTGAAACCTTTAATTGCCTCGAAGTCCTTCTTCTCACATCATTGCAAACCAAGTGGGGGTGCAACATCGCTCACAGGCCCTGTCCCCAGCAGCGGTGGGAGCAGGGCACCCGGCCACCCGGGTGTCCCACGCACACGCCCTGTGCACAGCCCGGGGCACCCGCACCAGCTCCAGAGCCAGCCCCGGGGCTGGGAGTCGCACAGACCCTGTGCCAGAGCCTGAAACCGAGGGAGCTCGGAGATTTGGGTTTAATCACATTTTGGGAGGGAGAAAGGGAAATTCCTCAAATCTCTTGCTTTTTTCAAACCTTTCTATACCCTGGCCTCAGAGGTAACAAGGACTTAGCACAAAACCATACCAAACAATAATAACCACATTCAGCATGCTTAGGCACTCAAGGGAACTCCAGGAACAAAAGAAATCCGTGGTATTACGTGCAGCGCGTCGCAGGTCTGCTGCGTTTTTTCTCTCTCGTTTCTGCACTTGGCACTGGGGCTTTGCAGGCCCATGGAGGGAGAAATCTGCCCTGGGGGCCCCGTCTCACCCCCAGCCCCGTCCCCAGTCCCAGCAGGGCCAGGCCCCGCAGATGTGATCAATAAAGCACAGAGCTGGGACCGCGCTATCGGATCTCCCGGCTTTGATTTAAGGAGTTTCCCCGCCACCAGGGACTGAGTAGTCGGGATGTTTGCATGGAAACGGGGTCTGTGGTGAAGCCATCAGGCAAAACGCGCTGCAGGTGGAGGCAGGCAGCCCTGGGACAGGGTGGGGCTGTGCCCTGGTGCTGTCCCTGCCCCATTGCTCAGGGCTCCACAACTCTGCCCTGCGCTCCCAGCCCCAGGAGATTTCTGTGCCTGAGGCTGTGGCATGGGGGGACCTGGCGAGGTCCCCCCACCTGCTCCCTGCACCTTCTGTATTTCACAATGAACCACCCACGCACAGCAAAGCAGTGCCAGCCTCTCCTTCTTCACTTACTATAGGAAAAAGGTGTGAAAACCTTGGTGGAATCCAAAGGAAAACCCCCGGGGAAGCTGCCCTAGGGACAGTGAGCCCAGCCCGCAGGGGCACTTCCGCACCTCGGGGCTGGGAGCAGCTGGGCTGAGCACATGGCTGCTGCCCCCTCTGTCCCCAGCCTCCACGTCCCCTCTGCCACCACCCCGTCCTCCGAGCGGCCTTGGGTCTTCAAAGAGAGGGGGAGCACGAGGGAGAAAAATCCACAGAGGTTACTTTTAAAAAATTTAAACAAAAATATCTGCTCTTGGCTGATGTTAAAATCAGAGCATTTCATTAAAAGGCTGCAGGGCTTTTAAAGACAAACTATAAGCAGAGCCATGAATAATGCAGATTCCATTCAGAACATGAGGATTTTAGCGCATCCATAATACATGGGGTCAACCCGGGAAGACGCTGCTAATGCACGGAAGGCGGGAGGCAGCGGCCTCCGCTCCGCTCCGAAAGGAAAACAAACGGAGGAGCCGGAGGAGCTCTCCCACTGGCCGGGCGTGCTGGGACATGGCGTGGCTCCGGGAGGTTTAAATCCTTTTTATTGGTGTCTTTCTCAACTAAAATAAACTTGGTAATCTCATTACGAGGCTGGGGGCCGATCCAAGAGTGCTGGATGTGGCCCATCTAGCTCTGTAAATAGCTGTCATTAGAGCTGGCCCAGCACCCTTCAGGCTGTCAGGGCAGAGGCAGCTCAGGATGCCGGCATGTAGGGCGAGGCGCTGGGCTCGCCGCAGGACCCAGCAGCGCTGCAGGGCCCTGGCCCCACTGAATGCCCCAGCACTGCCGCCCCAGCACTGCCACCCCAGAGGTTCCAGCCCCAGCAGTCGCGGCCCCAGCACGGGGCCGTGTGTCTGCGTGGTGGGAAAGGAGCCAATGCATAAACATCACACGCAGAAAAACAGGATCTGCAGTAAGGGAAATTGATTCTTCTGACGGTTTTATTCTCATAATGCTCGGTGGCTTTACCCGAGTTCCCAAGTTATCTCCCTCCTTTGCTATTTAACGCTGCAGAGAGTATGTTCTCCAAGTATCTTATCTCTTTAATAGCTCTTCCCTTTTAGAGTGTATATATCACTGGAATCTCCTGCGGCTTAGGTTACCTTAAACACGAGGTGCTGTTAAAAGATGTTACCCTTTCAGAAAAAAAACTCTGAGTAGAAGTTCCTCACACACATAAAACGAAACTAGGGGAAAAAAAGCTTTCAATGGGTTCAGCGGGACTAATGGAGAACAATCCATCCATTGGATCAGGGTTTCATAAATCTGTTTTGGCCAAACACCTGAGTTAAAATTTGCATATTTTCTTTTTGGAAAAAAAAAAAAAAAAAAAAAAAAAAAAAGAGAGAGAGAGAGACGAAAATTAAGTGAAAATCCCTGCATGATTTTGTTTCGGTGCCTGTGCAATCTGTCAACAAGGACAAATTCCCCAGCCTTAATCCAATTACACAAAAATTCTCTCTGCAAAATTATTTGGGGATGAATTTGGCAAAAGGGTCCCTGGGGACTTTTTCTCCTCTGCTTCGCATCAGACCATGAGCTGCTCCTCCTGCACAGTGTCAGCTGGTGGGGGCCCTGCAAATGCAGCCTCAGCACTGAGGCAAACAGAGGGGATTTGCCAGGGAACCCCAGCGGCAGCATGGCTCCAGCGGGGAGCCTGCAGCCATCGGGTAATGGGCAGCATGTGGACAGCCCGGGCTGCTCTGCAGGCACCCAACCCTTTTTTCCCCAAATCCTTGCAGCGAAGCTTGATGATGCCCACAGGGATGTGGCTGCCCCAGTCCTGGGCAGCCCAGTGGGTCTGCGGGGAGCTCGGCCCTACACTTGTGGGGCCAGGTTGCAGGGATGCAGCCAGAGCATGGCGCTTGCTCCACGCTGTGGGAAAGTGCACGGAGCCGAAGCGCACGGACCCTCCCTCACCTGTGGCCAGAGCCCCGCTCGCAGCCAGCTCAGGACCCCACGGGCTTTGGTCCATTCCAGCTCCAACCTCCCTGCTGTCCCCAGGGCTGCGGGGCTGCTCCCCGTTCTCCCAAAGGCGATTGCTCTGTCTGGCACCTCACTCTGCTGGGAAGAATTTCCTGACACCGCACTCGTATTTCCCCCTTCTTGCTGCGTCTCTCGCGCGGCACTGTGGCGGCTCTCCCTCCATCTGCTTTCCCTCCCTGCCTTACCCCTCTGTGGCAGGTGGAGAACGCAGGAAGTGCCTGCGGACCCGGGGACGATGTGCTGCGGCAGGCCTGGGCTGTTTCCAGTCCTGGCTCTGCTGGGGAGGGGCCCCAGGTTTAGCCTGGGGAGGGATTTGGCCGGCGGGGACGAGGAGGCATGGGGAATGCATTAGGAGGGTCACCCCACTGGCTGCAAGCAGGCTTCATATTGTTACCAAATGTCCGCTCATCCCAAAATAGAATTTAAGAAATGTAGTGACTTTGCGGGAGGAATTCAGACGATCCAGGAAATCCAGAGGTAGCCCCTGACCCGCAGAACGCCTCAGGGTAGCCTGCAAGCAGGGGGTGAGCAACGCGCAGCCAGAGCAGCTCGCAGGATGGGACCGCTGTCCATATATCACCTGCACCGGGGGAGGCAGGGGCAAAGGCCAGGAAAAAATACGCAGCGGCCTCAGGAGCCTGTTGGGTTTGGTTGGAACTCCACAGTGGTGACCAGCCGCGCTCTGCAGAGCCGGGCAGGAGGGAGGGGCAGCGCTGCGAGCCGCTGCTGTGTCGTATGAGCGCTGGGGACGGCGCTTCTGGTTGGTAACGGGTTCCTGCGTGTGGGCTCGGTGCATCCCCCTGCCTGCACTCGGGCATCTCTCCACCTCCTGGTTAGTATCAGCGCAGCTTTTCTCCTTTGGCAGCCAGAAGATGTATTTCCCATTGGCAGAGTGCTGGCGCTGAGTGCTGTGAGGTGAAGGCCTGGCACTGGACCCAGGAGAGGCTCTTGGTGGCGTCCTGAGGCCGCCGCTGTCCCAGTGGCAGCGTACGGTGGCACAGCAGCCCCGTCGGGCACAGAGCAGGATTGTCTGGGCTTCCCCTTGGTCGGAAGAGGCAGGTGCGTCTTACAAAGAGAGACGCATGAATACGAAGTTCTCCACCCTGGGCAGCATAGAGTTGGAGCTGATGAGGCCTGTGTTAACGTGGGGGTGCACGTTAGAGGGACAGGTTAGTAGTGGGACCGGGCAGTCTGCAGCCTCCGGAGTACCTCAGCCAGTGGGGAAAAGGAGGAGGGTCAGCTGTGGCTGGGGCCTTAGGGAGACAAGGGGGCTGTGCCCTCCAGCAGTCTGAGGGACCCCACAGCGGAATGGCCCGGTGGGCTCTGCCTTTACTCGAATAAATCTTCCTGCTGGACTGCTGTCTCCTCTTTGAACATCCTCCTCTGGCAGCGAGGTTTCAGCACACCCTCCTCCCAGACCAGCTCCCGGGTACAGTTACAGCCACAGCTCAAAGGCGGGAGGAGCACAGGGCCCGGGAGCAGCGCTGGGGCTGTCAATCCCCAGCACATATTGAGGCTTAAGGCAGATTTGGGGTCCAGCCCTTTGCTGGTACAGGTCAGACGCAGCTGCTGTGAGCGCAGTCACAACCAGGACTTTCCTCCGGATCTGTGGGATTTAAACCTGGGGGTCTGGTTCAAGGGAAGCAGATGTGGAGCTTGCATGCTGCTGCCCCCACAACATTTCCATCCAGGCCTGGACCCACGCCCCCTAGCAGCCCCCACTCGTTGCACTCCCACTCCCCAGCTGGCACAGCTGCGCTGCCCGAGCACTGCTGCTCTCCGTCCCCTTCCCACCTCCGCAGGTCTGACAGCTGGGTGGGCTCCTTGCCCAGGCTGGCACCATGGCAAGCAGCAGAACACCCCCAGGAAGGTTTCCTGCCCTGGTGCTGCTGTCCCCCAGCCAGCAGTGGGGCTGCAGCACTGCGAGGCCCCAGCCTGTGCTCAGCAGAAAATGCCAGGCATCTAAATTTAGCACTTTACAGAGGGGAGAAGGGGAAAAACCACTCTCCCTCATTACAGCTGAGCCTCTGTGGAGTGCACCGAAAGCAGAACGAATGGGAACACAAACCTCCCCCACCACAAGGCAGGGCTGGCTTGGCGGTGCTTACTGCAGCTCTGTGCGGTGCTCTGACAGCCGGGCCAGCAGGGAGCCCTGAAATGCTGGCAAGGGCACCAGGCAGGGGCTGAGGCTGGGTGGCCGGTGGTGACCCACCTCCGTGCATCCCGGTGCAGAACTCAGGGTTCCACCTTCCCGTGCCACCCCGAGCTGCGTTCCCACCCCTCTGTTGCTGCAAATGCAAAGCTCGCTGCATGCCAGCACCAGCAGCCAGAGAGGCAGAGCAGCCCCCCGTGCCCCCCACCACAGAAGTGGTCAGAATGAGTGAATGAATGGGGAGTGAGCGTGTAACAATTTGGAGAATTACTCCGAGACACTAAAATATCACTGGCACCCTGGTGGCTTTAATGCATTCTGCCTCTTGGCCTGAATAAATAACAATGGAAAAAGCAACCCCAGAGAAATATCAGCCAGACAAAGTACATCAGCAGAGCAGAGCAGGGACTGCGGAATGTGTTTAAACAGAGAAAACACTGGCAGCACAAAAGGCATGCTGGATGCTGAAAGGACAGCGGATGGGGAGGTCGGGCAGGTTACAGGCACGGGGTTTCCATGCGTGTTTCTTGCTTTCCCTGACACCCCAGGGCCTGAAGCACCATGGTGCTGCTTTCTGGCATTAACCGCATGCACCAGGTAAGCATTGCTTTAGAGGCATGGACCACGTACACTGTAGCAATTACAAGTGGCCCAAGAGTACCCATCAGCAGCTTATGAGAGGGGTAAAATCCAGATCACCAAAAAAAAAATAATAATAATAATGAAAAAAATCCATGTTCTACCTAGTTGTGATATTCTTTTACTTATTTTGAACTCGCTGGCTCCTAGAAGAAAACCAGTGTACTGAGTTAGGATCCAGAGGCACCTCTGGGGCCCACAGAGCGATGCTGTTTTGGCAGGCGGTGCTGCAGGCGCTTGCTGCAGAGGTGTTTGCTGGCTCCCACCGTTCTGCCAAGCAGCTCCCCACAGCTGGCTGGGCTCACGACTTGCAAACGGCGCTCAGGCTCGGGTGTCCTAATGAGTGATATATACATCCTCCGTGCTGCCGCTTGTTCCTTCCCGTTTCGTAGGAAAATCTCTCCCAAATGGAGGGGAGCTGCCAAGCGTCCTTCTCTCACGCTGCCTGGCAAAGAAATGCGGAAAGTAGATGTGGAAAACTTGGAGAAAGTGCTCACAGGAGTCACGCTGCGGGGTGGGAGAGGGGGGAGGTGGCTGGCTGCGTGCTGGCGTTCCTGCTGTGTGCACAGGTCTGCACCCAGCACATGAGCGCCTGCCCTGTCTGGATTGCGTTCCACTGAACCACAGCCACAGGGGCAGGCAGTGACCCTCTCCGTGATGCTCTCCGCGATGCTCTCCATGATGCTCTCCATGCCCACAGCCTGCTCCCTGCTTTTCCCAGCAGAAGCAGCACTGGGGTCACTGCAGGCAGCAGCCTGCTGTCCCCTCCTGTCCCCCAGGACCCTGGGGGCTTCCTGGGGGAAGGAGGAGGCTGGAGCCCCTGGTGCTGACCAAAGGGTGGAGGCAGCTGGGGACCTCTGCTGAGCGGTGCCGCAGGCGCAGAGGTTTCCTGGGACATGGCCAGCTGTGGGTCACAGACACAGAGCTGGGAACCCGCAGAGCCGCAGGACCTGGCGGTTGCCAGGCTCTCCTCACGACTCATCTCAATTCAGTGCCACCAATTTCCTCTCTGTTTCATACTAATACAAAAATATTAGCCGGCAGGTCTGTGCGGTGATCTCCTGATGGGTGATGCCCATCCCCAGCGGCGGGGGATGCCAGTGACTAATTTAATGAGAACTGGAGGCTACCCTTTGACAGACACTGCTCTGTGATGGGGTGTTAAGCTGAAGTACAGCAACATGCACTACTGATGGTTACCGACCCAGCACTCCTCGTTTGCTTTTGGACATGGTCGTTTCTTCGCTGCTTCTCAGGGTCCCCAGCCTAGCACAAGGAGCTCTCTTTAACCTGTTTCAGTGATTCCTTGGGATGAACAAACTCTTTCTCCCTAATTTTGAAGATTATGGATTTGAAAGTTCGGCTAAAAGATCAAATGTTGCAGAGCTCATGTTCCAGGAGAGGCTGTGAAAAAGGGCTCAGAGAAAAACATGCTACAGCTAAAACAATTCGGCACACGTTACACCATTCCCTCCGCTAGCTAAGCTCCAGCAGAAATCCCATCCCCCCCAGCACACAGCAAATGCGATCCATCACATGGTTTTGTGAAAAAATCCTATTTGCCGAGGGGTGGCCTGAAGTCTCGGAGAAGGGCATCGTTCCAAATATCAGCGAGGCAGGCAAACTTCTCACAGCACTTCGAGACAGTCACACGTCTTTCTGGTGCCTTCTGGTCACCCTGCCTCAGCCAGCCCACTGGACTCACGTCTGAGCCTTTCAGATCTTTGTGGGCAGCCCCGAACAAGCAGAGCAGGGGGAAGCTGAATTCCGACGGCTCTGCTGGGAGGGGTGAGGGCCGTGCCGAGGGCTCCGGCCCCGGCCCCACAGCCCGGCCATGCCGAGCTTGCCAAGCACGGGGACAGAGCTGACCCCGGTGATACGTGCGCTGTGAGCAGTGGAGATGTGGCCAGCTCCTGGGGACAGCTGTGACCTGGCGGGGGGAACGAGGGCATCTCCCTCCCGGCCTGAGCATGGCAGCTAGAGGCCAAAAACGGGCGGGATCTGCCAGGCCTGTGGAGAGCATGATGGAAAAGAGAAGAGGAATCCTTTCTGGACGAGGGAATGCTTTGTGCTGGCTGGAGTGACACCAAGTCCCTTTATAGGAAGAAGGAAAACTTCTTCATGGATCGGGAAGCAACGTGGGGAAGCAGTGGGATAACAGAAGAAACTGAGAGATGCCAGAACAGGCCTGGAAACATGTTCCAGGAGGTCAAGATGCTGCTTGTGTGATTGGAGAGTGGTGGATCGGCCGCTGGGGAGAGCGGGAATATTATGGGGGTGGAAAGCTGGGGGAAGAGGATTTTTTGTCTTGATGTTTGCTGTAGAAGACAATGAGGGGAAACATTTCCATGTCAAAGGCACTGTGTATAGGAAATCAGAATGTCCCTTTAACAATGAGGGGAGTCTCTGAGGAGGAAATCAGGGAGCAACTGGAGAAAGTGCAGTAAACTGCTAAGGGTGGATGGAGTTTATCCAGGAGTTCAGAACAAACAAAAGGGAGAGCCACTGAGAAGGCACTGACATGGGTACACAGCGAGTTCTGGGGTGCCAGGGAATTACCACAATTACTCCTGTGGAACGGAAACCACACGTGATGCCAAAATAAGAGAAGTGTGGGAGTCAGGCATGGATGCTTCCAGATAGGAAATCTCTGCAGAACTTAAGTGACAATTTGGGAAGAGTTCTCCATCACCTCTTGTTCAGCCCTGACCAGCTGGCTGCATTTGGTCTGACAACGTTCTGCTACGTGCAGGGCCTGGCAGGTGCTGCTGCTCCCTTGTGCTGCCTGCTCCCATAGGTCCCACCCACTGACACCCCCTTGTCCCCCTCCACCAGCACCCAGGGTCTGGTGCCGGCGGTGGGACCTGTTCAGGTTGCAGCCCACAGGCTGCAGCACCGCTGCCAGGAAGCACTATCCTGCAGCTTGGCACGCGCTGCTCGACAGCCAACACCACTGGGCCTGCGACACTGGCGCCTGCAGACACGCCAGCAGCACCCAGCAGCACGCTCAGAGCCTTTGGCCTCCCGCTTCTGAGTCCCTTGCAGGGACACAGAGCTGCTCGGAGCAGGACTGCCCCAGGAGCAGGCAGAGTGTTCGCCCCGCTGCCCACAGAAGGTTAAATGTGAGCCACTTCCCTTCCTTTTATTGTTGTTTTTTAATAACATTGTCTCCATTGTGTCAGGAAGGGGGAAATAATAGTGAGCAGCCCGCCCAAGGACATGAGGACAAAATGGGACCAAGAAACCCTCAAAGTGCCGCAGACAGAAACACGGACGCTGTGGCAATGGTCAAGCAATTATCCCAGCTCGGGACGTGGCCACTGCCAGAGGAGCTGGGAGGTACAGGAGGGATGGGGCAAGCGAGGGGGCACAACGGGGAAACTGCAAAGGCAGGGAGGTGGTGACCAGAGGGCTCAGATCCCTGCCCTTGCTCCTTGCTGTGGACCACTCACACTCTGTAGGGAAGGAAAAAGTCCTTCTTCCCCAGCAAGAATGCTGCTGGTGCCTTGCCAGCCTGAGGACAGCCTCGGATGGGATGGGGAGGACCAGAGGGCACCCAGCCAGAGTGAGGTGCTGCTGACACCCCTGAGGTCTGCACCCAACAAGGGGATGCGTGGGCCTGCCCTGCCCGCCCAGAGCTGGGGATCAAGGAGTGACATCCCTGGGCAGTGACATCCCTGAGGGGTGACATCCCCGGATGGTGACATCCCCAGGGGCTGCCTGGCAAAGGAGCAGGGCTGCTGTGGTGCCATGGCAACAGACTTGCATCTCCATCACAAGGCAGCATTTGTGGAGGGACATGCAGGACTAATTCTCAGGGCTTTGAATTCAACTTAGAATTAAAGAGAAAAAAAAAAAAAAAAAGGAAGAGCGTTAACTGCCTGAACAGGGTGTGGAGGCTGGGGGACACACGGCACAGCCCTTTTCACAAATGTTAGCCTTTGGCTCGGGAGAAAGTCCCATCCGTCAGCTCCTTAAGCATACCAACTCACCCTCGCTAAGCAGATTTCAGCTGTCAGGTATTCTTGTCGTTGTGGGGCTGTTTTGTTGTTTTTAATTTCAGTCGGGGAGGAAAGAAAGGGGAGAAGACACCACTGCCTTCCCCCAGTTCTGTATCTGCTGGGGAGAGGAGAGGACGGGGCAGTAAATCCCATCTCAGCTCCAGCTCCTCAGGGGTGCACCACAACATCCCACTCTCTGACAATGCCCTGGTTTTGGGGACTGGCTGGCCAGCATTTCTGGTCCCCAGGGACCTCTCAGTGTGACAGACCCTGTGTGTGGCAGGGCTCCAGGCAGGGGGCCCAAGGCCCAGCAGCAGGGCTGCTCCCACCCTCCAACACCATTCCTGTTCTGACCACATGTAGTTCAGAGCAGTGGCTGTCCCACAGATGCTCTCAGTTTCGTTCTGTTTGTTTGTGTTCCTGGCAACAGCCATCGTGGTGAGGGGACCTCTGTGGTCCAACAAGTGCCCTGGGACCACAGAGCCAGCCCCTGCAGACCCACGAGTGGAAGGAGAGGAATACCAAGAGTGAGAGGCCCGAGAACAGGCCTTGTTCTCAGCTTGTATGCTTTCCAGATGCCGGAACCAATCCGGCTGACTTCAGCCTCTTGGTGGCATTGGTGGCGTGAGCTCTGTGGGACACAAGGGAAAGGCCCAGGCCGGCCTTGGTGTGCCCCGCCGGCAGCAGTGCGGTGGGATGGGGACGTGGTGCTCCTCATCTCGGCTTCTAAGCAGACACAGCTCGAGCTTCCCAGGCAAATCCTGAGTGCTCCGTCCTCCTCAGGAGAGGCCATCTCACTGAAGGATAAACTTCATCTCAACAGCTCGTTCAGGCTTTTGCTTCGCTGCCAAAACAGCCCACAAGCAGGACTGGGAAAGGGGGAAGTGGTGGGACAGGGACAATTAGAGCCAACTGCGGTGGAGGGGTTTTGAGCTGATCTCTTTTTTCCCCTTTTAATAGCTCTGTATTATAAATATCACAAAACCACATGTTATCAGACAGAATGAAACAATTATACTCAACTTCACAGCTTTGGGGATATGTGCCTTCCATGGGGCCTTGCGCTCTCTGATGTGGACACCTGCTCTCTAGAAATTTGATGGGTGAGCAGCAACTTGACCAGGATGTGGGCCCCAAGCAAGCCCCGTAAGTCAGAGCGAATTTTAGTCATGACCAATTGGGTGCTACTGAAGGAAGAACTCATCCCAGTTGCTGAGTCATTTTAATCACACGCAGCTAACGGCCTTCTGGGCTGGGGGAGTGGCAAGACCTCCTGCTCCCGCAGACGGTTCTGATTTCTCCAGGCAAGCCCTGCTGGCTAGAATGGATATCCAGGCAGCTGGGGCTGAGCTCCGGCTCTCCTGAGCAGGTTCTGTTGGAAACAGTGTCAGTGATTTTTCTGCCCCATTTATTTGGGGCCGTTGAGGTTTTGCATTCGCTGGCTAACAAGGCCCGCTCTGCTTCCCCACCGCCACACGCACACACTTTCTCTCTCTGCCCTTCCGATGTCAAGAAGGTTTCCTCATGAGGGTCTCCTGCAGGCACCCCCAACCCGGCCCCTTATTTATAGGGTACCTCTCTGCAAGCACAATGCTGGAGGTGAGTGAGTTATTGTTCCGGGTGACATCATGGAGTGGACTTCACGAGGGGCTCAGCGGACGGTCTCTGAAGACAGCTGCGAAAAAGGCAGCCCTGAAAGATATGATGGAGTGGGTGAGACATAAATTTCTTAGGACAGGCAGTGAAAAAACGTTTACAGCCCTTCTTTCCTGAGTCTGGTTTCAATCAGAGCCCCAGCCGTTCCACTGATGCTTCGCACTAAGCGCTCACTCAGACATACGCTTTATGCGCTCAACCTGCCTTATTTATTTTATTTTATTCCCCTTTTTACTGTTTTCAAAATGCACCAGTACAGGATGGCTCACAGATCCCCCGGCAGCCAGCTCCCAGGTAGAACAGCCACAGACAAAGGCTATTTACTGGCGTATGGACCCGGCCTGCAGGCGGGAACCGACCAAGAATAATATTGATAAGAGTAACGAAGGAATGGGTTTATAAAGCCATCACATTGCAGTCTCAGTCTATAACAAACATGGTATTAACTTTGACATTCATTAAGGCAGCTTGCCATTTCTTCCTGGCTTAATGGAAAATCTGTCTGTTTAGGAGTGTTTGTTGCAACTGCGGGGGTTAAGGGAACAGATAGGTTACTGATTAGCAAAGCCCCAAGTGCCTGGCTACCCCAAAGGGCATTTCAAGTTCATTCTTCAGCTTTCTGCTCCTATTTTTATTTATCTCACCTCTCGGGGTCACTGCTTTGCTCAGCTGCAATGACCATGGCTGGCTGGACCCAAGGGGTGCTGGCAGTTGGGTCCTGAGGGTTTTGGCTTTTTGTGCAGAGATATTTTCACCCAAATCCCCATTATATTCCCCGTAACATCCATACAGGTTTGTTGGGGCGATGGGCAGCAGGGCTCTTCCTGAAGCCCCCTTACTTGGGCCCCGTGGACCAGGTGACGCAGAGCCGCAGCCTCCACCTTCCCTGAGCTGGAGGCTGCCCAGCAGCTCACGCCCCCTTGGGCAGGGCTCCTGGCCCTGCAGCACGGCCACGCCTGAGCCTGAGCCTCCAGAGCTCCGGGGGCCAGCCCTGGAGGCCACCAGGGTGTATGTGCTGTCCCCAAAGCCACCGTGAGCGCAGCCCTGGCTGGAAGAGACCTTTGGTATCTGCACATCTCAGCGCTCCCCGTCTCAGCTGCAGGAGTAGCCCTTGGGTTAGCACAGCGAGTTAATCTCTGTCTGCCTCTGCCTGTGACTGGCCTGTATTTATCAGCGTTCTGTATTTTACATATACGTGCGAGGCATTTAATAAAACCCAGACCGAGGAGATGAAAGATTTATCCGTTTGCCCCGAGAGATGTCCCTTGTGAGGGCAACTTGGGACTCCGGAGCGGAAACCTGGATTGTTTTTTATGGCAGCTGCGTGAAGAGATACAGAGCCTTTGAAGTCCCGCTGCCCCCCTTCCTCCTGTTGGCCCCATGTGCCCTTCCCCAGCCCGGGGACGTGGGGACACAGGGTCATGCACCGGGGGGGGCTCAGCACCCCAAGCCGCCCCGAGCTGCCACGGTGGTGCTGAGCCACTGCCGGGTGACTCAGAGCTGCCTGGTGCCGCAGCCGGAGCAGTGGCATTTCTCCGCAGCTCCCCAGGTGCCCATCTGCAGAAGGGCAGCGAGGCGCCGAGCAGGTGCCAGCCCAAAGAGAAGCGAGGGGAGCGTTCCCCGGGGGGCGTCAGGCTCTGCCAGCCGCGCTGCCTGGCGTCAGGAGGCCGACGCCGTCGGTGCCGCGGTTACTAATGAACAACCTTAATTTCTTCCACAAACAGCTAATAAAGCTCCTCTCTCTCCTTCTCTGTAATGCAACACTTATTTCTCGCTTTGAATGGCGACCAAGGAGATTCACACAGAAGAATGGGAGGGGGAATCTGATGCTAAATGTCAGCTCCAACCGATGAAGCCTAATTCTCCCTTGTAGCAGCTGCAGCAACATCCTCTCAAGCGGGGCTCCAAATCTGACAGAGCATGTGGCTTCTGGTGACCAGAGAGACCCGACGGCATCAGCCCCTGCCCCGGGCTGCTCACAGAGCAGGGAGCCTGCCTGCCTGTGGTTAGGAGGGCAGCAGCTTCACTTACGGGGATTATTAGGAAAAGTCCCGGGCTGGGCGTTACTGGGGGCAGCAGCAGCCCCCCAAGAGCACCCTGGTCCCTGCCTCGCAGTGATGCCACAGCAGCGAGCCATCCTGTGCCATCCACGGACCCCAGAGCATCGCTGTCCTCATGGATTATGATTATCTTTGAAGATACTGAAGGACAATTATCTTCACGCCAAGAGGCTGACAATGATCTCATGATACCATTCCCACTTGTGGTGGAAAAACAGAAAGCTGATTACCCAGGAATGGCTGTAGCATTGAAGCTGGTGTTTCTAGTTGTGCAGCACAGAAAGAGATTTCTGGGGCCTCTGGAGCTTTGTTTTGCAGGACCAAACACGAGCAGGTTTGCACATTAGTGGCTGAACAGGGGACAAAACTGGCTGCAAAGCCTCCTAGGCCTGTGATCCATGTGTGGACGCAGCGCTCTGCGCACATGGGGTATTTTGAAATATCAAAGAGAGGTCCCTTTTCATCTCTGAAGTCTGCCTGGGGAAGAGATATTGGAGAGATACCAGCAGGACGTGAGGTGGATGGCCACTGCTCCGCAGGAGGGGGCAGGGGAAGGCAGCATTTAGCAGCGCACAGGGCAGGTCCAGAGCTTCGGACCCAGGCAGCGTCTGGGTGCCCACGAGGGCTCGGTGCCACGCAAATGCGAACAGAATGCACAGCACTACGGGGACCACAGGTCTCCTGGTGGAGATCTGCCAGGTCCAGATCTCCTGACCTGGCCGCAGGGCTGCTGGTACTGGTGTTGGGCACACCTCAAACGTCATAAGCCTGGCCCTGATCTTCCTGCAGAAGGATGTATAGATTGGACATAGATTTCTATAGACCTTCCTATAGAAAGGTCAGGGCATTCCCAGACCTGAGCTACATGAACAGCTGAGTTCCTCTCCTGCACATCATACATCTGCTCCCTAAATCCAAGAGGTCTGATCGAGCCTCTTGCAAGCTAATTTAAAAATGTCAGAAAACTGGATCAAATCTGTGGCAGTTCTAAGTGGCCTTAGATTATATAAAGTAAGCAAATGTCAGTCACCAGCAAGAGTTATTTGACAGTGCATGTGCAGAAGAGCTGGAGTGTTCTCACTTTGTAATGTTCAGGACAGAAATGATGATGCTGAGAGGAGACTGCAAATAATTTTCTGCAGGATTAGCTCCAAAGTTTTAAACGGTTCCTCCAGCTGCACTCAAGTTCTCAAGCTTCCTTTTTGGGAACATTCAAGCTGCTTCCACTGGCACAGAGACTTGTAAAGGATTCTCAGGTCTCCCTCCAATGGCTGGTGCCCGGAGCACACTCAGATGCAGGCAGCCAGGTGGGACACAGCAAACCCAGGGACAGAAGAGAGCATCTGCCCCCAGCGCAGCGGCACGCTGCTCTCCCAGGAGCACCGCTCTGCCCACAGATATCCCACAGCCCGAGCAGGAGGCAAAATTCCTCAGGTGGATCTGTCAAGCGGGGGTGATAATCATTCATTTAGCCAGTAATGACATGGCACTTAGCGTGTAATAACCTGGATATTTCATGGAAATTGCCATGTAATCCAACACTCAGTAGCTGCCGTATTGTCCGTGGCTGCGTGGTAATTTGTACCCCCTCATTTAAAGCCCTGCAACCGCTATTATTGCAGCAACAAAGCAGCAGATTCACAGCTTGCCAGAAGGAGAATCTCCAGAGGGATGTTATGAATAATTAGGCAGCCACGGTGGCCGTGGATGACATCTTCAGCGTAACTCCGTTAGCTGGCAGCTGATCACTTTCCTCGCCCTGACCCGCCTGCAGCCTTCCCAGCCCCTGCTGCCCCAGCAGTGAGGTGCTGCTCCTTGCCAGGGGAGCCGGCAGCTGGAGCTGGCAGAGCTCCTGAAGTGCCAATGCCTCTGGGGCAATCTGGGGCCGCTCCCCAGCCAGTGCGGGCAGCATCGCTGCCCTGCTTGAAGGAGCAGCTCCAGCACGTGCCAGGCAAGGGCCTGCGTTGGCGTCGGATCAGTGTTAAGGATGCCCCAGTGCAAGCGGCGTTGGCACAGCCATGTCTTGATGCAAAACCAAGGCCACCTCCTGCAG
The DNA here is from genome assembly GCA_013399715.1 of Alectura lathami. Classification (NCBI taxonomy): domain Eukaryota; kingdom Metazoa; phylum Chordata; class Aves; order Galliformes; family Megapodiidae; genus Alectura; species Alectura lathami. Next base: position 74,956 of record VXAV01005016.1, on the reverse strand, counting down.
CCAATCTCCAGGTCAACATCATCCTCAGATGTGTGTCTCCAAAAAGCTCCTTTACAGCTCGCAGGCCACCAGCAGACGAGCTCCAAAGCTGACCTTCACCACCCTCGGCTGCACATCCTCAGCTTTGCCTCTGGCGCGATAAATCGTGGCTCGCTGCGGCCGCCGTTGCCCCGATAATGTGTTATTTTTAGATGGGAGAAGCATGAGGTCAGAGTTAATGTTTTGCATTTGTCAGTGGGTGATGTGCCCCCCCCCCACCTTCTCCCTCATCCTTTGCCCCCAGGCCCCTCACCCTCCGGTCACCCCCTCCCCTGCCCCCCCGGGCAGCCCCTGCCTACCAGGCGGCAGCGGCTCTGAGGTTCCTCTGTGCCCCCTCCCCAGCTCCCCTTGGCCAGCTCAGAGCCTGCTCCTCTTCCTCGCCTCTGCTTGCCCCCCAGGCTGTGATATATGGAGGGAGCAGCTCCTCTTCTGTTGTTGTTTGCTGTATAAACTCTTAAAATGGCCTGTGCCTGGGATGTGAGAGGAATGAATGTGTGTGGGAGGTTTGCAGTTCCTAGTGATTGAGATTCTTTGGTTGAAGAAGCCTAAACAAACACCGTAACCTCAGGGGAAATTCTGCAAAGTTTTAGTTTTAAGTGTTTCCTCTAACAAAATAACTGTTTGGCCTACAAGGCTACCAGAGAACATTCCTTTGGCTCACTAGGGCTTCGTGAGCTCAGTCTGGAGATGAGACCATCCGTCAAGTGCGAAAATACAGCATCTGGGTCTCTTTGAGCAAAAAACGGGAAGGGCCTCGCTATGGGCTCACCTCTGCTGCACCTTCCAACAGATTGCACCAAGGAAAATTCGGTGGGTGTAATTTCTCCAACAAATATCCTGAGGAAGGGGTCAGGACAGGGTGAGCTGGGCTTGGGAAGGGAGATCCTGGGTGTGAATGCCCCATTGTGCACCTGGGCGAGACCTCATCTGGTGACGGAAGAGTTGTCCCCACATCCTGTCAATTCTCTCAACTTTTTTTTTTTTTTTTTTTCCCATGAAAAAGCATCACTGACCTCCTTAAATACCTCTGAAACTGCCACTTTTAAAGCCGAGTGAGTAGCAGATGTGTGAATATCCCTTGGCGTGGATGGATGGCAGCTGACAGTACACTGCACTCCCCACTGCTCCGTGGGCACCTTTGTCCCCTCCAGAGGGAACCTTGCCGTTGTGAACGCTGCAGGATGCATTTCCACGTAGAGGTGGACCTGAACCACAGCTGCTGGGCACTGGAAGATGCGTGTTGTTCAGATGTGAGCACAGAAGTAAGGTTGCTGAGAACCACACCAGTGGGAGAAGTGGACTGAGATGGGGGCTGAGCAGTGGGATCAGCACTGGAAGCCCCAGCCCGTGGTGTGGAAACAAGCCAGAATGGAGAAGAGAGTGACACCATGTTTTTAACCTCAGAACTGCTTGTTTGCTCTGTAAGCCTGAAACAAAAGCCTGAAGTGAGCTCCAGCTCTGCAGCTCACCCTGTGCACACCAGCACACAGAGCCCTGCCCTGCTGCTCTCCAAGGATCACTGGGAAAAAAAAATCCCATCATGGGACAGCTGACCACCGGACCCCGGTCAGCCCCTGACCAGCAGGATGCAGGGGGAGGAGCCATGGAGGAGGCAGCCTCCCAAAGCCCCCATCACAGCATCCCCACTCAGCCCAAGGCTGTTTCAACCTGTGAACCGGTTCCTCTAACCGGCAGCTCTGCAGCCGGCAGTACCTGCGTTTTGTCAGATGGCTTTAGAAAGGCTGTCCACATTTATTAGCCACCTGGATTAAAGAAACAGTGTTCTTGATTCTAACTGCCAGCCTAGACCAGCCATTAGCAAAGAACAGAATGTCTTCACGCGTTCCTCTCTTTCCATGTCACCAAGTGTTTGTTTCTCTGGCACGCACCATTCGCCCCCGCTGCTCCTGCGGAACCCGGCCGGGTCCACGTTGCAGCATCAGGTACGGAGCTCCTGATGCCATCGCTGTCCCCTGGTGCTCCAGAAGGGTGAAGGATCTGGGGCCTGCACAGTCAGTGTGAATTCTACAGAACCGCCTCGAGCTAACTGTGAAAGCTCTTTAGAGAAAGGAAGGGGGTCCTGTCTGTGGCACCCCATCTCTCCCTGTCATCCTCCCACTGCCTTTTAGTCTTGATCTAGACGCAGGAGTGTTCCTCTTCACTTTGACTATAGACATCTACTTCAGTTTTTGTTCTGCCAGCTCATCCAGCAGGGACCTGGAGGGACAAAGCTCTGCAGACAACATACAGGCAGCGTCGCCCATGTTTTATTTGGAGATTCTCTCTGTCACAGCCGCCTTACTGGAAGTGGTGGGGCTCCTCGTGCTCCACCCCACCCCTCCCACCGATGCCATGCCGAGGCCTTTCCCCAGGCCATGCTCTTCCCCTCAGGAGCAGAGGTGCTGATGAGTGCCATCGGTCACCTGTGAAGGCTCATGGTGACATCGGTCCTCATGGGTGATACCAAGGTGTAAGTGCTCCCCCCGCCAGGCTGCTGTGGCCCTGCTGCTCATTGGGAGCTCATTGGGGTCATTATTTCCTTGGAAGACAAAGGGAAACCATTCCACCACACCTGGAATATGGCACAACCCATAGCTGCAGCTCACGGCTTCGCCTCCCTCCTCCCACCTGCATTCTCACATACTGCCAGCCTCTGGCAGCTGAGAAAGAGAAATGTTCCTCTTGCTGACACCCCGCCTGTTGCAGAGGGTGATGCTCAGCCTTCAAACCAGGCCCCAGCCATGGGGGCTGCGGCATAGCTGGGGGAGCCGCTGCAGGACGGCTCCTGCACCACGCTGCCCTTCCATCTCTCCTGCTGGGTCTGCAGCTTGGTGTAATTTTCCTCATCATTTCAGCAAGATATCTGAAATTGTCAAGACCAGGCCAGTGCTAGAAACCAGTGGAGAAGAGATGTGGGAAGGGAAATTTGATAATGAGCAAGTTCTTCTGAATCTATAAAAACAAAACATGCAAGAGCATGCAAGAGCTGAATCCAAAGGGGATATTCCTATGAGCGAGCCTACAATGAACTGCTCCTTACAGTGCTCCTACAGCAGCACCTGATGCATCCCCTCCCCGGGGGCAGCAGACTGGCGTGGAGATGCTGACAGCCCCAGGGTGTGCGGCAGCGACCTTGGGGCCGGGCATCCCTCGGGCTGCCCTGTCCCCAAGGGGATGTCACGGCGAGCTGTGAGGCACCTGCAGCTCCCCCTCAGGCACTGCGGGCACTGCAAGCAGAACTGTCTTTCCACCAATTGAATTCTGAAAATTTAGGCTAGAGAACTTGCTCTAGCTTTCTTTGAGAAAGTGAAAAGGCTTCTCATCTATCTTCTGTTTGGAGGAAAATAAGACAAGACTATTAGAGCTGGCTGCAACACGAAATTCCCATTCAGCCAAAAATATCACTGCTTCAGCGTTGTCTTTCATCCCACATTTGTACAACAATGTTAGCAGCTCCAAATTTCCAATGAAATAAAAATTCCAAGCTCCTAGGATAAACACTGAAAAGCCTTCTCTAAATATTTTGCTTCAATGAGGCTAAAGTGTTTCACCCAGCTTCATCGCCTACCATCTCCAGCACGTCATAAGATATGGAACGACTTTGTTGCACAATCACAAGCCGTGATGCTCTGGCGGAGGCACCTGGTGTGCTCCCATGGGTGTCGGAGTCCGTGGACACCTCTGAGAGCCTTACTGCTTCCTCACCTCTCCTGTGGTTTTAGATCTCTTGGTTGCATCCCTCTGAAAATGCTCTGGGTTCCTCTGGGAACAGCACTTGTAACCATCAGAATGAGTCGTGCTGCAAGGAATGGGGCAGGCAGAGAGAGCAGATAATTAGGAGTGTTTCCTACGAGGCAGGTGCCTGAAACGTGTGCAGAGTGCATGCACTGTGCAGACAAAGTGTGCAGCAGAAATGAGAATGAAGTTGGCTGCATTATCTTGAAAAGAGTTTCATTTCCATTTCAATTCCAGGTGAGGGAGGAAAGTCAGCACCTCTCTCATTTCAGCCGGCCTGGGTCTCGTCTTACTTGTGCAAGTTAAAGTCCATCCATCACCCGCGCCCTGGAGGCTGTGTGCCAGACCAATTATTCATACTTAGCAGTGACTTACTCCAGGGAGAGTCCCCGAGAAATCAATGGGTGGCTCAGGGAACAAGGCACCACGCGTGCTGCAGGAGAGCAGCAGGCTCTGCCCTTGGGTTTGTTGCGCTACTTCCCATGGCTTTCCCATTGATTTACATCAGCTCTTCTCCAGCCTGAGGATCACAGAGTGAGGCTGCTCTGCGTGTGCAGTTGTGTGTGCCACATTTTTACGGCTCTGTTTTACATCAGGCTTCCTATTCTCAATTTTTCAGTGCTATCACTAATCCTGTTTAACTGGGGCTTCCCTCATCCAATGAGGACAGGCATGGGCTGCTGGCAGAGCCGGAGGGCAGCAGGTGGGAACGCTGCTCGCAGCGGGGAGAGGCAGCCCCTGCCACACCACCCTGAGCGACACAATCCGATAACAGCAATGTTTCGGTGGAAGACAACTCAGAAACCAGAAAGCAGCAGGATAGCCCCTGTCTGCATCCTGTTGAACACCGTGCTCGGGAGGCACCTTGAGGAAGGGCTTGGGGTGCTGGGCGCTGCTTTGCAGCCAGGGGCCTGATGCAGGCTGGTACCCACTGCCCGGCCCACCAAAGCAAAAGGTGGCCGATGTCCAGGTTCCTCCAGCGCAAGCACAAGGCAGGATGCAGAGATGGAGGGAGAGGGAGCCAGCAGGGAGCCAGGAGCCAGCTCTGCTCCTCCAGCCAGCAGCAGCCAGGCAGCTCCGCACCCCCGCTCTGCAGCCAGCCCGGCAGTGCAGCAGTGAGCGTGGGAGCTGGGGGAGCACCATCAGGTATCCCCAGGAGCATTCCCCATCCAAGGAGAGATGAAGAAACGCAGATCTGTTCGAAGCTGCAGGTAGTGCAAGATAAAAGCTGGTTATCACAGGCTGGAAGAGGCAGAGCTGACCCTGCAGTTCTGACTGAGGGAGTGATGGGGAAGTTGGCTCAAGGAGGGTCTGATAGATGAAGACAAACACCTCTGGGGATGGGAGTGAAAAGGTGGATCCAGCGAGGATGAGGAAAGCGGCGGTTGGCTGCGGTCCCAGTGAGGGGCCGGGAGAAATATTTTGGTAACAGCCTTCTGGATGGCTATTAGCAGGCTGCCCTCACGTGTGTTAGGGCTTAGGAAAGGGATGTGTGGAGAAGCAAGTCATGGAGAGATAACAGCCTGGAAGCCTTGGCCGCGGGCAGATAGGAGAGGTCACGCCTGGGAGCTATGGGGTGATGTCAGCCGTGTCGGGTGTGCTGCTCCGGGTCAGAAGTGGTGCCCGAGAGGGGAGGAGAAGTGCTGGAAAAAGGCTGACGTGGTGCACAGCTCTGCTTCCCTGTGAAGAGAGGCCGAAAGGGCACATATGGGCCGGCGGGTCACTGATGGGAAGGAAAAACTGGCAATGGGGGAGGAACTGCAACGGAAGCACACAGGCGGCTCCTGTGGTCCGCACGCCCTCCCATTGCCCTCCCCACCCCACTGTGCCCTCTGCTCCTACCCTTACTGCTCTCCTCTCCCCGAGCCCTGTTCTTGTGCCACCCCCCTGCAGTGGGAGTCCCCCGCTTCTTCCCTGAAAACAGCACCACAGGCAAAGCTGCGAGCCAGAGGCAGCGGCTCGTAGGAAAGCCCCTGTCCCCGCAGAGCCTGGCCCTCCAGGGCCTGAGGTCTCTTGCCTGGGTGTGAGAGGGGCTGGGAGCACTCTGAGCACGGGCCCAAATCCTCTAAGACATCAAACCCCACCGTGACTCCAGCAGGGCCGGACGTTCGCCTGTCCCAGGAAGATGCATCTTTTCTGCTGAGTTCCGTACAGCAGGCATCAACCCTGAAGCAGGGGGCAAATACAAAAACAGCCACAAGGATGCTTTTCTTTCCATGCATGAGAAGGAGAGTGACCAAACAGTGTGACGGCCAGACCTGGACCGGAGCTGGGGACAGGCAGAGGAGTCCTGCTGCAGGCTGTCAGCAGGGCACGGTGTCACCCTGCTGGGGGGGAAGCGGTGTGCAGCCAGGAGTGTTACACATGACAGCATTTTTTTCCCCTCTTGCAGAATCGCTTCTGACCATAATCACACTTCAGAGTTAAATCGGAGGTGGTGTGAGCTCTTGGTTTCACAGAGCTGCTGCATTAGTATGCAAGCACGAGGCACACAGCAGAAACATTCCTGCTTGCAGAGAGCGCTTGGGCAGAAACATTCAGGAGGGGAGTGGCAAAGCTGTATTAATTGAAATGTTTTTATTTATTTCCATTTTATTCTTGCTCAAAGCTGGATTTACAGGAAGGTTTCAGAGCTGCTAAACCACCAACCACTGAAGCCCCTCTTGATGTGTACATAGCTGGCACAGGCACACACACCGCCCTGTTGCTGCTTCCTTTGTCTGCCCACCCTTCCTTCTGTCTCGCTGCTCTCATGTGCTGTGTCTGATCTCCAGCTACAGGCCTGTCTCTCACTCTGCTACAAAGCTGAGCACAGGGAACCCTTTCAATCTTAGAGATGCCCCTGAATGTTGCTTTAGTAGAAACAATAAATAATAACTCGGGGAGTTTGCATTTAGCTGGGCTGAACACGTGTTTTCTTGTTTGCTTTTTGAAACAATGCTTATTTTCGTACCCCATGCAGGCAAGGTTCTTCCAGCACCCCAGAGCCCTCCTTGCCTTCCCACCCCTGTCCCGCTCCCCGGCCGGGTGCCCCCGCCCCCAGATCTGCCCTGGAGCTGGGTGGTGGCACACCGGGGTGCCGCAGCGGGGACGTGGGGAGCGCAGCCGCCTGCTGCTTCCTGTGAGTGCTGGGTGACAACCCTCTGTTTTCCCTAAGTGGGAACATTTGTCTCTAACGAGCCTAAGGGGTTTTTCTCTCTTTTTTAATTTTTCAGGGAAGCAAGGAGTGGAAAAATGGTCATTTCTAACAACCGAAGTACCAGCCACATCTCTGGCTGCGGGCTTCACACCCTGCCCTGCGCAGTGCAGCTCCGAGCCCCCCCGTCCCCTGTGTGCCTGCTGCAGCCCCAGCTGTGCAGGGGTGGCTGTGGCAGCTCTGCCAGCAGCACCGTGGCCACCTCACGTCCCCTGTGCCAGCCCGGCACGAGCCCCACGAGGCCCCCTGGGCTGGGTGTGTTCTACACGTGTGGCAAACGTCAAACCAGCGTGACACCAAGTGTTGTGCCACATCCCGACCACGTGGCAGATCTGTTTACTTTTGTGCTGTAGATTTACCACACAAACCCCGGGCATTTGGGTTTGTGTCGCAGCCGTTTTAGTGCATCTCTGCACTGGGTCCGACCACAGCGCTGCTGGTCAGTGCCGTGGGGACATTGTCCTGTAAGGGAACACGTGTGCTGGGGCTGGCCACAAAGCAGGTCTTTTAGTCTACAGGCAGGACCAACACTTATTCTGGATTTCCATACAGAGCTAAAATTTTCTGCAAATAGAAATTCCAGTAAGATTCCTTCAACATGAGCAGAAAATTTGTTTTAATAAGGGAAAATCATTTGGTCGAGCCACAGGCAAACTGATCTCAGTGATATCAGAGCATGCTAATGAACACCAATAAAACAAGCACATGAAATATCAAAAACAAATTAACCATTATTCTGTCGCATAAAACCGAGAGGATGGATGGAGAAGGCAGCCCCAGCGTGACTCTTTCTAACTCTCCCCGCCCAGAAGTTCCTTGCATCCAGCACACTCTTGTGCAACGCTTTAACAGAAAGTTGGCTCCCGGCCGAGCAAGGCCAATGCACAAACGTCCATCGGGAGGCTCCGGCCTCTGCCAGAACCCAGCACGCAGCGGCTGCTCCCCGCGGGTGCTGCTGACGGGGGAGGTGGTCCCCCCTGGGCCAGCGGTGGCCCCGGTCCTGCCTCCAGCTCCCCGGGGAGCCGCAGCCGCTCCTGGCCCCGCTGCGGCGCAGCGATGGCTGCGTGACGGACGGCCTGTTTGGAAATCCCTGGCCCGCTGCCGTTCGCACTCTGCCAGAGGGTGTTGAGGTCCCCCACGCCCCTCTGGCTCTTCCCCTGTCAACACTCTCTCTCCCAGGCCTTTGGCTGGAGCGCTCTCCCGTCAGCCCCAGGGCTGATACTGGAGGAATCCGGGCCCCAGATAAGTGGGGCGGAGGGGGCGGGCAGGATTTACGGCATGGGCACAACCCGGGGCCGCGGGGCTGAGCTCCGTGCACTGCGCTCGGAGTGAGCGGCCGACGGCTCAGCCCGGCTCCGAGGGAAGGAGCACGATGTGCTCATAAATCGCTTTCAAGAGACATGTTGAAATATTGGTGCTGCTTTCAGGAGCTGATTGATTGAGTCAGGCCAAAGCCACAGCTCTTGGCCTACTGAAGTTTTCATTGAAATTTTCATGAGAACAACTCCTTTGTCCAGGGTACTTCCTCACTGGGGTTGGATCCTCCTTTTGGGTCAATGCATGGGCCAATATCCAGCTGCATGCCTCTAGCTGCAGGACCCAGCCTTTCACGTTCCCTGCCATGCCCCACAAGGCCCCCGTGATGCTGGTGGCTGGTAGAGCCGGGACGGCGCTCCCACTTCCACAGAGACCAGATTTAGACCTAAGCTGAGACACAGCCCCAGGACCCCCAGCGCTGGGGCTCAGCTCTGGGTTGGCCAGAGCCTGGTGAGGTCTGCGCTGACCTCTCCCAGCGTGGCAGTGTTGTGGGAGGGAGCCCTCAAAACAAAGCGGGGCATTTCCTTCTCCCGCTCGTTCTGAGCTCTCATTCCTTGCAAGTCTATGTGATACTTCACCCAGAGGTACACGTCAGTGCCAGGAGCATCTGCTTACATGCATCTGAGGCCTCCGGTTGGGTGCTATTTGCTGTGCACCCCAAACCCCGGCAGCACAGCAGCCCTCACCCCATCCCCGTGTGCTGTGCTGCAGCGATGGGACAGAGGCTGTGGCACCTCGTGCTCAGTGCGAGGCCTCCTGTTTGGGTCAGGCTGGCTTGTGCCTTCCTGCCACCCTACCCACTTGCTCGGCCCCATTTCCCTGACTGTTTGTGGGGTGAAATATTGCTGCTCTCATGGTTAACATGCCTGGAGAGAGGGAATGGAAAAAGAGAGGTAGGGAGGGAGGGAAGCAAGGAGGAAACAAAGACAGCATTGTTATCTCTTCCAAAAAACTGCAGATACTTATTCATGGCAGAATGACTGGTTGGGATTGTGGTTTGCTTTACATATGTGTTTAACCTTGTGAAATAGTCAACAGCCTGGAAAGAAAACACCACACTCAAAGACAGAGGCTGAACGGGGCTCCCAAGCCCTGGGCCTGATTTTCCAATTTGGGGCACTTGGCTGGGGCCCAGCCTCGCCCCTGGGATGCGGGGCTTCTGGACCCCGACGGAGGGAAGGATCCCTCCCCCAACAGGGGCTGACTTCCCGCTGTCCAGCAGGAGCAGCACACTGGGTTTATCAGGCTCCTGTCTTATCAGTTGCTAGCAGATGCTACAAGACGATTTGTCATCTGAACCTTGGCATTCCTCTCTCCAGCCAAGCAGCCACAAGAGCCAGAAATCTTAAAAGAAGGAAAAAAAAAAANAAAAAAAAAAAAAAAAAAAAAAAAAAAAAAAAGAAAAAAACGCCAATTCTACAACATCAAAATGTGAAAGAGAGAGTGAGCATGCTGTGCTGCCGTGCCAACTTTCCAGGGTTTAGAGCACATTTTTTTCTGTGGTAGCACCGCCTGTGATTAAGTTTGCCTGACACTTCCCATCAGGAGGCTCTGCAGTCACTCGAGCAGAGCTTTGCCAGACTTGAATCAATTGGGCTGAAATTTCCCATGTTTGGTATCTGCCTCAGGCAGAAGCTGAGGAAACAATCCAGTCCGCATGGCACAGCCACTGCTGAGAGCAAGGGTACGGAAAATCCCCACGTAGTGCTATTGAGAAAGGAAAACAACCCGATTTCCAATTCTATTTATTTTATCTTCTTGAAAAGTTCTTGCTCTCCCATGACGTGGAACAGATGCTCAGCATCTTCCAGGAAGTAGCTTTGCTTGCAGAGAGACACGATTGGCTTTTTCTGCAGAAACCTGCCTCAAACCCTGTTGGTGTGAGGAGCCTCTGCAAAACCACAGCGTCCTGCGGAGCCCAGGGCGTGCGGCCTCCCCATGTGCCCCCTGCAGAGCGGTCCCCAGGGCTGGGGTGGGGACGGGAGCAGGTCTGGGCCGGGGCAGGGACAGCTGGGTGCACAGAGGGGCGATAGCAAAGCACGGACCCAGGTCTTGTGGGACCCACTGGGGAGATGTGGTGTGAGGAGGAGCAGCTGGGAGAGGGGGAGCACAGCGAAATGCACGGCGTGCCCCTGATCTCCTGGGTGTCATCACGTTAACCAAAGTGACAGAGCATCGTGCCCGCTCACTTCTTGCTCCCTATCCCCGCACCCACAGTGAGAGCTGTATTAACCCCACCGCTGCTAACTGCAGGGTGTCAGCAGCTTCTTTTTCCCCTCTAGTGAACCAGCTGGGTTCTGTTCCTCACCCAGGTGGGAGCTGGGCCCTGCAGATGCAGCACGGAGGGAGCTGGCATGTCCCCACTGCCACCTGGCATCTGCTCCAGCCCAGGCCCATGTGGCTAGGGTCCATCCCTGCCCCTCTACACCAGGACGAGGCGGGGACAGCCATGATGGTGTCCATGGAGGGCCTGAGATTGGGGCAGAGTGGAGTTTGGAGTCATTTTCCCTTGTTTCGATGAGAAATTCCATCCTGGACTCAAGGAAATCCTCACTAACTAAATTTTCATTGAAAACACTGTGTTTCCACAAAAGGTTTTGATTTCCATGCATCAGCATTTTCCAGAAAAAATAAAAAAAAAATAAAAAAAAGGCAAGCTTTGTTGAAACATTCCTCCCCCATTGGATGGGGATCACCCAGCTCCCCGTGCCCAACCCACGGGGCCAGCCCCTGGCGCTGGAAATCGCAGGGCTGGGACCTGCCCTTCCCTGTGCCCCACGACCCCACTGGAGACCCACCGACTCCCATCAGAGGCTGTCTAATTGCTGTGCCCTCATTAATGCTCGCTGAGGATGTCCAGCAAACCCCTGAACCGCAGGAGCTGCGGGTGGCAGTGCTGGAGGGAGGCAGCTTCAGCCTGAGTAAGCAGCTCGTGTGCCGGGACCGCTGACCATCTGGGCTTGCGGCCGTTGCTCGTTTTAATCTGGATCCAGGAAAGAGAGCGGCGGGCGAAGGAATGGCTCTGCATCCTACGCACACTGGGAAAATAAAAAGGGACAGAAATGCCTGCCCATCAGATTTTTTTCCCCCCTTTCCTGCCCCTTCTGCAGCTGGGGAAACCGCTGGAGCTTCAGAGGCCATTTGGAGCCGGCTGTGCGGACGCAGGCTTTTGGAAACGTGCAATTACATCCACAGGCGTCTCCTCATAGCTTAGGCAGGTTTAATATTACAGGCAGGCACAGGAAATCTTGGCCCTTTTTTCTTCTCTTTCTGAAATTATTTTTTAAACACGCTCCTAGTAAAGTTAATGAATCACTCCCAAAAACGAGGCTTTTATTAGGGCCTGCAATTTGGCACAGATTTCTTTTCCTTTCCTGTGGCAGAAAGATGCCAATTACATAAAAATCTTTTGTTTGAAACCTATTCCTATTGCTGTATTAGGGTTTTATCCCCACACTATTAAAAACAAACAAACAAAAAAGCAGGATTTTCCCTTTGTTTAGGGTGGTCACAAGCAAGCACTCAACCAAAAGCCACCCCAAGGGCCTCCCCCACAGGCAGCCCGCTGCTGTGAACTCTGTTCTCCTTTGCTGTGGTCCCGGCAGCCTTCACCAGCCCCCGTTTATTACCAACCCACCACCACGCGGGACCATCACCACCATGGGCTCCTCCTGCTCACACTCCAGGATGGGGCCCACCATGTGGAGCCCCCCCGGCGCACAGCCCCTGTTCCGTGAGGCCCCCCCCAGCCCAGTGCTGTGTCATCCAGGGTTTGGTGTCTGCCCACAGGGGCACAGCCCCGGCTGCTGGCCTTTGAAGAGGTGGGAAAGCCATTGCTGACGGCTGTCACTGCCTCTCGGTTTACAATAACGCAGTTTCTTTTGAAAATCTGAATGAGAATCATGCAAGTTTTATTAAAAAGGAAAAAAAGTTTCCCCTTACCCCCCTCTCCCCAGCTGCAGAGCAGCAGCCAGCAGGTGTGCGTCAATCGGCCGGCCGCAGAGATTTACAACCTGTTTCGGGATTTCTCAGCCAACCTTGGGCTGGGGAAGTGTTTTCTGCTCACAAACAAAGGAGCTGTGGCGAGGGGGCCCCGAGGGACACAACAACCGGAGATGAAAACACAAACGTATCCTTCCCTAATGCGATCAAACCAGAAAAAGCATCAGGGCAACGGGCTCTGGCTGGCCAGGGGGGCGAGGGAGAGTGATTAGCTGCCGCCTCCCCCTCCCCAGCCAGCGCCTTCCCACATGAGGGATGCGGGCGGGATGCGGGAGGTGGTGGGGTTCCCACCCCTGCTGGTCACTGCCTCCGGTGGCTGGAGGATCCGACCCAGCTGCCCCCAGCCGCCCATTGCCCGGCCAGCAACTCGGTTCCCGGCGTTTCAGCGCTGCTTGTTTAAAATAGATCAAAGCTGTGGCTGAGAGAAGCCACAGGAAGCGGCCGGGACTTCCCGTGGTCACTCGCGCCCGCCGCTCCCTGTGTGCAGGCTGCAGCCAGGAGCCACTCCCAGAGCTGTTCCCATCACGCAGGGCTCTCCGTTTCTGCACTTTGCAGCAGGAGACGTGGCCTCGGCGCTTGCCCCGCGACAGCCTTCTGGCAGAGAGCAATTTGGTGTGGGCAGAGAAAAAACCAGTGCCGTTCACCTTCTGATGCAGCCTGAGCACAGGCTGTTTCCCCTGAGCTCTGGAGAGCTCCTGTGGAAGGTGCTGCACAGATAGCAGAGGCCCAGAGGGATTTGTGCTGCATTTGCTGAGGCAACACCGTGCATCCACACGATACAATGCCTCGCAGATTCCAGCCCTTGGGGATGCTCTGTGAAAGCATCTTCCCTTCTGGAAGCGCTGTCTGCAGCAGACATTTCGTGGTGCTGCTCCTGGTTCCCAGCAATGTGCCACTTCCAATTTGTGCTGGAATTAGCAGGAGCCTTCATCAGGAGCGTTAGACTTGCAAGACCTGTTCCCTGCAGGGGAGGTGATCCGGCCAGTGCCCCCAGATCCTACAACTTGTGAATGCTCCAGAGAGAGCGCAGGTAAGAGGAGGGCAGCTGGTACCCGCAGGTGCCTGACGGGGGGAGAACAGTCACACGCAAAGACCCAGGGCAAAACCAGAAGCATCAGGGCGAGAACGAGTCGGGGAAACCTTAGCCTAGACAAACAAAAGTGACGTAAGCATGAGATAATTGGGCTGGAGGCTCGTCTGCCAAAGGAAATACTACAAGTCCCGCTGGCAGGACTTAGTCAGCACCAGGCAGGGCGAGGCCCAGGGAACCCGCACAGTAGCTCCGGTCCCCACGGCCCTGCCATGTGCGTCGAGGTGACACGGCCCCAGCAGACGTGCTCCGCGTCCCCTCCGTAGGCAGCCTGGCACGCCACGAGGCCGGCGCAGCAGCAGCGTCTGCACAGCTGTGCACATCTGGAGCAGGCTCCTCCAGCGCTAGCTCCTTGCCAGCAGCCGGCCACTCTGGACGAGCCCCACCGGCAGCTGCTCCCGTGGCAGGGAGAGGGAGATGAGGGAGAGTGCTGCCTGGAGGCTTGTGCAGGGGGCTGGTAAGTGCCGTGGGAGCTGAGGCAGCAGTGTGTGCAGACGTGCACGGCCAGCGCGGGAGCAACAGGGCCAGCCCCAGCCCCCCACCGCTGCCCGTCGGATGGAAACATCAGCAACATCTCCTGGCTCCTGCAGCCCTGCAGCCTCCCCAGCCACCCTCCCCAGCAGCAGTCACTGCTGGTGGCACTCGAGCGTGAAGGGAAACGCATGACTAGGAGCAGGGGGAGAAGGCTGGGGGAGCTACTGCAGCTCAAGGAGCCAGCACTCGTGTTTCCCACACCGGCTGGAAATGATTGCCCTCGGATGCGACTTGGGAGTGTGGATTCCTGACGTCCCGTGCCTCAAATGGGCCAGCGGGTCCAGGAGAGCTGCAGAAGGAGCAGGAGCTCAGGAGCACTGGGGCACGGAGATCCCCGGAGAAGTGGGAGAGGAGCCTGAGCCACCAAGGCAGAAATGCTCCGCGCCCCCCGCCCACGGCCGGACCCCGTTACCTGACCCCACGGAGACCAGCCCCGGCCGGCCCCGAACAAGCGGAGCTTTGTCCGGTGTGCTTGCTCCAGGCACGAGATTAAACCAAAGGAAACAAGGCTGCTCAAAGGCTTCGGGCCGTGACTCACGCAGAGCGCTTCCCAGGCTGTCTTCACTCGGCACATTGCTCTGTCCCAAATGAAAAATGACCGAGTCAAAATAAATAAATAAAAGTCAATAAATCCTGCGCAGAGGAGATGGTGAGTGATTGGGGAATAGAAAAACCTGTTCAAACAGAGCAGCGTATTCTAGGCAGAAAATTCAGCGTCACGTTCTTCAGCTGAGAGGGGACACTGGAGGGAGGAAAAGAAATAAATACCCATTTCCCAGCTATGTGGCACAGCTTCCAGAAAGCACCAGCCGGTGGCTGTAGGTTTGCTCTTCGGATTGCCGTGCATCAGGCATGGTTTGCAGGCAGGGAGCAGGGAGCCAGGCTCAGAGCAAGGAGCCTGCATCGTGCTCCGCACACTGCGAAGGGCTCAGAGCTTTGCTGTGGGGAGGTGGCTTTGTTCCCCCAGCCCTGCACACAGCTGCCCAGGGGCTGCAGTGGCTGGGAAGCCAAAGGGGCTCTCAGCAGGAGGAAGCAGTTGCAACAAGAGCGAGCATTAAGGCCCTAATGAGGCAGAGTAGAGCTGGCCTGTCTCGTACAGAAGGTTGGGCTGCGTAATCTAATGGTCCCTTTGGCCTTACAGTTTGTGAAACTGTTTCATTCTGGTAGATAGTTGGCTCTAGCTTTAAATCATCCTCTGCAATCCAACAGCAAAAAGCTGGGAAACACAAAGGCTTTTGGAAGCGCACCAAAAAGGTCTTGGAGTGCTCTCCGACAGCATTGCCCGGCCAGAGCCCGCGGCAGCCCCCACCCCGCTGGCTGCCGGGGAGCTCGGTTTCAGCCCGGCTCCCTGGGGAGGGGGGGACGGTGCCCCTGCTCCTGCGGCAGCACAGCCCTGGGGCTTTGGAGGGGGTCCCAAGGCAGCCCCTCGCTGCTCTCGTGCCGTGTGGGAAATGATGAGCTCACACAGAGGCACTGTCCCAAGTCCAGCGCCGTTTCCTGGACAGTTGGAGCAATGGAGCCCAACCCTTTGGGCCCGGGGCCAGGGAGTGGACTCTTTTAGGACGATGGACTGCTCCATGCTCCTCTCCCCCCGCTGACTCGCGCAACAAAGCCTCTGCCAGGCGTGTTGGGCAGCGCGCGCGGGCTGGAAGGGAAGGGGAGCTCAGAAGTGGGCTCTCCATGGTCTGCTCTGGTCCCAGGACTCCTTGTTTGGGTGCCAAGACAAACAAATAAATCATATCCAAAGGCATCAGCCCACAATAGTCAGAAAAACATAAAAGAGGGGAGCTGAGATCAGGGGTCAGGATTCCTGTTAGACACAACAGCTCTGCTCAGTGCTTTCATTGCATTTTATTGCCTCTTCTGCCGCAGTTCAGACGAGCGCGGTTATTTATTCTGCAGCCTTTCCTCGGCCTGTTTGGCCAACCGGCGGTACGCTGGCAGTGCTTCCTGGCGCGGTCTGTGACGGGCTGTGTGCTGCGGGCAGCCCTCAGCCCTGCGCACGCACCGGTGGGAGCCGGCCCCAGGGCGCGGAAGGGAAGCTGGGGCGGGGCACGGGGATGGCTCAGGCTCATCGCTGCCAAGTGGGCAGCAGCACAGAGGAATTCAGCTCATCACATCTCAGCGCCAGACCTCAGCACTGCACGGCCTTTCTGCAGGGGGTCGGGGAAAGGACTGAAATCAGCCAGGTCATTTCTCATGGCTCACAGAGGCCAGAGAACCTAACTGGGACCTGATTTCAGCTGTTTATTTGCCAGGACTCGGACCAAAAAAGCTCTGTCTGAATTAAAAATAATAAAATAAAAAAGGAATTTCCTTCCCCTCATGGTTTGGATTGCTTCCTAATGTTACTTTAATGTGGGTCCATTTGGTGTTTACTCAGAGCTGAAGGTGGGAGAAAACAAGATGCGGGCCTGCTCTGACACCGGGCGGAGCCGGTGACCGCTGGAGACTAACGCTGTTAGAGGTGAGCGCTGCACAGCCACCACGAGCAGGCACCTATCTGTTGCCTGGGCTTGATTCTCTGGCAGCAGACCCCCTGGTCCCCAGCCGTGAATAGCTGGGAACAAAGAAGCTCAGCCTTGGGGTGTTCGCAGAGCGTTGGCTTCAGCTTGGTGCAGGGGCATCTGCCCTCCTGGCGCAGCCACTGGCAAGGAGCAAGCGAGTTGCCTCCTTCTCCAAATTTTCAGGCAAATTATTACTCATGCAAAAATTTGACAGAGTTTTGGGACTTGTGAAAGTTTTAATAAATCCCCAATGACTGCCTTGCTACTCACAGAGAGCGAGTAACAGGATCCCATAAATCACGGCAAAACAAACTCAGCACTTTGGGTCAGGAAAATATTGAGAAATCTGTGGGTTTTACACTAATCCTCCCATGGCAGGGGCCCTGGAAATGCACATTTTTTTTGCATCCTTCTGGCTTTGACATTCGCTTCCTACCCCAGCCTATGTCTTGCCAGGCCAGCAGACGCACAGGCACTGCAGGTGGAGTGTGGCGAGGGCAGGGAAGCCCTCCTGGAGCACAGCAAGCCCGGCACGCTCTGCAGCCCCAGAGGAGCGTGCCCCATGGGCCACATCTTCGGGGCTTGTGCATCCCACCAGCAGCTGCACCGTGGCCCGTTTCCACTTCAGACTTTTAGGGAGATGTAAGGGCTTGAGCGTTCATCCGTGCTGCTGCTCCCAGGCCTATGACCTCTGAGCCGTCCCACCAGGACGTCATATGGGAGGAACCCTGTGGCTTTGGGGAGTGCAGCTTGAATCTGCCTCCAGCAGTGGGGTCTTTCATCTTCTGGTGAGTCTTTCTTTTCCAAAGAGGGCTTTTTCTTTTTTTTTTTTTTTTTTTTTTTCACACCAGCAGCACATGTGAGCGCTGAGCACTCTGGTTGTTGGGTGGCCACCATCCTGCAGTGGCTCACCAGGCCCGCAGCCAGCTCGGGCTGTCCTTGGCAAGCACAGACCCAGCACGAGGCAGGGGAAATGCCCACGGCTCCGAGGGGCCAGGCCCGATGTGTGGTCCTGGCTGTCAGCAGCCCAGCCCGGCCCTACCTGCCAGGAACATCTGCTGGCCAGAGCAGCTCGTGTCCCCACTGCGCATTCCCTGGTAGTAGCCAGGGAGGGGGAGCAGAGCCTAAAAGAGGCAGATTGCAGGGGAAGAATTCACCAGCTGATGGAGGTGCAGAGCACAGGAGGACACCTTGAGATCTCCTCTCCCATCCCAGTGGCTCAGGGCGATGGGGACAGGGCCACCCTTCTCGTGGGACACGGCCTGTGCGCCCTGTGCAGCCCCGCTGGAGCAGACACACCCAACTCTGACCGAATCGCCACCACTGCGGTGTTTTCTGGGCCAGGTTTCCACTCAGAAAAGGCTGATGACCCTGGGGTCGGGACACCAGAGCGCAGCCCCAGCCTCCACGCTGTCCCCAGTGCCCCTCCCCGAGCCGTTTGGTCTCTCACCATGCACTAATCCATTGGTGACTTCAGCTGTAATTGGCTGCAGTCTGGCATCAATAAACTCAAACATTTATTGCACAGTTTAAATCTAACACAGATTATAACAGCCCAGCGAGGTTTTAATGCCTGGGCTGGGAAGCAGCTCCACAAACCCTTGCTTTGCAGGCTGGAGGCTCTTCCCCACTGCTGCAGCCCCATCCCACCTCCAGCCACCCCTGTCCCCCTGCAACGTCCCCCGGTTTTGTTGGAGCTGGCGCTGCTCCATTGGGACCCCGAGCTCCAGGACTGCTGGGGCTCCCTGCCTGTCGCAGCGGGTCCGGGATGGAAGGAGGGGATTTCCTCAGACCCCGCAACACCTGAACCCGCAGTGGGGCAGGGTCTGGTCCTGATCTCGGGGTCTGCACTGGGGTTAGGGAGTTGTCCGCAAAGCCTGTGCCAGTGTCAGGAAGCCTGATTTGCAATAACGTGGTGTTCCTTCAAGTGATTTTCTCATGAGACAATACTGAAGTGTAAAGAAGGGGCCACAGCACAATGGAACTTTAAATTTAGATTTTGTAACATTGGCATTAAAAAAAAAAAAAAAAAAAAAAAGAGAGAGAGAGAAAAGAGCTTGTAGGACCTTGCCAGCCCCCATCACCACAGGTCTCCTGGGGCAGGGCACGGGACGGGGCCAGAGGGAGCAGAGGGAGCGATTGGGTTTCTCCTGGACCTGCTCACACTGCCACCGCCCAGCAGCTGCCCAGATCTGATCAGGCTCCGTCCCCGTCTGCCAGGAATCGCTTAACAGGGACCGGCTGGAGCGGGGTGAGGGGAGCGCCGCCGCCCCCCCCGGCACGGTATTACTATCAGAAATATCAGACGTTTCAACTCAAATTAAAGTCAGGTTAAATATCTCAAATGCAGAAATTCCACATGGTTCCAGATGGAAAGCGGTTCCTCAGCTCCATGCTGAAAAAAATAAATAAGAAACCTTTCAGACCTGTGGCTGCTCCTCCGCCAGGGAGGGACGGGAGCCCCCTCCGAATCTGAGAACTTTGAAGTCGTAATTTGGCTGGGCTAATGCAAAGCATGACACGCTCCCCTGGAGTATAAACGGCGCATTCGTGAAGGGCGTGGTGGTGAGCGCGCTGCAGTGACAGTGACCAAGGCAGGAACATGTGTGTGTGTGCACAAGCTGCACACTGCAGCGGGCACACCGTGCGTGGGGCACGCACCAACGCATTGCACCAACCCTGCAAACCTTTCCAGGTCCCGGCAGCACACAGCCATGGCCACGCCGTGCAGCGGTGCCGGCAGGGCACGGGCACACATCTCGCGCGCGTTCCCACACACTGGACAGCGATGTGCTAGCGGTTAAATGCAGCAACACAATACGGAGAGAAGAGCTTTGTCCACTGAGAGGATGAGTTGGTTTAGGGTGGGTTTCTCTGCGTATTGGTTTTTCTCTGTCCAGGCAGTACCTACTGACAAACCACAGCACATGAGCTTGCTGCGGGTGGGACGCCAGGGCACTGCCATCCCCCATGCGCCCTGGTGACCCCAGCAGAGCAGTCCCACACAGCCACCGAGCAGATGGCTCTGGCCAGGAGGCAGCCACCACTCCTGCCCACGGCGCAGACACCGTGCTGTGGTAGCGGGGCTGCTCCTGGCGACCAGCAGCATGTCCCGAACCCGCCCCGCTGCTCAGCGCTGGCCCCTGTGTTCATAACCACGGCACGCAGAAAGCCCCGGCAGCGCTGGGCTGCTCCCCGCAGAGCTCACGGGGCTGCCAGGCCCCAGGAAGGGGAGAGCTTTGCTTACGGCAGCGCTGAACCCAAATCACACTCTGTGGCTTTGAACAGCCCGAGCTGTGCCAGATCCCACGAAACTGGATATGCCCTTATCTCCCGGCCTCCCCTCCCTCTGTGCAGAGATCAGGCCTGTCCCCAGCGTTCAGATCTGCTTCCAAACCCTTCCCCAGTCAGATGTGTTTGCAGAGCACAGGGCTCACACCGGCCCTGTTGGAGGGATGGGTCCTGCAGATGTCACTGCCTTGCAGCCCAGTGGCTCCACAGCTCAGAGGGGTGGCTCAGGGCAGGGCACCCTGCCCGTGGCTGCCTGTGCTTAATTCCTTTCCTAATCCCCCTTTTCTTCACTAGCTGGAAAACACCACAGCACCCAGGTGTGAGAGCAGAGGCCATCACCACAACCCCCGGCACACAGCTCCCTGCCCACCTCCACTTGTGTTGCTCCCAGCGACACCCTCTCCCCTGTCCCCTGCTCTTCGTTGTGTTCCCAGTCCTGCCCCTGGCTCCCCACGCTCACGGCTGCTGCCTGGGCTGGGCCATCCCAGTGCTCCGCTGTGCTGGGGTAGGTGATGCTGGCCTCTCTCTTTTGCCCTCCTGCTTTGATTTGGCCTCTGGCTATCTCTCCTCAGGTTAATCAGTGGATTAACTGCAGCTCTCCCTCCCTTTCTCCCAAATCCTTATCCATCGTCACTAATCTAGGAAACAAAACAGACCAGGTACTTTTCCATGGAGGCAGCCAAACTTTTCTCTCCTGTCAGCCAGCCCCTCCTACACCTTCCCCCGGGCTTCCCTGCCCCATGGACACCCCACCTGGGAGCCTCACCCCCCTAGAGGCACAGCACGGACCCACAGCTCCTGCAGCTGTCCCAGATTCATGGCCACAGAGCGAGGAGCCTCAGGTGCCCCCAAAGGCTTGGGGCACTCCTGGGGGCATTGGCGGGGATGCCTCAGAGCAGGACCCAGAGCAGGACCACGCTTCGCGGTTCTCGTGGGGATGTGGGCGGCACCCCTGCCTGCCCAATGTCCCCTGTCCCTGCCATCAAGGCCTGTGCTCCCCAGCGCTGGGCTGCGGAGCGGAGCGGTCAGGGGCAGCAGAGCAGAGGGGAGTGGAGCAGAGCAGAGGGGGTGTCGTGTGAAAAAGCGATTCCAGCAGTCAGCAGCAATGACCCAACTTTTCAGCCCAACCGCTCCTGCCAAAGCAACGTTTCCAAAGCTGCAGCTCCCTGATAAAACCTAATACCATTGCCCATAAATTGTATTAAATAAACAGCAGCTGCAGATCAAGGTATATTCATCAAGGGCTTCCTCTTTTTTTTTATGAATGGCTGAAGACTCTGAGATGTCGTTTGCCAATAGTCTGTCAACGAAGCCTGCATTTAAAATCAATTTGGTAATTACAACTCCAACTCGGAGCCACAAATCAAAAAGGAAACTTCAGCCCTTCAGGATGTTTTGGCCCATTAGGGAGCTGGTAATTACGCACCCCAGCCGGGCATTAATTTAAGGCCCTGGTGGAAATGCTATGGTGTGAATTTGAGACAGGAAACTGACTGTAAGGAATTTCAAAGGTTGGGAGGCTCGCTGTCAGTCTGTTTACAACCACCTAACTTAACATGGTTAAAATCTGCTAGGAAGCACTTGCTGAACTCGGTATTGCCATTGTGTTCGTTTATTTTTCCTTGTGAAAGAGGCCACTTTTCTGCTGGAGAGGAATAAATGAGGAAAATATATATAACCTCTGTTTATACAGGATCTGCAGTGTTTGTACTGTGCTACTCCAGGTCACTTGGATTGTGGTGTGATGAACGGCGTGTATGTGTACAGACAGATAGATACACACACGGGCAGACAGGGGCTTTGACAGGACAAGCAGAGGGAGCATATCTTCGACTCCATGAGCAGCAAAGTGAATTTGACTGGAAAACTCTGTTGCACTCCCTGCCCTTCGGCACGTGAGGAGCAGGGCTGGGGGCTGCGCAGCCCTTCCCCTCGCAGCGCAGAGCGCTGCTCCTCGGTGCCTGCAGCACACCCTGCCTCCTGCAGCTCCTGCTGCCGACGGCCAGCCGGGCTGTGCCTGCTCAAGGACCTGCTGCTGCAGCGTGGGGAGCGGAGGGCACCCTGCAGCTCCAGCCAGCCCCAGCCCCGCAGCACCAGGTCTGGCTACTCCTGAAAACCGGAGAGTGCTCAGTAGCTGCAAATGTTATTAATGGCCATAAAACGATCTGGTTCTGCAGGATATCTGGTTACGTTGGTTGTCTCAGTGACCTCCTGCAGGCCGGTCCCACAGCCCCACTTGTCTGGGCTCTCCGAAGTGTCACGTCTCCACCGAAGGTAGTTCAGACCCACGGACCAGCAGGAGGCCAAGGGTACGTTTGGGATTCTGGGGAAGAAGCCCCCAGCCCTCCATGCCCTGTGTGTCTTCTGTGGGGCTGGGCAGCCAGGGCTGTGCACAGGCTTCAGAGTCCCGAGGGAGAGCAGTAAGAATCGAGGCAGCTGCTTGGATGCTGCTTTGATGCTGCTCCTCCAGTGCAGCTCCTCCCGTGCAGCTCCTCCAGGACTGCTCTTTGGGCACGGGGGGAGGAGAGGCCACCCGCACCCATCTCTGCTCCCAGTTTTGAGGGTGGGCACAGTGACTCCACTGACGGATGCTCTGCATCCAGGAGACCCAAAACAGCCAGCATCCGAGGAGGAGGCGAGGTCTGCCTGCTCCCAGCTGGGTGCACAAGATGAAACACTGACCAGAAAGCCACAGCCCCCACCCATGTGCTGAGCCCCACACCCCCTGCAAACACCAGGAGAGGTTCAGGAAATCCCCAGGGGCCCCACAGAGCTCTGAGCCACCCCCTGCCCACTCCGTGCGTGCTGCTTGGCAGGCGTTGCTCTTCTCCCTCTGCCCCAAAGCACTCCTGTCAATGTGCAACCAGATGTGTTAGCCAGAGTGCAACTGGCTAACACCACCATCAGCCTGGAGAAAAATACAGCAACAAGGCACACACAAAAAAAAAAAAAAAAAAATAATCCAAAAGTGAGAATTCCTCATTGGGAATTTAAATACTTCCATGTACATTTCCTAAACAGAATAGTGGTTGGGGGCTTTGCAACCCAGGGCCCTGGGTGTCACCGAGCACTGGGGGCTGCAGGCGACCGGCCTGGCACACACCCCAGTCCCATAAAAAAAAAAGAAAGCAGATGAGTCCAGGCTGCTGAGGAGCTCTGGTGGCGCGGGGGCCGCGGCGAGCAGGCTGGAGGAGGACCCAGAGCTGGCAGCAGGGCAGCGTAGGGCTCTCTGCGCCCGGACATGGTGGTGAGCTGTGCAGGGGCAGCAGCACCGCCGCACCTGCAGCTTGGTCCTCTTTGTTCAGGCTGCTCAGCCCCGCCTGGGCATCACCCCAGGTGGCCACATGACGCTGCCCCGCGCAGACGCGCTGCCACAGCCTCCTGCAGGTAAATGCCACTGTGTCACCGAGCTATTTCCTGACACGCACGTCAGAGCTTGGCATTTCTTGTGATTTTCCCCACGTCCCCCCCAGACAGAACCCTAACTACATATAAATATATATTGGAAACGGAGACGTCGCCTTTATTACAAATCTGGCTCTGAATGGCAATTTCTGCATTTGCTCTAGATGCATCCATTTGAAGTGACAAGCAGGAAGCCGGCTGAGCCGACACCAGGCAGGCAGCGAGGAGAAGGGGGGCTACAGTTCTGCGCCCTCCCCTTTCTCCCTGCCCTCAGCCTCCGGCAGCAGCCCGCCCGTCGCACCAGGCAGAACCTGGGGACGCAGGGCAGAAAGGCGTTACGGCCAGGCAGGGAGCGTGCTTGGGGCGCAGGGGATGGGGGTGCAGGGGACGGGGATGGGGATTGTCTCACATTTCTCCAGTGCCAGTCTGAGCTGTCTGGAGGAAGGGTGAGGGGAAAGAGAGAAAGAAGATATTAAAATGTTCAATCTGAAGTTACTGACAAACTGTCAGGCTTACGGACTGCACGCAGAACAAAGGTTTGCATTTGCAAATCAATAAAAATAAATGCGGAGCGAAGAAGCAGGAATATTTTAACATAAATCTGCATAAACCCTCACCCTGGAAATGCCTGTGCACGTGCCGGCTGCCAGCTGCCACTGAGGGTGGCTGAGCTCCAGCCTGGGGACAGGGGACAGGGACAGGCGCTGCTGAGCACCTGCCAGCACGAGGGAGGGACCGGGCGGCCCCGGGGGTGCAGGCACAGGCTCCTTTTGTGAGCACTGCTGGTCCCCTGCCGCGTGCTTGCTAACCCCCCGGTGTCACTGGTTGGCTCGGAGGTTTGAGATCCCACATCAGGACAAAGTAAATCGAGGTAGAGTGGAAAACGAAATGCTCATCACAGGGCTCTGTTACTCGCCTGGAGGGGAAGTGGCACTAGCAGGGGAAGGTGGGAAGGCTGAAAGGATGCCTTCTGTACCCGCTAGAAGCTCTGAGAACTTTCTGCTAAACCTCCGGCTACCAGCCTGCTCCCAGAGAGCGCTCCTCCGTCAGGCAGCATGTCTTCTGCCGAGTGCCAGCTCCGGTGACTGCGTCACCCAGGTGTCAGTCTGTTGTCACCTGCAGTTTTCAGCTGGGGAAACTGAGGCCCAGCGGCGCTGCCTCCATCTGCTGCGACAGGGACGGGGGACACGGGGCACTGGGGACAGGCGGAGGCACTGGGGAGGAGGTGTGGGCTGGAGCCCCCGCGGGACAGTCCCCAGGGCTCCCCTGCGCCCAGGGTGAGGCCACACTCAGTCACTGCTGCACCTCCTCCACTCCTGGCTAATTAATTTCCACTTCTCTCCCTCTTCTTCTGCCTTAATTGGGACAAAGACATCTGGCAGAGATTTGCTGGTGCAGGCCCCGGTCTTTAGTTTAGAGACACACTCTTTTGGGGGATTTAATAGCAGAACTCCCCCGAGGAAGGCATCTTCCAGCAGAGCCATAGCAGCTGAGCCGCAGTGCGCCGGGTCCTGGCCACAGCCTGCACCGGGGTCCTGGGAACCTTCTGCGTGAGCACCCCATCCCCGTTCCCCAACACAGGCACCCCCTACACCTCACACGCTCCCCTCTGACCCACACCCCAAACTCCCCCTGGGGGGATGCTCCTCTGTGCAGCCAGGCAGGATCCGCCAGGCACTCGTGAGCAGCCTGGGGAAAAGCAGGAATCCCAGAGAACTTCCTCCAACAAGGCCCGTCCCATTCCTGTTAGCAGGAGCTAAGATGATGCTGTGGTGGGAATTTTGCTGGTTTTCTCCAGAAACAGTGCTCTGCACAGATCTGGGGGGAAAGCGCGGGGAGCCTTGCGCCTTGCTGCCTCGATGGGAGGTTTGTAGGGGGGTGGGCTGGGGCTGAGCTCACCCCTGCCCGTACCCCTCGGTGCTGGGACGCCCAGGGAGGGGGAAATCGCTGGGAAGAGAGGCTCAGACTGCCTGCAAAAAGCACAGCGTGTGAACACCAAACCTTTTAATCACATTGCTAGCTCACTCGTCCTTCGTTTCTTTCGCTAAAAATGACCCAAATGGGAATTGAAACATTTTGTTTCATTTTGAGCAAAGCATTTTGTTTGATCTGAAAAGAACATGGTTTCTTTCGGGGGGGAAGAGGAAGAATGGGTCATTTCAGCAGCCAGGAAACAGTTCATTTCAGCTCAAATAAAACTTAATTCTGTTATTGTTGTTGCTGCGTTTGCTGTCTGGGTGCCCCAGGGAGAGGGGAGGCAGCAGGAGAGCAGGCGAGGATGGGAATGCCCGGCCAGAGGGCCTCACACAGCGGGGGGGCAGCGCAGCCCAGAGCACCACCGCCGCCGCCAGACCTCGCCACCCGCTGCAGCAGGGTGCCATGCATTGCAGCAGGGTGCCATGCATTGCAGCAGGGTGCCATGCATTGCAGCAGGGTGCCACATGTTGCAGCAGACAAGGAGCTGCGGGGGTGCTGCCGCGGCCGCACTCCTCCCAGCCAGCACAGCGCAGCTCTGACTAATGGGTGGCAAATCACTTATCAGGCAAACTTTAGCCTCTCTTCCGGTTCATGAATTGCTCATGAGCTATTTATGGTTTTCTTGACTTTAATTGTTATCCTAAATTATTCATCAAATAATTTCAATAACTAGTTCTTGGGCCAGATTACATTTTAAATGAGCTGTTTCCGTGCATGCTCCTGCCAGAGAACTCGCTGTCGAGAAGCCACAGAAAGCAAATGCAAAGAGGACACGAGATGCAGGGAAACGAACCGGAGGAAACACAAGGGGCCTTCTGCTGTGGGGTTTTCACCCCACTCTGCTCCGTGTTTAACCAACGCAAAATGCGTGGGGCTGCAGACAGCGTGGGGCTGACCGGCACGGCACCACTCAGGAGCTTTGGCAAAGGCAGCAGATGGATGGCTGCAGCCCCCTCCCAGGTCACCAGGACAGCCAGCACCCTGGTGACAAACCCAGCGCTGCCGGTTCCCAGCTCACCGCTGCTGGAGCAGCAGCTGGTGCCGTCTGTTCGCCAGTGGTTGGCTGCTGGGGATGCATGGCTGGGGATGGAGCTTGCTCCCTGCCTCCTTCCACTGCCGTGCTGCATGGCTGGGGGCATCGCCCCGCGGAGGGGCCGCCTCTGCTGCTCTGAACAGCTCTGCTCCAGGAGGGAGGGGTTGTCCCGGCCTTTCAGCCCAGCACATCCCAAACCCGCCCGAGCAGCCTGGCGCAGCGCGCCCGAAGCTGGGTGAACACAGACCATGGCTGTGCTGAAGGCAAGGTGGGAACCAGCGAGGAGGCTGAGACCTGACCCTGTCTGCTCCTGAAACAATATATCTCCAAAGGCCGGTTCAGGTTTCCTGGCTTCAGTGCTGCTGTTGAAAATTTACGGTTTGAGAAAGTTCTTGGAGCCCAAATCCCTCGACCTCTCACCTTCTCAACCTTGTGTTTATCGAGACGCAAGTTCCTCTTCCTCCCACCCTTTGTTTTCGGCTCTTGGAGCCTAAGAGGCTCGATCCCGGGGCTGCCCGAGCCAGCACTTACGGCCAAGCCGTGTGGAGGTGCAGTAAATCCTCCCAGCTTCCCCCTTCCCTCTGCTCCTCTCCGTTTGTCCTCGTTCTCCTCTCCCAGGGTGCAGCGCAGCGCTGACATTCTGCTCGTTGCCAGCTCCACGTGCTCACCGCCGCTCTCCTGCTCCCGGCTGGGTTCATCTCTGGGTACCAACCCCTGCGCGTTGCCACGGAGACAGGATGCTGGCGGTGGCCCAGGACGGGGCTGGCCTGGGACCACATTGTCAGTGCCCAAGATGTCCCAGTTCTCGGCTTTCACACTGAGGGACGACTCAGTCACTCTCAGGCAGGGTGTGAGCCCAGCCCCTGCGCTAGGAGAGGATTTTATTTCTGTCGCATTTACTGACAGTGTCACCAGAAAAAAAAATTATGTAATTTTTTTTTCCTCCAAAGAGTTTCCCGCTCTCACAGATTTTTTCTCACCTGTGGAGTACAAAACAACTTACTGATACCAGCAGGGGAACTTCCAGGCTTGTGACAGCAGGAAACAGAGGAGGGCAGCAAGGTCTCTGACGGGAAAGTGGGCGGCTGCTGGCTCTGGATGAAGCAGAGGGGAAGGCCAGCCCCAGGCGCAGCGGGACAGCAGGAGCCCAGGTGAGGGGGCGGAAGGCTCTCAAGTGCCAGCGATTTGTGAGGGGGACTCATAAAAATGTTGGAAGTAATGAAAGGAGAGAAGAATGACCGGGAGAAAAGAAAGGCTTATTCCAGGAGGAGCGAGATGCCTGCGGAGGAAAGAGAGGAGGAAATATGACAGAGCTCAATAAAATCGCGGACAATTGAGATGAGGTGAACAAGAAACGATTATTCACATTTTCTCAGAACACAAAACCCCCAGGACACGCAATAAAGTTACCCAGCAGCAGATTTAAGGCGAATCAAAGGAAGCCTTTTGTCGCGCGGAGCCCAGCTGCGCAGCAGGGTGCATCGCCACGGGGACCTGGGGACAAAGCCACCGCCTGGGCGGCCACCGCAGGGAGACGGGGCTGCAGAGGGCTCTGGCGTACCGCGATCCAGGCCAAGGCTCTGGCTCAGGACCCCCTGGATCTGGTGGCTGCCGGGAGCTGGAAAGCTGCACGTGGGAGGTGAGTGGCCGTGCACGCCCCACGCAGGCGGGGGAGCTTCTGCCTTTGCGATGACGGAGAAGGGGTCCAGGCCGAGAGGACAGGTCTGCAGAGGGGAGGACGCCTCTGCCTTTGATTTTTCTTCTCCAGCTGGTGTCACAGGAGCCTTTTGCAGAGGACACTCCAGGCAGCTCTCACCAGTTACTAAAATCTGATAAAATGCCACTCCAGTTAATTCTGCTGGCAGGAAGCTCCAGGTTGATGGACAAACGACGGTCCCTCCTGGATCAGCCCCATCTCCGGGTTTATTTATTCACTCCTGACACAAACCTCAGCTGCACAACAACAAAAATGGGGTTTTGCAAGTGGCATGGAGGGGGTTTGTCAGAGGGAAGGAGGCAGCTTGGGATGCCGAGGCCGTGCTTCCCAGGACATCCACATGTACCCACCGTCATTTCTCCTTCACACACAGTTTTACAGCTCCTTCACCAGAGTTTTATATCGCTTTTACAGCCTGTTTTTATGATGTTTGAGTAATTGCTGTTTATTTATCATGGACTGTATGTCAATGGCAGGGTCACACCCCCCGCGCTTTGCCTTGAGAGGAGCCATTTGATCCATTCTATTAAATTTCTTCTTGGGCTGTTCATGCTACCTCCAGGGCACAGCGGGCACCGTGGCACAGCAGGACATGGGCAGCTCAGCTCACGCACCTTGCAGCAAGACCTCGGTCCCTGCCCCACAGTACAGCCCCACTGCCAGCCCCCCACGATCTGCTCACACAGGTGGGCCGGGAAAAGCAGAGCGGGAGCCTTGGCCTCGGAGGGGAGCAGCACCTTTCCCACGGCTGCGATGGCCGGGGCACGCTCAGGGCGTCACGGCGGGGCTGGCGGGGGCTGCGGGCCCACGGCCACGCTTTGGCTGGCTGCGTTCTCCTCCTGATTGCTGAGGCAGCATCCAGGCTGAGCACTTGGAGGGCGGTGAGATGAGGGATGAGTCCATCAAGGGCCAGCTTTAGAAAAAGAGAGAAAGGCAAATCGCTCTGCAGCCATCTGACGGAGGGAGCAGCTGTCCCCGCACGCGGCGAAGGCGGGCGGCAGCCAGCCGCGCGCTGGCACATCCTGCCTGCTCCAGTCACTCATTGCAGCGTTACCCACTGACAGGGGCTGCGCAGCGCTGGGAAACAGATTGCTGTCACCATTTCAGAGCTGAGAGAGGGGGGAGAGCCATGTGGGAAGCGTGCTGGAAAAGGGAAACAGGACAAAAATATGCACATAACCAAAAAAGTCAGCTCCTCAGCCAGGGCCCTGCACATGGGCTGGGGCGGCTGGCCTGCAGAGGTGAGGGGCAACAGGTGCCTGGCAAAAGCAGAAGCCACCTCACAGAGCAGAGGGCACAGCAAAAGCCACCACCAAGTCCCACCCAGCCCTGTGCACACCCCAGCCCCACACTGCTCTTTGCAGCCCTTGTGGCTACTGAAGCTTTTCTTGCCTCCCTCATGGACAACCCAGCTGTGTGAAATCCAGCCTCCTACCAGCTGGGAACTCAATTAAGGTCAATTAATTAAGACCACTACACCACCTCCTCATCAGGCTTGTGTGGGAAACGCTGGGGTGTACCTGCAGGTGGGCACTGAAGCTTTGGCGAGGAGCACGGCCCATCCTGAGCATCTCTGGGACCCTGGTGGGAACAGGTCCCGCCCAGGGTGCTGCAGGACCCTGCATCCAGCTGAGGGCACCCCCGCCACGGGGCCGCGCTCCTGGGCAGGCCTGGCCAGCCCACGCCGTGCAGCTGATCCCTGCATTCCTTACACATATTTATCCCAGGAAAGCAAAACCTACACACACAGGCACGCACAACCCCCTGCCATGTTTGTGCATGACACCATGGATTTTGCTTACTGCCCGGATTACTTTACTCTGTTTCCTCTTTAAAATCTGGGCCATTTATTTGAAATAAAACCAGTGATTTAACATGAGGGAACAAAAAAACCTTACAGTATTGCATTTCAAAACATTTTGGTTATTTGAACGTTTCTGTCACATCCAACAGGGTAAGAACTACTGGAATTTAACTCGTACTCACAAATGGCTTTATTTCACATCGCAGCTGTACTTTTTAGCAACTTTGGTACAGGGGAAGAAGAAGCCGTCAGGCTCGGTCTAACTCACCCCGACCCAGAAGCTCCTCGGCTTCACCCGCCGCCCCCACCGGGCTTCTCTGCAGCCAGGGCAGGAGGATCTGCCCTCCCCACGGCAGGGTGGGTGGGGGGGGTTGGGGAAGAGGGGGGGGGACGGGCAAGGCCCTGCCAGCGGCACGGCCAGCAGCCACGCTCGTGCAGCAGCGGGGGTTTATCTCCTGATACCTTTCATCTGAGGTGGCTTAATGCAAAGCAGAATCCAGATTTGGGGATTAGGGAGGGACAGAAAGGTCAGCCAGGATCAATGGTGATTAGCTGGGAAGGACCGAAAGAGCCTTTTGTTTGCTCTGCGTTACGGATCCTGCCGCCAGCCCAGACTGCCTCCGAGCCACTTGAGAAATGAAAGGACAAACACGGGCGCTGCGGATTAAAGCCCTGAGTCCCAACACCTGCGCGCGTGCCAGCGATGCTGTGACAGCCCGACGGCACCGCAGTGCCGTGTGCCGCTCAATCGCAGCTCGGGGGGGTGGCAGCTCCGTCCCCGTCCCACCGTGCTTGGTGGCACGCAGCCCCCGGCCTCTTCTCACCCCATTTTGGCTGTGTCTGTCAGTGGGGCAAGAGGGAGGCGAGAGCAAAGGGGATTTTCTGCAGCAAGGAAAATTGTGAGTGAAGCCTAACGAGAGCACGCTGATGGAGGGAAGGCAGGGACAGCATCAGGGGTGCAGGAACTTCCTGGGAGGAAAATGGAAACGCACCACGGGGTTGTTTTGAACCCTCCTCCCTGAGCAGATGAGGCCGGCACCTGGCTGACCCACCGGACTGCAGCAGTGCCCAGGGTGCCCGGGTCACGCCTCCGGCCGAGCCCAGCTCCCTGCCCCAGCTCCTTCCCAAGCTCTGCTGACAAGAGACCAAAAACCTGCCCTGGGCACAGGGCGAGCACCTCTCTCCAAGCTGTCCTTTTGATTTCACCCCACCGCCCAAGCTCCACTCACGTGCATCTTCTCACCTCGCTCTCCAGATTTCCCCTAAAAGCTTCATTTAGATTGAAAATGATATTTTCAGCACGTTAATTAAGTACTAATTGCTGATTAGAAACATATTTACCAAGGTCTAACAACTATGTAACAAGTGATGTCTTATTACACCGCCGTTCCCTGGGAGCCAGACCTGTGGAAAGATCGTTCTAATAAGCAATTGGCATTTGGGTAACGTGCAGCTAGCACGCTGCAGAGCCGCTCGCCAAATGGGAGCAGACAGTTAGTTATGTTAATGAGATGCCAGCTGATTATTAGAAACACGTTGGTACAGGTTTGGGCTGTGGTGTAACTGATACGTATCCACCGCGCTCAGTAGCTGCGAAACCCCAATCAATGTGGTTCTCATCATCAGCCCGCATCTCGCGCACATAAATCATGCCCCGACGCGGAGAAGCGCTCCAGCTCCCAGCAGCGAACAGGAAGCCCCCGCGTNCACGTAACGCCGGGGTGGGCTGGGGCGGTGGGGGGCGGCGGGGCCGGGGGCCTCATGGGGGCCTGAGGCTGCATCCAGCGTCCTGCAGGGGGGAGGTCTGCAGCGCCCCACGGCACCCGCTGGGATCCAGCGCTCGATGAACGCCGCATCTTCGATGTTTAAGGAAAAGGGGCCTTAGGGCAGCCTGACCAGAGGATGTCCGTGTCCCCCCACTGCCCTAGAAGGATTCCCGTGGTGCAGAAGGCACAGTGGGGGCAGAGGGGCAGGGAGAAGAGGGTCCCCACGGCCGCAGCAGCTCCTCCCTCAGCACAGCTCTCTGTGCCACCAGCTCCCGTCCCGTGGCGCTGGGGTGCCCTGCCCCTGCCCCTCGCTCAGGCTGTTCCCCTCTGCTCCATGCAGCTGGGACATCCCCAGAGAAACATCCCAGCTGCAAAGAGACGTGGAGCTGGGAGGAAGCCCCATGGGGTGGTGCGAGGGCACCTTCCCCGTCCGGAAGGGGATGTCCTCCTCAGTTATTCTTGGTGTGACCTTGTCCAGCCTCAGCCTCTGCTCAGCACTTCCCTTACGCCTTCCTCTGCTGCAAAAACAGGCTTTTAGCATCTCCTCTAATCTCCCTAAACCCACGCTCATGCACTAATAGGCACTTGCACAACAAAGGCATTTTTGTCAGCCATTTCTGTGGCTCTTCCCTGGACCCTTTCCATTTTCCAGTGGATTTCCAGAGCCCCGGCAGCAGAACTGCAGGCAGCGTCCGGGATGGAGCCCACACAGCCAGCGCGATCAAATAGCCAGGGCCCCTCGCCCCAGCATCCCTGGTGCTGCAGCCTCCCCTGAGCCCCCTCCTCATGCTGCAGGCACCCCCATGGCCACATTTGGGTGCTGTGGGTGCTGGGGTGCGCAGGAGCCAGCAGCCCGTGTTGCAGCCACACGCTGCGTCCGCCACCGTCAGCGTAATCTTGTTACTGAGCAAAATCAGGTTTGTTTGGCAAGATCTATTTCCATAAACCACGCTGAGTGACACTAATTCCTCCGCAATTCAATTCCTTATCATTTTGGCCCCTCTGTTGCTGAGTCTGGGTCACCCCTTTGGCTCTTTCCGTGGGCAGCACTGGCTGGGGACCACAATCCCCGGTGCCAGCTCTGAGCCCCCCCCCCCAAACATTTGTTTTCCAGGCCCTGACATCCTCAGTGGCTGCCGTTGGGCCAGTGCTGAAATAAAGGTGGGTTTTTTGGGGCCAATTCATGAATTTTCTTTAATAAAATCTATGATTTCATTCTGATTGCTGCACCTGATTCCTCCTCCTCAGCAACGCTCAGCAGCCTGGGGGACGTCACTCTTTGCAAAGCAACAAATCCACAGCGTCATTAGCACCGTACTTTGTTTAGCCTCATTGAATGCCGTTTAGTCACAGCAGCTAAATCCTTAGGCAACAGCAAGCTCTCTGCCAGAATTTAATTCTCACATGAAGAAGTCCAGAGGAGAACAACTCTTCCCTGGGCAAGAGACCTGTTCACCGTGCTGGGGTGCTCATGGCGACAGGGGTGGGCCAGGGGAGCAGCACCAGATCCCTCTCCCTGCCTCCTGAAGTCTGACCCCAGCAAGCACAGAGGGAACCGCCAAGGGGGCTGCCCAGGCACGGCCCCACAGACAGAGGGGCTGAAGTTAGGAGAAAGAGGAGACAAAAAAAAAAAGACATTTGGGGGGGAAAAAAATTCAAAAGGTATGAGAGCAAAGCAGCGGGGAGGTGCAGGGTGCTCAGCCTGCACCTCATGAATGCCAGAGAGGGGCAGAGAGGGAGTTGGTTTTTTTTTGTGTTGTTTTTTTTTTTTTAATTATTATTTTATTTCCCTTTAGTTAAACTGTTCCTCATCTCAACCCNAATTAAAAAGCCCTCCAATTAATGCTGCTGTGGAGCTTTCATTTCCTGGGCTTCAGTAATTTGAAAGCCCAGGTTACGGAGGCTTTGTGTTCCCTCTTGTCAAATAAATAACAGCAGCCGAAATAACTCACCGGGGAGCCGGGCGGCTTCGCAGCGGCTCCCTGGGGCTGCTCGCTCCCCACCGTGCTCGGCACCCTGCACCCTGCACGGCTGCAGCTGGGCTGGTGGCATCGGCAGCGACCCCAAGGGCCACGGGCGCAGCACCCGCAGGCACACCCTGCTCAGCGCCTGTGCCGGGCACGCACCCGTCTGACACCCACAGCTGTACGTGGGTGAGAGCCCCATGGAAAAAAAAAAAAAAAAAAAAAAAACTGTGAAAAGCCTTTATTATCCTCATTCCTATCTATTGTTAATGTGATCGTGAGTAGGGAGTGTTTGGAGAAATCATCTGTGATAAATATTTATACGCTGTGTTTTTGGGCTGTTATCTGCAAAGTGTAGCTGTTTGATCTGGTGTAGTGCTTGTTTTAGGTCATTTACATTCCCTTTCCGAGGAGCCCTTGTCCGATAGCAGCTATCACATAATTATGTTTCTTTTGCTTATCCCTAATCCTGTCAAACCACCTACTTATCTCTAATTTCCTGTCCATTACCCTTATTGTTTGAGCTTAGATCTCCAGCGCAGGACAGCGGGCTCGGGGGGCTCGGCAGCAGGCGGGGGCTGCCCCAGGAGCGGCCCCCTGGCCCTGCACCAAAGGGCCTCTGCTCACCCACAGTGGGTGCGGAGCCACTTAGGCACCCCACGCCCGGGGCAGGTGGATGCACACACACGTGCCCATAGGAGCAGCGTGATGGGGTGATGGGGTGTCAGCCCCAGGGCAGCCCCCCCCCACGGGTGAGCAGCATGCAGCAGGGTGGCATGACGTGGTGCATGCTGCCCTTGTGTCGGGGATGGCTCCCTGGGAGGCAGGAGCTTGTGTCTCGGAGCCATCAGAGCCATGGGGTCTGATTGTGTGTCCCGTTGTATCCAAGGCAACCTCGTGTTCGGATGAGAGAGGCAGGAGCAGGGCGCAGCAGGGCTGTCACCTCCCGGCTGCGGCACGCTGCAGTGCCGTAGGGTGGCACGGCACACAGGGCGCAATGCTGCATGGTGGCACGGCACAGCGTGGCCAGCCCCTGCCCCACCAGCGTTTTGGAGAGGGCCGTGCCCGTGGCCACAGCTGGGGCTGGCTGCTCTTCACCTCTGGGTTCGTGGTGGTGGGGTTCTGATAAACATCTATCACTGTGCCTCCCACCGCATCTGTCGTGTGCCCTTCATGCCCAGAAAAGGGAGGCTGCTTGGAAGGACACTCCTCTCGTTCTCAGGTAGCCCAGCACTCATATCAGCGTGCCTGAGCCCCAGCTGGGGTCCTGCACTGCACCTCTCTGACCCTGTGATGCTGTCCTCTTTACGTGCAGTGAGGCAGAAGCATCCTGCCTGACGAAGCTCAGGCTCCACGAGCGACATTTCCAAGTCACTGCATCTTCGCACAGAGCTTCAAAGGTGAGATGCCACCAGACAAACCCTGCTGGCTCCGCTGGCTGTGACATGCACTCAGCTCCATCGGCTCCGTACTGCCACTCCGGCAGCGACTGCCACCAGCACACCATCAGCATTTGAGCACATCCTCCTCCATCAGTGCTGGCTTCCAGGACACGGCCACTGGTCTCTCTCATCCCCTGCTGTTTGCCATCGCGTCCCCACACCGCATGCTGCTGAATGAGGCTGCTCGTCCCACCCGCTGGAGCTCCATCCTGCAGCCACCGACTGCACAGCTCAGGGCCATCGGCAGCTCCTGGGGACAGCTCAGACGCAAGGCCTTAACTCCTGGCAAGCACATCCCTCTGTGCAGCCTCTGTCCGTCTGCTTTCTGCACAACATCCACAAATGGCCCCACCATGGTGGGACTTGTGCTCTAAGGTGCCACCGTCCCCTGGGACCGCTGCAGCATGCAGGTCTCACCAACTTTGCAGGAGTGCATCGGGGGCCTGATTTTAACCTTCCAGGTGCTGCTTCTCTTCCTCTCAAGGAGACCCACAAACCCACAGCTGGACACTGGAAACCCAGAGCTGTCTGAAATTGAAGGCTGCGGTGTGAACACCAGGCTCTGAGGCTCAAGCTCGTCTCTGGGAGGAGGAGGAGATATCTCACTGCTGGCACAGAGAGGAGGATCACCGGGGCTGGGGCTGGAGCAGCTGCAGATGCGGGATCTCAGCCTGCAGCAGCCCGTGCAATGCCAACTTTCAGAGCACGAGTTCTACACCACTTATGCAGTCTCCTTGGCCTGCGCTGCCGTGTGAGACCCCTCTTACCTCCCACCGTGCATCTGAGCAGTGCGTGGCTCACTTCTTCACCATTACTTATTCAGCAGTTCCCTGCCAGATGTGCATGAGCTCCACACCCGCCAAGAGCGGGGCAGAGTGTGCCGCCCTCAAGCACAGCCGAGCTGTGGCCAGGTGCCAGTGTTATGGGTTTTGTATGGGAGTTTTACTCCAGTTAAAGGCAGAGCCACTGGGGAATCTCTGTCTGCCACTGATGCCTCAGCCTGACTGCAAATAAACCACTCCTCTGTCAAACAAAGAGCGTGCATCACCTCCACTGAAGGAACCGTAGGTGGCATGCAAGGCCAGCTTACAGGGACGCTCGCCACCCGCTTTGTCGTGGAGCCCTCACTGTCTGCATTTCAATTGCGCTCTGAGCAGCAGCAGTGCCAGGTGCCGGCTGAGATGCCACCGTGCGGGGTGGGAGCCCGGAGGGACCCCAGGCTGCAGCCACCCCCTGCAGGACCCCAGGTAGAGGGGTTTGGGGCTAGGGTGGGGGACAGGGTCTGCCTCAGCCTCTCTCTTCCCACTGGGGGGTGGTCGCACTGTGTTGTGCATCTCCCTCTTCCCTGCTGCCTCTCTGCAAACCTGAGATGGAAACTGCAGGGCAGGTGGAGGCAGGGGCCTGGTCCTGCTCCAGCAGCTCTGCTCTTCATCACATGGGGAGCTGCTGGGGCCTGTGGGCACCCTGCATCGATATGGGCAGGGGGGCTGCAGGGCAGAAGGAGTGCCAAGGCAGCACACCCAGATCCACGCGATGGGCAGGGGCAGCAGCGCTGACCTGGGCTGCAGCACCAGCTCAGGCAGGACTTGTGCCCCGAGGTGCCCTGGCCAGGGCTGGCAGGAGGGCACGGCAGATGCGCTCAGCCCGGCAGCACCCAGGCCCTGCCGTGCCGGGGCTGTCCGAGCAGTGCTGTGCTTTTCAGAGCTTTCAGGTCTGACTCACACCAGCTCCCCTGAGGCTGGGCTTCTGATGTAGGCAGTGAGCAGTGGCTCAGGCGTCAGCAGCACCAGCTGGCCACAAGTGGAGAGATGACTCTGTGCGTTGTCACCAGCCGGAGCCCTCAGCATCTGAAGTGAGAGCTTTGTCTGCAGGACTTTGATTACTGAAGTGACACTGAAAGACAGCAGATCCCCATGGCCTCCAGCCCAGACTTCTCTCCCAAAGGAATAACTCAGATATGAAAAGAAGCATTTATCTTTTTATTACCAAAAAAAAAAAAAAAAAAAAAAATGTGTATGGAGCTGGATACCTGTCCCTGACACAGGCATTCGCAAAGAGACAGCAGTGACTTCCCCTCCTCTGCACGTGCACGCCAGGTGCTGGCAGCACCCAAAGCAGCTGTGATGTCCCCTCGCACTGGGGACACTGCTCCTCAGCTGCTGCTCACCCTCACAGCAGGGCTGCACAGGTGCTGCCCATCACCTGCTCTGGGATTGCTTAAAATAGAGAAAAAAAAAAAAAAAAAACTCTACTCCATTGCAAACACCTGAACTAAATCAATCCAAGGCAAGACACAGAAGAGCAATGGCTTTTTGTAATCCTTCCTTGTGTTCATTTCCCTCCGCCCAGGATGGGCAGGGATGCACGCCATGGTATTAGCAGGCCGTGGTTCCCATGCAGCTGCCCCAGCTGGAAATCCAGTGTCCTGCGAGTGTGCAACCAAAGCCAGGTCCCAACAGATGCCTGCAAGATGTGGGTCAAAATATAGGAACTGACACAGCAGAGCAAAGCAGTGCTCCATCCAGCCCAGCAAACGCTGCTAAATTAATCTGAGAGAGTCAGCAACAGGGAGACCTGCACGGTGCGGAATTTATTTTCTGCGCTCATCAGGATTGCCAACAAAATACCAGCAAAATGCACCTGGATGGTCGCAGCCTGCCTGCAAGTGGGCCGACCTGCGGGTTCCACCCCTCCCGACCACCGCTCAGCACCTTCGGCTGCCTCTCCCCACCCGAGCAGCGCGGCCGTCCCATGGCAGCAGGGCAGAGCTCGCCCCGCCGCCAGCCGCTGCGCGCGGGGCTG
>VXAV01005016.1:23773-37312 GCA_013399715.1 Alectura lathami | reverse complement strand
CAGCCGCCGCCTGCCCGGGATTTGGCAGCGCTGACGCCCTCGCCCTTCCGAAAGTCTGCAGCTTCCTGCTGGGCTTTTTCCCAGCTATTTATAGCGCGGGGCTGACAAGGTGCCCGGCGAGCAGCTCTCACACGGCAAGCAGCTGCCCCGAGCGTGCTGCTGGAGCACGGGGGCTCTCCCGATGCTGCTGCCAGGCTTTGCACGCCCCAGGACCAGACCCGCACTCGTGGCAGAGCCTTGCACAGCACGGGTGCCTGCTGGCTGTTGTACATCCAGTGGGGAAAGGCGCAGCGTGCCCGACCCTGCAGCACCTGAGGAGAGCAGAAGCCCCCCAGCGTCCCAGCCTGCTGCCACCCAGCACCTGCGTGCAGCCGCATCCCTGCCCGCTGCACCCAGCAGGATGCAGCCGCTGCCCCCCTTTGGTCCTGACGGGTCCTGCCCGCACCCATCAGCCCCAGCTCCAGCCTTCCCGTGCAGCCACAGCCCTGCTCTCCCCTCCAAAGCCTTCCCTGAGAGCTGGCCAAAGCAGATTTCTCACCCTGAGCAGCACCTCCCTTCGACACCACTCGACCCCAAGGCAGCCCCTGCAGCTGCCCAGCCCTGTCCGGCCACGAGCACAGTCCCTGTGACCACCGCTTGCCCCCCCTGACCTGAAGCTGTTGTCCCGTTGAGCACCTCCATGACACCAGGCAGGCTCATGGGGCAGGCACGGAGCCCTTGGTGCAGGTCCCAGCTGCGGAGGGGAAGGCTGCATGTGTCAGGGCCCTTCCCCGTGGGAGGGAAGCACAGTGTCTGGACCAAGATGAGGATTAAGAGGGGGTGCACCGCCGGTGCTGTACCTGGTCTGAGCAGCAGACACTGCTCCCCAGAGCTGTCAATCTGGTACCTTTCACCAGCACTAAAATTCAATTAGTTAAAACAACAACAACAACTGTGGCTCCAGACAGCTTGCGCCTAACACATTTGATCCCTTTTATTACTCAGCACTGCTCAAAACCCAGCCAGCAACATCCTCGCTGACTCCCACTAGTTTCCCTGTTTTATTCTACCAGGATTAAGTCAACCCTACAGACTCCAGCTGTTTTGTGGTTGGGCCTGGATACATCTTTATACTCTAGCTGCATTATTAAGTGGATTGTGGCCAAATTGACAGAGCTGCTTCAGGGAGGACAAGGCCATTCAGGTCAATGATGGTCCTGCCAGCTGGAGAGACACTCGGGACTCATGATTTGCTAGCAAAGCCCTGGACTGTTGTCTTAGCCTCACTTGATGTCCCGGAGGGGGCTTCTGTGAAAGCCCTGACTCTAGCAGGAATGCTTGATTTCTTGGCAGAGATGTGCAACAATCTGTCTTGGAGTATCGCAGGAAGATTTCGTGTTCGGGCAGTTTGTCCACAGCATCGCTTCTTCGCCTGCTGCGTAATCCACTCCTTGGCCTTCCCTGAATGGAGACTGCACCGACTGCTGGCAGCCCCTGCTGCCCGTGGCTGCTGGACAGGGGTGAAGCTGGAGCACTGTCCCTGGGCTGCCATGAGCTCACACTGCTCAGGAGCCCAGCAGAGACAGCGCGGCTGAGCCCACCCAAAAGTCTGATGAGACGTGCCACTTTGCAACGTGATGTGGTGCCATGCGATGGGATGGGATGGGATGGGATGGGATGGGATGGGATGGGATGGGATGGGATGTGGTGCAATGCAACAGGATGCGATGCAATGCAGTCAGTGTGGTCTGACGCGATGCGATGCGATGCGATGCGATGCAGTACAACACAGTACAACACAATGCAACACGATGATGCAATGCAGCACAAGGCACGCTGATGTGTCCCGCTGTGGTGCCCTGGGAGCACAGCCCCTGCAGCAGCTCCTGCAGCTGCCCAGAGCATGGTTCTGCCTGTGCCAAACGGGAGGACTCAGGAGGGGAGTTAACTAAACAAAGAAGGCCTGGTTTGCTCCCAGGTTAAAGCACCCTTTGTGCTGTTCATGAACAGCAGCAGAAGGGTCATGCAAAGAAAGGGATGAAAGCTCCATCCATCAGTTCATTTGAAACACAACTGCCTGCGTCATTTATGAAACTCCCTGAAAGTGGGGGGCTGCTGGGGGGCTCTTTCTCCATCTAGACCCGTCCACTGCGGGTACGTGCCGAAGGGTGGGGGAAGGCTCCCGGCCACACACTGCCTGGTGGCAGCTGGGGACCCACCGGTGCAGGACGCTGTGCTGGAATAACTCCTTGTGACCAGCTCCTGGCGGGATGGCCCTTAACCTGGAGTCAGAACAGGTCCTGTGGAAATGGCCGAACCCACGGGTGCAAGCAGGTGGTTCTTACTGTGGGCAGCACTCCCGCCTGCAGGTCAGAACATCCCCACCAAGAGTTAAGAGCACAGCAGCCATCCATTGTCCAGGGCCATTCCATGTGCATCCCGTGCCCTACCCGAGAGCGGTTCCGCTTCCCTGTGCAGACACGGCCCCGTGCACCCCAGCCTCCTGCAGCTGAGGTGGCACCTCGGCGGCACCGCCAGCACCGCTGGCAGTGTGGGCTGCGTGCTTACCTTTGGCAATTGCAAACCTGATCCTCCTGCAGCACAATAACACCACTTCCATGAGTGACTCATATTTTTCCCCCTTCCTTGGTCTTGTAGTTTTTCTAATTACTGGGAGCTTTGCAACTGTGAACATGTAATGTTCCAGAAATGTGTGTGTGATTCACCTAACGCGGGGAGCGCACTTCCAGCCAAAAGGGACTTGGAGATTTTTCTGGCATCAGCCTGCGACCTGGAGAGCAGCCAGGAAAGCACACCAAGGTCATTTCTTTCTCCTTCTCTTCTTCCCTGTGCTTCTCCCTTTCCCCCAGCCCCTCGCTCCACCCCCCCTCTTTCCTCCAAACAAGAATCAGGCAGCACCTTGTTTATTACTCATCAGCCTTCCCCCTATAAAACCCCCCAGAAATGTGCACCGAGCCGCAGCTGCGGTCCTGCCAACTGCTCGCTCTGCATCCTCTGTGCACTTCTGCCCAGCAGGACACCCTGCTCAGGGCAGAGCGCGGGGCTTTTGGCTGGGACACGCTCTGGGTGCTCCCGTGGGACTGAGGAGCTTAGCCACGTGCATCAAGTCCCTCTGGTGCTAGAAACTTCTGCAGAAGTTGTGTGTCTGTCCCACAGCTCTCGCTGGCCAGCCTCAGCCGGGGGTCAGCTCTTGGGGCAGTCCCAGGGCATTCCCACCCCTGGTCCCACCGTGGTGGGAGATGTTTGGGAAACAGCCCGTGTAGACACAGCCCCAGGGCTCCTGTTGTGCATGGAAATAATCTGGCATCCCACGATTTTTTATGAAAGCAGCAGCAGCAGTGTTTGCGGCTGTTATCAGCTGTAGCAGGTTAGCATCAGACATAACAGAGTCTGCAGGGGGGGCGAGGAGGGGGACCAACGCGCATCAGTTGTCACTGCCTTGTTTCGAGTCCACAGGGACTGCACAGTCCCACAGGAGCATCCCCGCTCCCCCAGCATCTCCCCTGAGGACACAGCAGGATGTCCCCAAGCCCTGGCGTGTGCTCACACAAGGCCCCAAAAGCACCCATGTGGCCAGGTGGTGTTGGGGCCAGGGCCAGCTGCTCCCAGCCTCATGGTGCCTGCAGGCGGTGGAGGTGGCTGAGGAGCCACTGGGGCACATCCTCCCATGTGGAACTGATGTCCGTAAGGTGACCTGGCACGAGGTCACTCCCTTCCCACTCTCCTTCCCATGCAAGACGCGAGCCAGGAGCCCCATCCTCTCTGCTCTGCCCCAGTGCAGGACTCTGCAGAGCTGCCATCTGCAGGAGCTGCTAACCCCAGACCCGAAGCCGCCAGAGGAAGGGTTAAGGGGTGGCATTTCGGGAACTCTGGCACTCGCGGAGAGCAGATGTGAGGGGCTTTCAGCAGCTTCCTCCGTGCTTTCAGCAGCTGGGACACAAATGACATGGAGCTTGTGACACGAATCCTGGAGCTGGCAAACACCCCCCAGGGAACACAGCTGGCCCCGTGGCCGGGCCGCTGCCACGAGCTGTGACACAAAGCGCGTTCTGCAACGCACGCTCTCAGCCGAGCGGTGCATGTCGGCAGCGTGAGCACGGAGGACGCTTTGGGCCATCTCCACCAACAGCATTCTTCTGAATTCTTCATCACTGAGATCACAGATCGAGGCAGAGTTTAAAGCAGTGGCCAGATCACTGTTTCACAGAGCTAGAACAAATACACTAAAAGCTTCCCCTGTGTGTGTGCAGATTAAGTCGTTAATGAATATTTTTGCTAAGCATCAGAAATTTGGCCAGCCTGGGGGCTCAGCTCAGCCAAGACGTTGGAGATTTGGCTGAGCAGCCCTCGGCACAGCAGCAGGGCCTCGGCCGCTGCTCGGCACAGGGGCTGCTCACACAGCTTCCCTGCAGCCGTGGCAGCTCCACCAGGAGCAGAGAGGCTGCAGCAGGGCATCAGCTGCCAGCTCTGCCAGTGGTACCCTGCAAACTGGGGGTTTTGCGTTTGTTTTGTGTCTAATTTCATCCAGCAGGCGGACAACAGAGAGGACCCCTGAGCTGTTGCTGAACTGGGCATAAGGTAAGTGTGGCTCTCAGCACGGCTGTCTGCACAGAGCCCGCGCAAAACCAGGTTTAA
Organism: Alectura lathami; assembly: GCA_013399715.1. Taxonomy (NCBI): domain Eukaryota; kingdom Metazoa; phylum Chordata; class Aves; order Galliformes; family Megapodiidae; genus Alectura; species Alectura lathami. Next base: position 32,677 of record VXAV01005016.1, on the reverse strand, counting down.
ATTTCTCTACAGGGGACAAGAGGGCAGTCTGTGAGGATCTGCAAAGAGCTGGGGACTGCACAGCATTGCAGGGAAAAAACTGTATATCCAGAGAGGGAGTGTGCCTGCATGTGTGCGCATGCAGACACGGGTGAGCCCTGTGCAGACGCGTGCTGAGAAAATCCATGAGCGCTGCTGGTCCCTGCATGGGGCAGCTGGGCCATGCAGCTGGTGGGGGCTGGGGGCAGCGGGCTCTCTGCTGGTGCAGGTGATGCTGGAGCACAAGCCTGCTGTGCATGGGTAGATGGAGTCCTGTGTTTCTGCTGGGAAATAGAAGGGGGCCTGCAAAAAAGGGAAATAAAAAAGAACTTAAAACCATCTCTGTACATGAGTAACCTTCTCTGCCTCACATTTTCCAGGCATGGTGCTCAGGCAGCTCTACAGATGTTAATTAAGACTTGTGCCCTTCCCCAGGGATGCACTGAGGTATTACAAATAATAGTATTAGCAGGAGCATCGGTTCAGACAAATTAATTAAGGGTAATATTTCCGAGGCAGAAAGCTGCTGGGTCACACTGGCGGCTGGGAGGTGGGTGGGGAACAGCCCCTGTGCTTGCAGGGACCAGCAGCTTTGTCTCCACAGCCCGGGTGCACTAGGAGGGATGGAAACAGAGGGGTTTCCCCCCTCTGCTCGCTGCATGGCGAGCGGAAGGCAGCAGGTGCAGAACCGGTGAGCCAGCGCTGCGGGACGTGGCCCTCCCGGCCCCGGGAGCAGCCCGCAGCCTCGCCAGGCGCTCCTCCGCCAGCTGCTGTCAGCCCTTGCCAGAGGGGGAAGCGGCCGTAGGCAGCCCGTGAGTCAGGCCGGCAGCGCCTGCACACGGGGTTATTTTGGGAAGCCGCCTGTTGCACGCCGCAGCGCTCCTCGCATCCAGAGCGAGCCACCAAGGACAGCGGGGAAAAATAATGCCGCGAGACGTGATGCAGCTGATGTCGGATATGACCTGGTCTGATTTCCGGCCATTCTGCCATTTCGGGCCATCGGATCTGGGACAGCGGGACAATGGCCGGAGCGCCCGTCTCGTGCCAGCGCCGTATCTGATCCTGCGAGGAAAGAGGGGTTCCTGCGGCCCCCAGATAGGGCCATGCATTGTTCGAGCCGTTTATTTCCACGCAGGTTTGGCAGCCAAGGTCCTTGGGATGTTGGGTGAGGCAACTCCTGTTGTTGCAGACATCACTTCCATTTTCCTTCCTCTTCTTCCTTTAAAACAAAGCCGTTATCACTGCCCTGATCTTACTCCACGAGAGGGCCGAGGGGGGCTCATGCTGCCGTGGAAGCTGTCCCCTTCCCAGCACGCTCGGCCCTGTGCTTGTCACCTGGGAGCGGTGACAGCGCGGCGTGCGCACGGCTAGGCCACTAGGCTGCATTCTTGGAGTGCTGTTGAGAAAGTCTGTGGCTTCTTCAGGAAGACTGCCAGGCAGAGAGTCAGTCTAACGCAGCCAAGGCCTCGCTAAGGCCAGAGGGACCACGGGCAGATGGTCTGCGTGGATTTGCGGTGGGGTGCAGCCGCCCCCGGCACCATGCACGCAGCTCCATGGCCCCACAGCCACGAAATATTTCACACGGTGCCTGCGGGTAGGAAGATCCTGCCCCCGCCACCACCCTTGTCCAGCCACGGTGCACGCATGGCCGGGGAACGCAGGCCAGCCCCTTTTTCCATCTTCAACTCCTCAAATGCTTGCACTCATCTGGAGCTGCTGTTTTGTTCATCACTTCTCCTCCAGCATGTTCCCAGAGTGTGCTCAGCCCTTACTAATTAAAGCAGGGGCAAGGAGAGGCAGCGATCTGTGCGTGGAGCAGACATGCAGAAGCATGGATGCTGTGAGTCAGGGAACGCTCCTTGCCAATTCTTCCCATATGCTTTTGTACTCACTCATTGTTTGGCTGCTTGATTTTTTCCCAGAGAGCTAAGCAGACGGATGGAAGCGCTCCCTGCGTGTACCCACAAGACCATCAGGCAAGAGCACAAGGGCTCTGGAGGGTCTGGGCAGAGCGGGGAGGTGGCAGGTCCCGCTCTGCTCACAGCACACGTGGGCAGGGAAATGGCAGCAGACGAGCCGCTGGCTGGGAGGCCGGTGGTCCATGTGCGACGCCAGCCACAGAGTCCAGCGAAACCAAAGCTATGTCATGGCTGGAACGCATCCTCCTGCCTGCGGTGAGAAGCTGCAGCAGCTGCTGTCCTGGGAGCGAGCGCTGGCTGTGGGAGGGCTGTGCCCCAGGGAGCCCCTTGTGACCCAGACAGCGCTATCAGTGTGGCAGGGGAAGGGCCTCAGCACCCTGCGGAGCCTCATCGCAGTCTCACACATCTTCCCCAGGGCACTGCCCTGCGGGAGCAGCCTTGGGTTCCCCCGACCTCATCCGGTGCTGCTCTCTGCCCCGGCAGCAGCAATGGCCGAGTCCCTCATGCTCATGTGAAATGGAAGAGAAGGGACACACAGCACCAGGGAACCCAGAAGAAAGTCACACAGAGCTCTCTTTTGGCACCTTGCCTGTGAAGGCGTTGCAGCGCAAGGCAAACCCCGCGCACCCGGCCCTCGGACTGGCCAGCCCTGCTCGGGCTCAGCCTGTGCAGGCAGAGGGGGGCAGCAGGCAGATGGTCGTGGTGGAGAGGGATGAAGACTGAGACCAGCTGCAGCAGAGAAGACACCACGGGTTGGATCAACGCCGGCTCTCACGCAGAGCATTCCTGCCCCACAGAGGTCTCAGTTTCAGGCAGGCACCAGGCTTTGACAGCGGGTTTGTTCAGCAAGGCTCGTGTGAAGCAGCTGGACACAGGCACGGCTCCTAAGACACACTCCTGGAGAGCTCTGCACGGTGCCTTGACTGTCGAGAATAAACAGCCAAATTATTCTCAGAATGAGGGATTTGTGGTGATACTAACGCTTCCTTATCGCCACTGTCGCTGCAGAAGCACATGCACCTCATCATCTGCAGTTTGCCAGGGAAGGAGCAAGCCATCTTCCCACACTTCATTTCAGAGCAGCGCCTGCTCACGTTATCTGCACATGCATTAGCAGGTGGAGGGAGATGCCGCGCTCAGACTGGGCACTCGGCTCAGCCAGAGGGAGGCGGGCGTTGTGCTGAGCTGCAGGTGGGTGTGTGAACGCTCCGCCGTGTACCTAAATCATATTCCACCACCACTGGGTCTCTGCCCAGCCCGTTTCTGGTTTCTCTCGGCGACCATGGGAAAAGCTTCAGGCCACCTAGAATGCAAATGCAGATCACAAGGGCAGTGAGAGGGCTCTCCTCCAAGCTGGAGGATTTTCTGAAGGTAGGCATGAACCAACCTTCTGTTTTTTCCAAGCTACTTGGGAAAAAACATGATTTAGCCCAAGCCCTCACTCTGCAACTCGAATCAAACCTCAGCTGATACAGCCTGAACTGTTTGGTGTGCTCTCGTTTAGAAAGGCGCATCCAGTGCACCCCCCCCAGCTTAAGCTTTGTTTTGGTCTCACATAGCAAGGTGCGATGAGAAAGCCCTTTGTTCTGGCCCTGTGGTTTTTGTTCGGGCAGAGCCAGGAAGCACACAAAATTCCAGGGCAGCGGAGGTCTGTCAATGTTTTCCAGTGCAATCCTTGAGCCACAGTCCGCTGCAGCCAGCCGTGTGAGCCGCTCCAGCCCCTGGGGACCCCACCACTGCCCAGGAGCCCACCTGAGACCTGCGAGAAGTGGCACTGGGGCAGCTGCTGGCTTAGGAATGTGGCCCAGCTCCACGGCTCCTTTAAGCCACGCCAGGCCGCTCCTCAGAGTCATAAAGCCTTCCTGAATGCCACAGAAATGCCAGAACATGCATCCCACGGCCGCGAATTACCGGGCACTGGCCATCCCAGCGCAGCCCCGTGCACGTTGCGCTCACGCAGGGCAGCTCCCCCAGCACCCTGCTTTCGGGGGCCGGCTGAAAGCTGCATGCTTTGCTGTGGGTGCAGGACTGCTGGCCACGGCTACCAGGGGTGCCAGGGACCCTTGCCACAACCCAACAGACAAACAAGGATTAAAAAAAGCCTAACCACAGGGTTTGCCACAGAGCACATGTGGTACTTATCCGTGGGGTGGAACACATGGACGCAGCAGGGCCGTAAGACCAAAATTCCCCAGGAATAAATTAAGTGAGCCACACACAGACCCAGCCACCCCCTTCTCGAGCAGGCCAGCGATGGCACATGGCTGTGACAACGTCCAGCGGGGCCCTGCGAGAAACTGCTCTGTGCACAGCTGCATGGCCCAGAGGAGACACTGCTGGAGCCGATCCCAAAGGCCTCATTGTGTCCCGGTTCCACCCCCGCACACCTCCCCTCCCAAGTGGTGCTCACCCCTCATCCCCCACGGCCTGAGCACCCAAACTGAGCCACGTGGGGCTGCTGGAAGGCCAGAGCCGTGCCTGGATGCTGCCACACTGCTGGGATTTTGCACAAGCTGTTCTCTTGCCTGCTGCCTGCCACCTGCCCCTGGCCCCATCCCATACAATCCTCCTTACCCCACTGGGCTCCCACCTCTGCCAGGGACTCTCAGCTGCTAACCTGGCCATCAGCAGCAAACCAGAGAACCTGTCAGTGCAAAGCAAGCAGAAACGCTCTTAAAAGCAAATAAAAATCTTAAATGGTAACAGCTTAGCCCTCTGTACCCTAAACCAAGGAGGATTTGTACTTTCCTCCTGGTTTTATCCTCTGCGTACAACGAGGGAATGGCCCACTGGGCACCACAGGAGCCCTGGGCATGCCCTGGTGGCACTGCATGGCTGAGCCCTGTCCCCACTGCACCCTGGCTGCTGTGAGCATCGCCCCTGTGCAGCGCCCGTCCCCGCCTCTGCACACCCAAATGTAACAGGGACCTGTGGGTCTCAGGGGCAAGGTGTGAGCTATCTGCAACCAAAGCAGTTTCAGAAAACTGGAAGGAAGGGAAATGCCTGGGGAAGGCCCTGTGTGGGACGCTGCCTTGGGAGGACGCATGAAACGGGACCTGGTGAGCCTGCTCCATCTGCAGCTCCTCCACAAGAATGAAAATAACAGGAGAAAGAAAATTACCAAGAATGTGGGACACAGAAACAGAGCTGTTTCTAAACAGGATGCTTTTAAAGCCTTCCAGGAGGCATGTGCTGGTTCTTTAATCCCCATCAGTTCATTTATACCTAGTAACTTTTTACTGCTACCCTATTACATCAGGCCCTATTGGGACAGAAGATGGTGGTGGGAGAAACTCAGGAAGTTGGGAATTTGAGGGAGATGGAGTGGATGAGTTCTGTAGGTCCCTTTGCCGCTAGCTCTGCTGGAGTTCAAGTTTGGGTAAGACGCTGAGGTTTGACTGCTTCTTCAAACCTGCCCAGTGCCCCAGGCCAACAGCAGCCTGGAAATCTGGCCCCAGGAGCTCGCACGCGAATGCTGCTTGCAGCTGGCCAGAAATACCGGCGGACAAGCCAGACTGGTCGGTGGTGAGAAGAGGGCAGGAAGGTGAGGGAGAGCTTTCCCAGCTGCCCAGAGGCCCGTCCGTGTGGCGCTTTGCAGAGGAGCATCTCCAAGGGCTCGTGTGGGGTTTGCTTTCTTGCTGCCTAGTGAAGTCCAGCAGTTTCCAAGGTCCAAGAGCTCTGGTTTACAACCTCTGCTCTTCTGCTCTAGGAATTCTGCGCAATAACCGAGCCAGGTTTGTGCAAGCCAAACCTCTGGCACATTTGAAGAGCAAGGAGGGTTGCAAATGTTATTAATGCTGCACACACAAGGCTTAGGAACAAATTCCTCTGCAGAGTGCATCCAGGGCTGTCAGCCGGAGCAGACTGGCTGGAGTCCCGCTCCCTCCCGGCTGGGAGACCCCGGCGGGGCGGTGAATGCCCCACCTTGGACAAAATGCACCAGGAAGAGGTGAAGGAAGAAAAATCCCTTGCGAAAGGCAGCAATTTTTGTCTTTTGTTTGGGTAATTGCTGTGATCAGGCCGGTAGGCTGCAAGCAGAAGCCAGCCAGGAGGCTAACAGCCATAAGCACCCTAAACAAAGGCCTTTGGCCAGCAGGCACCTCAGAAGGCAGAGGGGACCAGACCTCTCAGCCCACTGGAGGGACGCAGGCAGAGCACCCCCCACAAACACGGCGCATTTCAAATTAGTGGCAGTTTCCAGGATGCCGTTAATTTACCCACACACAGCAAAGCTCAGACGCTGCCTCCCCCACGTCTGCAGCTGAAGGAGGAGGGCTGTGGGCGAGGGCTCCTTCCCCGGTGCCAAGACCCCAGGACACAGGGAATGGTCGCTGGGCACAGCAATGAGTGCTGCCCCCCCGCCTCCTGGAACAGCACAGAGAAAAGGGGAGTGTGTGAGAGGGATGCACACAAGAAAGCAGGGGGACTGGAGAAGGAAAGGATGGGATAAAGTCAGAAAATGAGAAAAAGACAAAGAGAAGGACAAAAATCACAGGCAGAAGTGAGCAGAAAAGAAAATGTGAGAAAGGCTGAGCCTCTCGCAGGGAGCAGCTTTGCCCCTAAAGCCCTGCAGTGCTGCTCAGGCATCTCCTTCCCCCTTGCAGAGCAGCAGGAATGCCTTTTCCCACTAGCACCATTTTGTTCTAGCTCTGGTTTTTCCTCGCCCGCTTTGTTCTTTCTCCTTACAAGCCATGGCTGAGGGTAAGCGTTAATTCCTTCCAGGTGCCTGTGTCCGACATCCTGCCGCTCCCTGCTCCCCCGCTGCCCCCTGCGGTTCCCATGCTGCCGCTCCCCTCCCCAGGCAGCACCCAGCGCTCTGGCAGTGGCCCTGTGTCCTGCAGCGCAGGTTTGAGCACAGAGGGAGGACGCTTTCCACGCACTGCCATGGGGCACTGGGCTCAGGGAGCTTGGCAGAGCCGCTGCGGGGTTCTGAGGGGCACATCCAGCATCTGACTGTGCTGCACCGACACAGCGGGCTGACCCCAGGAGCTCAGCCCTCAGCTCCCTGCTCCGGGGGGAACGTGCTCTCGTGGGAGCCCTTCAGTGTCTGGATGAAGATGGGGAGAGGCAGAGGAGCAATGCCAGGCCAGGAAATAACATCAATTTCAGTTAAACGCTTTGGCATCTCAGTAAAAGGTTTAGGGAGGTTGCTCACGTGGTGGGCAGCAGTTCAGGACACTCACAAACGAGTTCACATGACTCTTATAAAAAAAAAAAAAAAAAAAAAGTCAAATTGCATTAGGCGGTCCACATTACAAAACACGTGCACCCAGCAGGGCAGGTCCATAGGTGGAGGACATACAGACCCCCCTTTACCAGCCCGAAAGGGCTCAGCAAAGCCCAGTGGTGTGCAGGGCTGGGGAAGGCACCCTGGAGCTCAGCAGAGCCTCCTGCCATCAGCGCGTCTGAGCAGTTGGAAAGGCAGCACAATAAAAAGTCCACTTAAACAACTCATCAGCTGAACAGCTGAGAAAGCCAAGCAAGAGGTCTGCCAGCAAGTTGGGGTCTTAATGTGTTTGCAATTCATCAGCCTCCTGCTCAGCTCCTAGCGAGCCGGCAAGGCTCGGATTCAAAGGTGAAATACCTGCATCTGCTCCCATCATGTCTGCTGCTTAGTGCAAACATTTATGTTTCTCGGCATATAAAATAAATAGGCCCGTGTTCCAGGGGAGCCTGTCAGTGCAAGAGCAGATACAATTTATGGTGTGTGAGCACGACTCCCAGTGCACAGGTCCGGGACCAGAGAAAGGGAGCAGAGCCTCCTGGCAAAGCAGATGACTCCGGGCCCCTTGCTTCACTCGCCTCCTGCAGACAGACACGGGGCGAGGGAGAGGGCATCTCCTGGGCTCCCAGGAGGCAGATGTGTCTGGGGGTGGTTGTGGCAGGGGAGATGTGCTTGGACACCTGGATGCGTGGTGGCATCTCCCAGCACACCAGCATGCACACGGGCACCCAGGACTGTGCCACACCTCAGGGGTTCACGCCTCTCCGTAGGCACACGGTCAGAATGTGTCCCTGAAGCAGCCAAAGGCTGTGGCACTGGAGCTGCGGCCTCTGCTGGGAACGGGGTGTGAGGTGGGCTGCCTGGATGCTGCGTTCGGAGAAGGGGATTGGGGGCAGAGCGGCTGCACACACCCCAGCCCAGCCCCACACCTCCCCAACACCCCAGCACCCTGCCTGAGCCCTGCCGAGCACAGCGAGCAGGGCAAAGCTGTTTGTTAATTAATTTTACATCAGCAACAGCAGCACTTTCTGTGTGAGTGCTGCATATCAGTGACTTGTACTGGTGATGCTGGTGCAGGCCTGTGCCTGGGAACAATGGCAGCGATCCTGTGATGTTCCCCACGCCGAGGACGGTGCGAGGGGGGCTCCCATCCCGCTCCCCTGCCCTGGGCCACTCCTCCGGGTTCCCAGGGCCTCAGAAGCAGAGTTAGAGATAAGAGGCCAGAAGGAGAAACACACAGGACGATCCCCAGGAAATAAGGTTACTGGGACCAGCACAAGAGACTTCCTTTATAAGCCTGTTTCCCATTTCCTCTCCCTCCCCTGAATTTATCTCTGAGCTTTTTTCCCATCTTCACTGCCCAATACTTAATTGAAAACGCAGATCTGTGGCCAGAGAAGTGTTATTTTCAGCACAGAAATTGAGATATCTCCTAGCAGCTGTCAATCCCCGTGACCTTAGCTTCTGTGCAGAATGCCCAGGCCATTTTCCCCCCTTTTCTTCCTTTTCTTTTTTCCCACTTCCATTTTTCTCCCCGCAGCTGAGTTACTGTTGCACTGCGCTCCGCTGGGACTCCGGCAGCAGCCGAGTTGCTCGCAGATGACACAGAATAATTGAGCTGTCCTTCTGCTGACCTTCAGTCCCTGCTTCCCCGCTGCTGACGGGGTGCGTGACAGCTGAGCGGCACCCGCGGCACCCGCGGGCACGGGCACAGGGCGCGCGCAGAGCATCGCCGCCGCGGGA
>VXAV01005016.1:6832-23741 GCA_013399715.1 Alectura lathami | reverse complement strand
GGTGGAGGCGCTGGCTTAGGTTACGAAACCATTTACAGGAGACAGGGATGTCAGCAAGGAGGCTGTTGGCCGCTGCTATCGCTGCGCCTGGAGATAAGCCGTGAGCGGGGACGGCGCTTCCAAACCAGCGCGGGGCGAGGACGGCTGCACGGGGCGGACGCGGCATGGGGACGCCTGCAGGGCCGGGGGCTGCGGGGCAGGCTGCCGGGCTCCACTTCAGGCAGATTCCTCAGTGATCACAACAAAAACAAACGCGTTTCAGAAAATACTGTGACAAAAGGTTTTGACTTTTCTCGTGGTTTTGGTTTTCCCTGTAATTTTTTTTCCAGCCTACTCTATTCATCCATTTTGGCACTAGCTCACCAATAGATTTGATTGTCCCCAAAGCGGCGTTTCTGGTAAATAAACTATTGTCCACCCCTTTCTCCCCAGCATCATCTATGCCAACTTCCATTGTGCTGACAATTGATTCCAGGTGGTTTCAGTCTTTTTTTCCCAGCATACAAAAATGTCTACACCGAAGTAACGTCGGTGGCTGGGGCGAGGAAACCACCTCTGCGAAACGCCCCGAGCCAGGCGCGCTCCTCAGCACGTCACAGAGCAGCACGGAGGGATGGGAGCCTTCCTAAATTCACTAGCTCCGAAGCAAGCCGCGAGAGATTGACAGGGACCGCTTGTAACGGGTGAAACCAGCCCGTTCAGGCTGGATACTGGAGCGCGATGGAGAGCCACGTCCAAAAACAACACGCTGCCTGATCCCCTGTCTGGGGAGAGGGTGCAGAAACCCACAGCAGGGCTTCCGGGAGTGGGGAGCAGCCACAATTTATTTTAAAAGCAGTATCACTTAATAACTTGCTAATTGCAAACGCAGGTGCTGTACCTGTGCTGGGCTGGAAAACCCGAGGCAGGAGAAACATTTGGCCACTCACGTTAATGGCTCAGGCTCTAAACTAGGAAGCTTTAATTCCATTTGTGCACTTGATCTGGGCCTGAGATATTTCAAAGGATATCTGTGGCGGTTTAAAGGCATTACAAGGTGCTGTAAGTTAAACTGGGAAATGTCTTGATTTCGGTCAGGGACCTTAAAAATACAATGAACAGCTTAGGTGAGGCTTGCGTGCAGAGTGGGAAACGCGTTGCCCATAAAAACAGTAAAAATGGAATCAGCAGAGGTTAGATGTAACGGCTGTATCTGTGCAAAGATGGTTTAATTGTCAGTTCAGAGGGAAATGTCAACTCGGCAGTGGAAATATTTACAGGAATTTATAGCAAGGAACTATTTGGCTCAGTCTATGGTCAATGATTGAGATAATTGCTGCAAAATGAGATTGTCTGGCATTGAAAAAAAGGGTCATAAGAGACAGCTGAGCTGCTAGGAGGACTGTTACCCAGCCCGCGGTTGTTAAATAATGAGGAGAGGAGAGAGCTGGACCTGACGGGGATCGCCTTGTCTGCTTTAGGGAGGCATTATCCAGGCAAACGGCTTCTCTGAAAGAGGAAAAATCATTCCTGCAGTGCTGGAGCAGGAGATTTTTTAGGAGGAAAAAAAAGGATGCTCTGCCACTGTCCTGAAGGAGGGTCCGGGTGGGCACTCCTGCCTGACGCTGTTCTGCAGAGCACCCCTCAGCCAGCTCCACACAGCAAGATCCACCTGGAGGGGCTCCCGGGGAGGAACAGAGCAATGCCTGGAGAGCCCTAAGCCACCCCAATGTCCCCACACCAGCCCGTCCCTGCAGCAAGAAGGGGCAGTTACCATGATCCTGAATTACTCTAGCTCACCAGCAGAACGTCAGCACCAAGAACCAGCCCTGGGGGGAACGATGCGGGGGCTGGCAGGGCTACCAGGGAAGGCTGTGTGCTGCAGGGAAAGCAGGCAAGAAAACGGCCAAGTGGCATCCTTTCTTCAAAGGAAAGCGGCAACACCCAGGTGTGGGTGCTCTCACCCACAGCCAGACTTCCTTGTCCCCAGCAGAAGCCACCAGGGACCCACTGTAACCCAGCATCGTGCTACAGAGGAGGCTGCGTGGCTGGGGGGGAGCAGGAATCCCCACTGCCCCCCATGCTGAGCCTTTATCAGCACTTAATTAAAACTTGACAAGAAGATTAACACACAGAGGGCAGTTTTAATTAACGTAATATCGCATTCAATTTTCCAATTCTTTGCAGCGTGCCAGGCACCTGCAGATCCCGATGCAAACCTGAGCAGAGGAGTTGGGGCAGGGGCAGGGGCAGTCTGGCTCTCCCCGCAGGGAAGTGGGAGCTGTGCTCACCAGACGCCCCCTGCTACCTCACCCAGGGGATGGTCTGCAGGAGCAGAGAACTGCCCTGCCTGCAGGGGGGCTCCTTCCCCGTGGCCCCGCGCTTCTCTGAGCATGCTGCAGTGCTCCCACCCACCCACTGCAGCAGCACGCAGGGGCTGGGGGCTCCTGGCTGCACCCTGAGAGCAGGGCTGGCCTCTTGCATGAATGGCCACACTGAACCTTCACCAGTTCACTGCTGGAAAGCGCCTGCTGTTCAAAAAAGCCATGTTATTGTTAACTTTCTCTTTCCATTGTTTTTTCTGTGTCACCTCGTGCCTCTCCCCCACTGATTTCCTGACAACCTTGGGACGAACAATGTGCTGACAGAGTATTTTTTCCTCCAGAGATCTACAGCCCGCACGCTGAGCACGGCCGAGGGGCAGGGGTGCCCTCCTGCAGCCCAAGCACAGCTCCCAGCGCTGAACCAGCCTGGGCTCTCTCATTGCTTCAGAGCGCACCCACTGGGTAGGGGCAACAGGCTTCAGATCCAGCGGGAGCGACCTCTCAGCCATGCTGTAAGGTCACTGCAGCTGACGGAGGAACGCCTCCAGCACTCCAAAGGCAGGTGTCGGCTGGGCATGTGCCTTTGCGGTTTGAGTGACTTTATGTTTTGGCTGCCGTGGTCCTTCTTGATGCTCTGAATTTATTCAGTCGTAATTTAATAAGTTGTTACGTTCTAATTTTCCAGGAAGAGTTTCATTTCTGTTTGATTTGGGAAGGAAGAGGCAATGTCCTCCTTGCACCCTTCTAACACAGGATTTTCCTGCCCATCATTTGGATCAATTCAAACCCACAGCCTGATGGGTGCCATGAGACACATAGGAAACAGCAATGCCCAAAGTCATCAAACATCCCTGTAATGCTACCGCAGGAGGAAAAGAAGCACCAGTGCCTGCTGCAGCAAGGGCACGAGGGCCAGGAGCAAGGCACAGGCTGAAAATAGTGACCACACGCTTGGCAGCAGGGTCCCTGCTTTCAGGGCTCTGCAAGGCAAACTCAGACTGACCATGAACCCGAGCCAGGTGCTCGGGGCCTGACCTATAGGTACACGCCCTGAACAAGTCCAAATTATCCAGCAAACACTTCAGGACAACAAATATTTGAGCAGAAACCAGACAAGGGTGTGTGAGTGTTTTGCAAACAACAACTACGCTGTTAGGTTGCAGCAGGCGGTATTCAGCTCGGTGTGACCCCACAACCACATCGCACAGCTTTGACAAAGGCAGGTAGCCTTCTTCCTGGGCTTTTCCTCCAGAGGAGAAGCCAAAGTTCACTGACATCTAGGCAACGATGAGAGAGGGGGAATGGATTTCTAGCAGACTCTTAGGTCCTTGTAGAAACATGCATTCAGTTGTTCAAGACAACTGCAGGCAGCCCTCTGCAGTTCCTCCTGACGCCAGCCTGACCTGGGGCAGCTCGCATCTCACTCCCACCCGGAGGCTGCCCCGTGTCCTCCCACGTCACAGCAGAGCATCTTTGGGAACACCCATGTCCCCAGTCCTTTCCCACAAGGAACACCAGGACTGGCAGTGACGGAGCAGGGGCCATGGGAGGTGCGTTTCAAGCGCTTAATGGACAGAAGCTGGCCATCCCGCGTGGGGGGCTCGACCTCCTGCAATATTTCAGAGGGCAGCAGAGGCAGGCCCTCCTCCCCCACCTTACTCCAATACGGTGTAGGGTTTAAAGGAGGCTCCCCATAGCGAGCAGCTTCAAAGCCTCGCCAGCCCCTCCCACCGAGTGTCCTCCTGCTTCAGTTCCACCCTCCACATTTCAGTGCCTTTCATCCTTCCTCCTCTTCGTCCTCCTCGTTATTAGGTTCCCCTCCCCCGCTGCCGCCCACTCCCACCCTTTCTGGAGCCTGCCTTTGGTCAGGAGCCCAATGGGAACCAGCTGTCAGGCGGAGCTGGGATATCCTGGGGAAAACAGCTTGAAAACGCCTCCCCCCGCTCCCCGCTCCATGGCAAAGGACAAAAACTGCTGCAAAATGCGCCCACAGATGGAAAAGGCATCCTGCGGCCACCCGCTCTGACCTGCGTGGGTCCGCTCGCTGGCAGTGTACCAGGAGGTCCTGGCCCCCTTTGGGACCATGAACCCATCCTGTTTGTCCTCCTCCTGCCAGCGGGACCCTCCTGACCCATCCCAAGGCCCAGGGCCCTGAGCTGGAGCGCTTCGCATCAGTCGTCCCCGTGATTCATCCAGCACCCGCTCCAGCATTGTTCTTCAGAGATGTTCCTGCCCTCCCCGGCCCGGGGGTTGTTGTTGTTTAAACAGCAGCAGCAGCCACACAAGCTGCTAGCTGTCCTGCCTTTACAGGGTGGTCTGTAATTGCTTCCTGTCCTCCCCGGCAACTGCCTTCATTTGTTTGAATTTCTGCCTAATCTCTGAGCTGGGGGAGTTTGGAAGGAGGGATGCTTGCTGCAGGCTCACGGGTGTTTCCCTGCACTGGGCCGAGCTCAGCCACCTTTGGACATCCAGCGGCGGAGTCCCTGCACCAGAAAAACCCTCAGCTCACGATACCACTGCCTGGGTTTAGCTGGGCTCCTGGCTTTAGGGGCACCGCGAGACCAAGGCTCAGTGTGGTCCTTGGATGCGGCAACCAGGGCCCAGGTGTGTGCTCAACGGGCTGCAGGCAAAGCACTGCAACTTGCTTTTTTCTCTCTCTCCAAAGAACGATCTTTGGTTCTCCATCGAATCAAAAAGGGCTGTGGGTAATGCCCGCTTCCAACAGTAATTCCCAGGCAAACTAAAACCTGTAGAGCAAAAGGCCCCAGATGTTTCCAGAGATAAGAAGCATCTTCCAGCACAAACCCTTCTGGTCCCTCTGCAGCAGGAGGCTGAATGGGCTTTCTTCCTGGGGCCTGGGGAGTGACTGAGAAGGGAGGCAAAGGACCAAGGACCAGAAGAGCAAGGCCTGACGGGGGAAGAGGAGGGGCTGGGTGCGCAGCATGGGGCAGAGCCAGCACTGTGTCTGCCAGCAGGGCTGTGCGTGTCCCCTTCCCATGCACGCCCCGCGTGTGCTCACGCTGTGTGCTGGCTGCTCCTGCAGGACAGCCCGGAGCCTTTCCGCAAACCTGCCTGCGCGGAGGGATTATCAGCAAAACCAGAGCTGGCAGGAGCGAATGGAAATGCCGGGTCCTTTACTGCCCCTCTGCACTCCGCAGCCCCTGCAGCAGCGGTGGCAGGGCTACATGGAGCGGGCTGGGCTGGCCGTCAGGGTCACCAGCACATACAGGTGGACTCCTGGGACAGGAGGCCTGGAGTTAGAGCAGTCACAAACCCAAAGGCAGAACCAGCCCGCTGCCGCCCCTCACCCCTCTCAACACTCTCCTGAATGGCTTTGCAAGCTGTTCCCGGCCCAGATGCATCTCACACATTTCACATCTATCTGCTGCCTGCTCAGAGCGCGCATTACACTGCACGGCGCATACTGAAAATGTATCGGCCTACTGTCTAATTTAAACCGCACAAAGATTACGTGTTAGGTAATATTTTATATGTGGCTGCATATATTTTAAATTAACGTATGGACAATACAATGCATGATGGCTTTTTAATGCCCCCTGTTGCACGCAGGCCCTGCGGCAGCTGCAGTTCGAAAGCCTCCCAGCAAACGCTGCAGGCCCTGGCTGCCCCGCTGCAGCGTGGATGGCTTTTCCCATGCAGCAGCGGGAGCAAGGTGCGGGGCTGGTCTCCTGCTGCGGGACAGGATCAGGCCGTCGAGGCACACGCTTTTACTCCTCCTGGAGCAGGACAACGTGCAGGGCTCTCATTCTTGTGCAGTGCCTCCTACCCTTAGCCCCTCGCTGCCTCTAGTTTTGAGACAGGCTCAATAGCTCCGAGCCCTCTAGGTGCTTTTCCCAGTGTTGCCCTCCTCAAGCCTCTGCTAGTTTTAGCATGCCCTCCAGAGCTCCAGGAGTCAGCCCAGGAGACACATTGACTGGAAAGGGTGATACAGGATTCTAGAGGGTCTTCCAGATCAGGCACAAATAGGAACACAGCGGGAGCATCTGCTCGGCCGTGGGCTGGTGGACTCGCACGGCCCCAGCTCCCTCCTGCCTCCCCTTCTGCTCAGTCCCCTGATTTTGGCACAAGGTCTCACCAACGTCCATCTCCCTCCTGATATCCATTCCCCCTCTCCTTGCTGGATTAGACACCGTTCTTAGCTAAGCTCCACTCTCCTTCTGGCAGACTGTTGCTTCCCACATAGTCCGGACTGTCAGGAGCTGTTCCCAAAGAGAGCAGCTCGACGCTGGGATGTGCAAGGCAGGGAGGAGCAGAGGCTGGAAGAGAGATCTGCAGTGGTGGAATGCAGCTGGACCAAAGGAGAGAACAGGAACTGGCTGTGACAGCTACTGCTGTCCTTGCACTGATGACAGGTGTGGCCTTGGCATTAGCATCTGCGCAGGCAGAGATCCCCGTGTTCTCGGTGGAGCCCACCGACCGGCGCAAGCCCTGGACAGTGAGCCTCAGGGGCAGGGGAAGGGGAGGCTGCAGCCCCAGCTGCAGAGAGCAGGAAGCAGCGCTCCCAGCTAGCAGACAAGAACCACGTTGCTCTGCTGTCAGACATGGCTGCTCGGCTGCCAGGAGCGTATCTGGAGCTCACGGCGGGTTTTACAGTGAGATCCCGAAGGGCCGCAGCCTTGCCAAGGCTTTGACGTTGGTGGTCAAGATACTGCAGTGGACTTTCTGAACCAGCAGAGACACAATCTGATTGGTACCAGAAGGAGATGGGGGAGAGAAAAACGTACATGGTTCTGATTACCTGGCTTCAAAACCATGGCAATAAACCCGAATTTGGGAAGCAATTAGAAAGGGAGAAGAGCAAGAAGAAAAAGGGGAATGAGAGAGTCGCCTGGCGGTCTCAAGGCAGCCTTTCAAGGATCAGTATTTGGATAAAAGCCAACATATCAGCTCTAATCTTTGGCTTTTTGTTGGACTTAACAAGGACTTTAAAATGAATCCAGTCGCAACTGACAGGCCCCATATGGATCCTGGTCTGAAACCTCCTCCTCAGCGCCGAATCAAATAGTCTGGGACCACAGAAAGCCGGGAAGGAGACTTTGAAAGGGAAAGACAAAGCCAGAAGTGCCCCAGCCACGCACACTTTTGCTCACCGACAGTGCACGAGGATGTCGGGCTGCGCGCCGGCACGGTTACTGCAGGCACGCGGCTCTGTGCTGCGCAGAGGGGCTGTCTGTGACCATGACAATGCCACGATGACTCAACTGAGTCGTCTCCCAGACTCTCTGTGAGTTCAATTGCATATGCATGTGTAGATTGCCTTCATTTACTGCCTTTTATTTCAAACTTTGATATAAAAGTAAGGATATTTTCCTTCACATAACAATTTATTTTTTAAAATTCTTCCCTCATCCTCCTCTGAAGCTGGCGCATCTCTCATCTCCCTAAGCTACACCACAATGCGAGAACAAAGGCATCTGACCTGTATCCATGGCAACCCTCAAATTCTACACCTTTGCCTTTTGTACAAAGTACCCCCTCCCCTCGTCTCTACACACACGCATATGTACACACTCCCTGCATCTCTGTCTACACACATGTACGTGTCTACATACACGCGTCTATGTATCGTAGGTATATATTTATTTAAAAGACTTTGCTTCAGACTCTTGCAAGAGCCTCTGTATTTGCCTCAAATGCCAGCTGAACAGGTATTTATTCCATGGTGGGTTTTGCCTTTCAGGTGATGTCAGGGTTAACTTAAAATCCACTGATGGCCACAAGGTAGCACTTGGTTCAAGGAAGAAAAACAAGTGTTGAGAGTGGAGTGAAGTGGGAGCTAAAAAGGCACTGTTGGATAACACTTGGTGTGCCGGGGCTGGGACAGCTGCCCTCTGCCTTTCCGTGGCCATTGCGGGTGATTCAAAGTGGGCATGTCTCATCTTGATCCACCAGTCAGCTCCAGGTGAAGGGCATCCCATTCACTAACAAACAAACAAACAAAAAAATCCCTTCAGCAGCTCAGAAGGGGTGTGCCAAGTGGCAGCAGTGCTGGGTCACATTTTTAGCACACCACTCACTGTGTCAGACCTGGACCAGCTCCTGCCTGCCTGCAGCCAGCTCCTCCATAGGCAGAGGGTCTGCCCTCAGGCAGCCACAAGAGCCCTCTCTGAGGCTGTCTCTGCCCCTTTGCTGTTTCCTGTGGAAGGATTTCAGCACCCTGCAGCAGAAGGCAGCCTCCAGTGGGTGTGAGGGACAGCACATGGGAGCAGGGGAACCGCATGCAGGCAGCCTGGAGCCACAGCACGAGGGAACGTCCCTGCAGAAGGCAGCAGGCCTCGAAGATCACCAAGTGTCAAACCCAGCAGGGTCCTGGAGCCACTGCCACGAACACGGTGCCACGAACACGGTCCTGTCTCACTGACAGCTGACGGGCAGCATCTTGCCTTCTTCAAAGCTTGGTTCACAAGAGGTTGTTAATTTGGGAAAGGCTGGCACCACCTGGTACGTCATAGCCTAAAGGCTGCTGATCCCTGAGCTCTTGGAAGATCTCGAAAATTCTCACAGTAACAATCTTTGGTTTCGTACTGACTCTGCAGAAGCAATGAGATTTATTCCGAGAGGGAACATTCAGAGCTGCCACAAGTGCATCAGACAGCCTTCTCCACCCCTAACACTGCCTCCTGCCCTGAGGGTGAAGGCACTGGAAGCTCTAACCTGCTTCTCCCCAGATGGACCAGCACCGCAGAGCCCTGGGGAAACAGAGGGTCCTCTGAGGAGGAGGAGCTCAGCGCTGCTAGAGGCATGGGCCAGACCCCCCAGTGATCATGTGCCAGAGAGGGCATGGTCAACCCTTTCTCCTCCTCCCTTTTTAAATGTTTCCAGTTGTCAGTTTTGCAATAAAAAAACAGCTGAATTGTGGTTATAGACAATGAATGATGCAACAGAATACCTCATGCAGACATAGAAGATTTGCTGCTCGTTTCTCTTCAGCAGGAGGGCCGTATGCGTGGGACCTGCTCCAAACTTCTTGACGTCAACAGAAAGACTCCCATTGACTTCAATGCGCTTTCGTTGGGACCATTATTCCCTGTGAGAAGCCACGTACTGGGAAACCAAGGGAGGATCTAAATTTGGGAGGAACAAAGCATAACGTAGCCATGGTCCTCTGCAGGACCATGGCCCGGTGCATGGAGACTGCATTTCCCAGCATGCTGCACTCCATCGAGCCACCAACAAAAGCGTTTGCCACGCTGAAGTTCACCCACGAAGAAGACTGATGTTGCTGCTCTTTCATCTAAACAGAAGCAAAGGCGTCTGAGCTATGCAGTGGCACAGTCATGTTTTGTTTCAAGGCCAAGTTTTCAAAGAAACGGCCAAACTGTTGTACCAGAACCACACGCACACTGAGGGCGACAGTGATGGCTGGGTCCTGGCTCCCTGGGTTCCCAGGGACTGCACTGCCATGTGCCACGACCCCCCCACCCTGCAGAGCAGGGCCAGCCGCAGGGACTCCCTCTTGGACTCCCATACCTCAGTCCATAGGCAACTCGCCCCAGGCCAAACACACCCCAGAAACCAATAAAATCTGTGTGGGTTCAGACAGAAATAGTGCCTGCATCCCCCGAGGAAGAATCCTCATTCTGTACAACTAACTTCTCTGTCTAGAAACTGCTCCAGACCGCCTTGTGCCTCAGGCTCTCCTCTGAGCTACCAGCACCAGGGTGCTGGCTCTAGGCACCACTGAACTTTGCTTCAAGACTGCATATCAAACGAAGCTTGAGGTATTTAGTCCTGTAGTTCAAATTCCTTGGCCCCCTGAAACAAAGCCTACAAGCTGTTTGACACATGGGGATGAAAGGGGAAGCAGAGATGAGAACGCTAAATAAAAGGACCGGCGCACGCCAGTTCCTCTCCTCAGCTGGGAAGATTTGGACACGCAAGCAGAAAAGAGAAGCAGTCTCCTCTCTGCCCTCTGCTCCATGACCCAGCCTCCCCCACCCTCCAGCCTCCTCCTCCGTGGAGAGGAGGTCCAGAGTGAGAAGCATTCCAAGCACCCCGCTGGTACCATGTTTATACAGCGTGTCCTCCTCGCTGAGCTGCTCAGAAACAGCCCTGGAACAGAAAAAAAAAGGAAAGGGAAAAACAGAGAGAGGGAAGAAATGAACAGCTTGGGCTTTTTGGCCAGAAAACAACATTTTTTGTTTGTTTTTCTAGCAAAAAGAAACCCTGCCAGAGATTCCCAAGTTTTGAGATTTGAAGGTGTATCTTGAACTGGAGACAGGGAAATCAATGGATATTTGGTTTATTCCCTTTTCCTAAGTTAAATAAGAACCATCAAGGACTGATGTTTTTGGCGGCAATAACTCTTTCTTTATCACCCCTCTGGGTGAGGGAAGGAGTAGGGTCCATAAGCTTCAATTTTAGTTCCAAAATCAAGGAGAAAACAATAGAGATGTTAATTTACAGGCCCCGCGGCTCTGGTGCAAGGACGGAGCTCTGGCTCCCTTTGGCTGTTGTTTTCATTTGAAATCGCGGTCCCTGGGGGATGCTGCAAGAAGCTGCTCCACACTCATGCAAAGGAATGTCTAAGTACAGCAAGAGCCCCAGCAAGGGCTGTCTCCTCAGACACTTCAGCACACTGGAACAGCACATGGTTTGCTGCAGTCCCTCCTGGGTGTGAAATAGCCACGTCTTTCCAGGAAGCGCAAGAAACAAATACTATGCCAACAAAACCATGGACAACATCCACATCTCATGGAGTTAACCATTTTTAGGGACTCAGAAGGACTCTCCCTTAATGAAAGCATCTTGGAACTCCATCAGTTCCTTCATCAGCCTCTCACAAGACCCTCCTTCTTAGGACCCGTGAATGCTCCAGACATAATAGATGTAGGTGCCACTTGCTGCTGTAGACAAGGGAGTCTAGAGCTTATGAGCATCAGTCTACGCCAAATTCCCACACCACACTGCCAAAAATACTTTGCGTCTCACTGATGGGAAACGTTTCTCTATATTGTTTCCTCCTAAAATCTCCATTTTCTGTTGCCAAATGCAGGAAGGAACAGTACAGGCACCCACATTTCCATCTCCGAGGTTGGGAAAGGGCCACTCTCCAGGAAACATTGCTTGGTTTTAACCACGGAGCAGTATGAAGACAACAAACACACTGAGAATGCACTCAAACGCTCCAGGGACCAAGGGAAGCAACTGCTGAAATACCCAAGTGTCTCCAGAGGGGACACTGGCTGTCACAGCCCTGACTTGGTTGTGGGAGGCGCGGCACCGGAGAGCTTCACAGCCCACATCTAGCGCCGCGAGTCCAGTCCTCCCTCGCCTTTCCCAGGCAGCAGACCATAGAGATGTTCCACTAATCTACCCTGGTATCTTCTGCTCACTGTGATATTTATGTCTTGGTTCTCAGTCATGCACAAAAAGAGTTAATTAAGTGCATGGCGTGGAAACGCACGACGCTGAGGGAGTACCTTGCTCCAGTTCTTCCGTGAGGTACAGAAACAACTCACATGATGAGCCACACTAGAAGTACAGGTCAGGGCTGTGCTTTCCCCTGTAGATACGTGGGTGTGAAGCTGAGTGCCAGTGTGAATTATGTTGTTAAGCAAGGGGCTGATAGTGCCAGACGGAGACAGCCAGAGTGGGAAGATGTTAGGCAAGCTGCATCCATCTGTCCCCACAAATGCCTTGCGGTCCCAGGCCTCACCACACCCTCTCCACTTCTCACCATTCACAGATTTCTGCTCACCTTTCTCCGGGCCAGTACACTTCCCACTTTTAGCCTCGGCCATGCAATTGGCTTTGCTGTGTCCCTGCCACTCTCAGCCGCTGCCCCGTGTGCCCAGGAGAGCGGTGCCATGGGGCTTTGAGCAGCACAGCGCAGAACGCCTGCAGTCAGAGAGGAAGCACTCGGCCCCTGCAGCTCTCTGCTTCACTGGCGTCCTGGGAAGCACCGTGCTCCTACCAGCGCTTCCCACATTTTCACCCAATCTCACACAGGAGTGTTAAGAATTCCTCTTTCTCTGCAGAGAGCTTCTGGTGCCAGACCTGCTGCTCCCTGCCCGCTGGGACGAACCGCTCTGCCTTCGAGATTACGAGGCACCATTAAGCCTTGCTTTGTCTTTGCGGAGGAAGGACAGCCTCATCTGCCCTCTATTACCCACACAAAACACATCTGTGCAGTTTTTATGAAGTTTATACAAGCAACACAGCTTGGGAAAGGATCATGATTTTCATCCATTCACAGCATTCCCCATTGTACACTCATCCATGGCTTTGCACAACACCAAGACTTAATTTGCCTCAGTTACTGCTCTGATGGGCCTGCAATGTTCACCCAAAACAAGCATCCCTGTTACCCGACCGAAGCTCTGCTGACCAGTGCCTCACGTGATCCCGTGAGCCGGGGAATGGACTGACTGAAGTTCTACTGCTACCGACTGATCCCCATGATCCTCTGTGAGGGAACCGCTGCCGCTTCCCTTTTCAGCCTGCCGGTGTTCGAGGCTGTAAATAACCCTCACATTTGTTATTAGCACAATACACTGCTTTACGTGGGGAACACAGCTGTCTGAGAAAGATCAGAGCCCTCTCCTGCAGTGTCCTACCATCAGAGGCATTCCTTGGACCACGAAGGAGCCTAGAAGCAATGACAGCAGCAGAAGTGGTGGCTCTCCACTCGTAAAGGCGCTCCTGAAAAAGGTGCCCGTCATTACGGGGCCACACTTACACACGGGCTGTCTGCAGTGCAGGTGCTTTGTTCTGCACATGCTGAGCAGCAGCCACCTCCCCAGCTCCGGTGTCTCGCTGTGGCCCAGAGTTGCTGGGACATGCTGGGGCTCAGGCACACTCATCAGGCTCTGCAAGGTCCCTGCACTGCTTTGGGCTTGTGATCTCGCTCGCAGTCCTCCTCTCCCGCAGCAAGAGTGAGCAGGTCACAGGGAACACGAAGGGTCACAAATAACCAGCTTTGGCAGTGAGACTTTGCAACCTGATACACTGTTTTACTTGCTGGAAAAAAAAAAAAAAAAAAATAATAATGTGTTTGCTCTCCTTCCCTGCACAAGATTCTCAGGGAAAGCAGGAAAGCCAGTAAAATCAGATGAGAAAAAAACTGTTAACAGTAAGATTTGCCAAATAAGTGAGTGCATTCAGTGGCCTGGAAAATGAGCTGGCAAGTGATATAAGAGCTCCTTCCGAATTCTGCACACTCAAGGAAACATTCAATACATCTTGAAGGAAAAATATGCCTTGTCTCTTGCTGCTGGTGTAAATATTTGTGTTCACAAGTGTTGGCAAATATTTGAGACATCTATGTTGTTTAACCAAGAGCTTTGTCTCTCCGAGTCCATCTCCCTGTTTGGTCTCCCCTGTAATCACATTAGCTAGAGGAATCCTCCCGGTACTTATGCAGAGGATGGGATCAGAATCATTTCTATCCATTTCTTAAAAGCAAGCATAAGCTTACAGAAGACGACCAACAAAGGGCAGCAGAAAAGCTGACAAAGATCATGTCCTACATCGATTTAATATTGGTACAGTCTCCTTTAGGAGAGAGCTAATTTAGCGTGAATTTGCAGACACAAGCAGAGTCATGTTGGAGGCCTTTCTTATCTCTACAGTAATTTCCAAGCTTTTATTTACTGTATTATACATAAGGGAACAGAGGAAAGACAGCTTTCTTTCTGCCTTGCTTATGTTAGTAGCTCAGGTTAGGTATGTTAGGACTTGAAGTCCCTCTGTGACCAACTCTTGTACAAAAGTTTGATGCCTTGACAGCTTCTGGTGAAAGAAAACCCAAATGCAGGGACGGTAAGAGCTCCAGCACTGGCAGCCTGGGAACGGCGGAGGAGAGGTCTTAGCCTGTGCAGCAGGTCTGTGACCACTGACTTGGTGCTTCCCAGATCTGGGCATACAATTTGATATGTCGCCTGTTCATTTGTTCTCTTCCTTCAACCACAAGTGACATTATTACTAAGCAGCACGTGACCTGGACTTCCACATGGTCCAGTTCACAAACCAAAGGGCCTGCTGGCACCCAGCACCCACCATGTCCTGCAGATGCGTTCCCACTGGAAGCACTACAAGTCATCTGTTCTGATAGAAGCCACTTGCTTCTGTTGCTGGCCCCTCAGGGGAATCCCCGAGCCGTGTGGGTACCTCTTGTGTCACCCAGTTCAAAGCCCACTGTTCTCACTCAGATCCCCACGAAGGGTGGTGTGGACCCTGCTGACTCTGCGCTGAAGGTGACAAGGAGCCCTCACACCAACTATAATCCCAAACTATAATCCCAGCTCAGCAGCGGAAGGAAACATCCAACCACGCAACGGTTGTGTCCATGATTTTGTGTCTAGGTGCTGAGACCTCTCCTCCTCTGTCCCCACTGACAGTGGCAATATCGCAGCACATTTGCCACGCCAAAAATCAGTTAGCAAACAATTCCTAAAAATTGCTAGAGACAAGTTGTCACGTCTGTTGAAGTGCTCATTGGGTGCATTCAAAGTGTTCTAGATAACTCTGGGACTTAGGACAGCCAAAACACTTTGTACTTAAGTTTGGACCTAGATAAGATACTAAAGATGTTGAATGGAAAAAGATTTCAAATAAATCCTGGCAGAACCAAGCAAAAATTACTATTGTAGCCAACTGAGAGCCAGCAGGGGGCCCACAGATGAGTAAGTATGGAATAAACAAACCTGAAACCACCCTTTGGCAAGGACCAAGGTGAGAGCAACTTTACATGACGAGGATCACATCTGTATTTCACTGTTCTGTCCAGAAGTGGGCACAGAGAAGTGGTATAAGAGCACTCACCAGGCTCTTCCAGCCTGTTTATTCAGTGGAAGATGTTCAAGTAAGCAGAAAAGAAGCACTGAGCTACGCTTCTGGGTGCTAACCTGAACCACTGCTGTTTTGACAGGTTAGCCATCATGGACAGAAAAAGAGCTCCTGTTGTGCTCGTGCTGGCAGGTTCCTTACAGCTAATGCATTAACCTCTGAATAAACAAACGACTGAGAAAGGCCCTTTCCTAGCCTAGCAAAGTACAAACACAGGCTACATTCTTCTGATTATAAAACCACAAATGCAGGACACACTCCTGGGAATGGGCTTGATACGTTTTCTCTTTGATTCCAACCTCTTGGGAAGATTAAATAGTGTCGTTGCCAGGTTAATACATAATGACCTCAATGTCTTGAAACATTATTGCATTGCAAATAAGACTGACATTTACATATTTCTCAGTTGCCCAAGGGTACAGAAGACATGTTTCAGGCGCCTGCACTGAAAGCATGCCGGAACGCAGCAGTGCAGCACGCTGCATGGAAAGCAAAGGGCTAGACACGACGTTAATGAGCCGGGAAAGGAGGGCAACTCCCTAATGAGTCTGCCCGAACCCTCCGGCCAGAGCAGCGAGCAGCTGTCAGTCAGCAGCACGCTAAAATCAATTCTGCCGAGCTGGGCTGAGCGCTACCTGCGCCAAAGGGGGCCGCCGGGAACGGAGCCACCTCCCGTTTCCTCCTGCTCATGCTCCTGCAGAGCAGCAGCAGGAGACCAGGAGCATCCTGTGCCCAGACCTCCTCACAGTCACAGCTCAGCAGCCAGAAAGCAGTTCCTGGTGGCCAGAGGAAAGAGCAAGAATCCCCACAGGATTATCAGCACTTCTCCGTGTTCAGACGTGGAGGGGCCTGCAGACGCACCCCTCCGGCTGCGGCACAAGGAGCACTGCGCTGTGGGGGACGGAAGGAGAAGGGACGGGAAGCAGCTGCGCGAGGCTCAGGACAGCAGGATGCTGTTGATGGCTGTGCTGCAGCGTGATGCCACGCTCCCTTTCCACTCTGAAGGCCTTGGCAGCAACGCCAACTGCTTGCAGGCTGAGGACAACCAGACTGAGCTCACAGTCGTTAAGCATTATTCCCCGCAGGTGGTTCAGCTGCAGCTTGCAGCCCCCTGCTCCCCAAGCCTGGCACCGTCTGCCTGCCAGGCCGAGCCCCCCTTGACCGGCGTGTCCCCAGTCAGGCGGCGAGGCCTGCCTCGCACCACGTGAAACACCGTGCTCTCTGCGTGGGCTGTTCCCTGCAGCAGGAGCCAGCCGGGCAAGCCACGAGGGGCGGCAGGCCCCGAGCAGAGGGGACCAGCGAGGGGATGCGGGCCCAGGCCCCTGGAATCACTGCTACGAACCTGCTGACAGAGAACTGAACTCCAGTTCTCCCCTCAGCCAATAAATCTTGCAGCAGTCTAATTTTGCAAGGAATGATGCCTCAGGGAAGGCCTGTGTGGTCCAGAGAAAGAAAAGAGAAACTAAGCACGCTAAAAACCCCTAATTCTGCTTATCAGGACCGCCCCCCCCCGCAGCCCTCCCACCCCTCAGCAAGACAGCGCCCGCTGAGGCAACGCAGGCCTATATAGGCCACGCCAGCCAATCAGGGGGCAGGACGCGTGTCATGTGACAGGCCCGACGGCCTCCCCTCAGGAGGTGCGGGGCGGGCGTGGCGCTGCGGGTTGGTGTCAGATCCGATCGTGTATCGTGTATCGTGTATCGTGTATCGAACCGTATCGTACCGTGGGGCCGCAGCCAGCCCCACGCGCACCCCTCAGCCCCCCGCGTACCTTCCTGCTTGCAGCCATCCTGCCC
>VXAV01005014.1:50501-74521 GCA_013399715.1 Alectura lathami | reverse complement strand
CTTCCTGATATCCAGCCTAAATCTCCCCTCTTCCAGTTTGTAGCAACAGGACAAGAGGTGATGGCTATATGCTGTGCTGCTACAGCAGTCGTTTACCACTGCAGGACGTCACCTGCAGGTCGAGAGCACTGAATGTCACTGGGGCTGTTGTGATCCCCTCAGATCTCCAAACAACCACCCGACACCGATGGCTGTCAGCCTGCTGATGGTTTATAGTGCAGGCTGGTGAAGCTGGTGCACAGTAGTGAACTTAATGCCCTATGGACTCCTTTCCCTGCTCGCAGTTCTGAGTGTCTGTGCTCTGCTGGTGTTAGTCCTGGTCACGCAGTGTTAGGAGCTCAAGATCAGCTGACTGTCAGCTCACCAACAAGTTCTTGGCACGTTTCCTACAGAAGAATTTATTCATAAGTACAAGCCTTAGATTTTTGTGTTTCAGTGTGATCACGTGGACGCTTTGAGCCTGTACCAGCCTACTAGAGGTGAAAGTACTGTCTGTTTTGAGTTGGTTTGCTAGTTACATTGTACTATCGGTAGCAGTTTCCTACAGTGTAGTGTCCTATTCATGTGAGCTTTGTGTCAATTCCTCACTAGCTGAAAATGGGTAAATTTGGTCACATAAGAGTGGCTGCCAGGGGGGAGGGGGTTTTTGAGGAAGCCCTTGTATATGGTGAGAAGTTTCCAGCAAATTGCTGATGGGATCCCTGCTGAGGGAAGAGAAGGTAATGTGGTGTTGCTAGGGGAAGCTGTGAGCTGGCCAGAACTCAGAGGTGGGTCTGGAGTGCCAGCCA
Organism: Alectura lathami; assembly: GCA_013399715.1. Taxonomy (NCBI): domain Eukaryota; kingdom Metazoa; phylum Chordata; class Aves; order Galliformes; family Megapodiidae; genus Alectura; species Alectura lathami. The sequence goes on along the minus strand of VXAV01005014.1, from coordinate 73,733 downwards.
GATCTCTGTACTGACCTCGCTCTCAGGTGGGGAGCTTGATCAGCTGGAGACTGAGTGAGCCAGCTCATGGCGAGTGAAAGGGGGGTGGTGTGTGGTGAAATGAACTACAGATCTCGTAAAACAAAAATCTGATGCTGCTGCCCAAAGGCTGCTTTTACTGGGAAGTGGCCTTAGTGCAAAGGAAGCTCTCCCTCGGGCCCAAGATGGGTTTCTGCTGCAGCCTGTAGTGTGCTCATCTTCTGGGTGCATCCTGTTCCTGAAGTGCATGTGAGCAATCCTGTCCTGGAATGCTGATTTACTAGAAGTTTATGAACGAAGTTTGTAATGCTTCAGGCGAAGGATGCAGAGCAATGATCTGTTCTTGCTGACTGGGGTCTCACACCTCTCTCCATCCTCCCCACCCAGGTGAACCAGCGCAATGTGCCCGGGATCGACAGTGCCTACCTGGCCATGGACACCGAGGAGGGCGTGGAGGTCGTCTGGAACGAGGTTCAGTTCTCAGAGCGCAAGAACTTCAAACTTCAGGAGGTGTGTTGGTGTGTGCCCACAGGGCGCGGGAGTAACCGCGGCCACGGAGGGGGGAGGCTGGCAGGGACCTCTGGGTCCAGCTGGCCCAGCCCCTGCTCCAGCAGGGACGCCCAGAGCAAGGTGCCCAGGACTACATCTAGATGGCTTCTGAAGATCTCCAGGGAGGGAGAGAGAGGAGACTGAGCTGCCTGTTGGCAGCCTGTTCCGGTACTCCATCACTGTGCGGTAAACGCACCTTGGGTTAGGGTGGAATTTCAGATACCAGCTCCTGTGAGTTACTGGCTGGGTCTGCAAGTCCTCCCTGTTTGGAGTGCTGTGCTGCTTCAATGTAGCAAATTCAGCAATTCGAACCTCTGAAGTAGATGCAACTGGGAAGGATTGCCATGCTGTTTCCATGGTCTCTTGTGTTGGTTTAGTCCTGGTGGTCGAACAGTGCAGTACAGGATGCAATCAGGTGCTGTGTGTTCGTGGCACAGGAGCTTGAAGTGCATGTGTTGTGCTGTTTGATGGGACCCAGACCCAAGAAGAAAGTGAGGGGTCTGGGATGTAACATGGCTTTGTCTTTCTGATGTTATAGGAGAAAGTTAAAGCAGTGTTTGACAACTTAATTCAGTTGGAACACCTGAACATTGTAAAGTTTCACAAGTACTGGGCGGATGTGAAGGAGAACAAGGCCAGGGTGAGTAAAGCAGGCAGCCGGTGGGTTCTCTCTCTGTGTGTTCTGTGGGTAACTAATAAAGCAGAGGGTGATATCTCGTGCTGCCCCCCAGGTGATCTTCATCACTGAATACATGTCTTCAGGGAGCTTGAAACAGTTTCTGAAGAAGACAAAGAAAAACCACAAAACGATGAATGAAAAGGTAACTCCTTCCTGTATGCCTGTTCTCCCTTAGTGCCTTCAGCAGAGATCCTGATGAGAAGGAAACCAGGTGGTAACATGTGCCTGAAGGTCTTTTTAGCTGCTGTAAGCTAGCTTAGTTGCAGGCGTTCTGGGGCATCTGTTTGGTTTCTTTGTTTCCTGCACTTCTGCAGCTTGGTACCGGTGCTGTGACAGCTTGTCCCGTTCCCCTATGTGCATGTAGGAAAGAGGGAAGGGGTCTGGATGTAGGAGGAGTTGTTAGGGGAGGCATGTTCTGTGACCCATGTGAATATGTAGAAACCAAACAGAGCACGAGGACGCTGATCTTGTAGCTTCCAACCAGTACAGGTGTGTAGGAAGTAAAGATAGCCCTGAATAGAGGGAGTGTTCCTCTTTGTGAAGGGGCTGTGAGTAACAGAAGTGTGGGTCACTTCCTCTTCCCTGAGACTCTCATCCTTCTGCTCCTGTCTCTGCAGGCCTGGAAGCGGTGGTGTACCCAGATCCTTTCTGCTCTCAGGTACGTGAGTTACTGATCCTGGCCTTCTGTTTAACTGTAGCATTTCTTGTGCTGGAATAGTACAAGCTGGAAATAGACATGCTGCTAAATGCAAGCAGACTTCATCGAGCAGAACCTGGAGAGCACTCTCTAGTCACCCAGCCTGATTCTTCTCCCATCATAGCCTGCGGTGTCAGCTGCACCTTCTCAAACAGAGGAAGTGCAGATGCTTCCCAGAGTCTTCAGTTTGTACAGCGTGGCTGGGTAGGAAGGGACCGTACAGCCCCCCAGGCCCCTGCCGTGGGCTGGCTGCCACCAGCTGGGGCCACCTGGCCTGGGCAGTCAGAGAATCCTGAAGCCCCAGTGATGAAGAAGCTGGTGCAGTTGTAGGCTTTGGATTCCAGCAGCTGTGACTGATGTGATGGTGAGGTGCAAGGTGGGCATCAGGGAGGACGTCTCCCAAGTATCCAGCTTTACAACCTGGCTCTAACTGTGGCCAAGAGGATGTTGCAAAGAAGTCATAAGGAAATTAAATTGTATGTGAATGAAGTGTGGAAAACTTTCTTAATCTTGGTAGTCCTGCAGCATGTGATGTATTCAGAATTATTGCGGTGTAATAGTGGTAGGAATACTTATGAATCTGTACGTGTCCTGACGATGCAGATCCGCTGCCATCCTAGTGCAGTCCAGCTACGCAGATGCGGAGGTTTTCTTTGTTTTTGTCTTAAAAAAATCTTCCCTACCTGAGCCAGATTTGGTGTGTGGCTAAAAGCAGCCTTGAAAAAACTGATAACCCAGATGTCAGGGCCAGACTCCCACTCCACAGAGAAAATTCTGTTGCTGTGTAGCTAAGTATGGCTGCTGAGAAGTACCTGGCATTTTAATAAATTGTGGGAAACTGGCAGTCTTAATTTGTGCTGGCAGCTAAAATAGAACAAAGCAGAGTGAAATATGAAACCAATCTCATCTGTCCTTGGGGCTCCAGCACCGAAAAGTTTGGTCTGTGCGTGGTGGAAAACATGGCTGATCACGTCTGCACAGCCCTGAGCACCCTGTCTGATGCCCTGTGAACCGGGGCAGGAGCAGGCTTTGACCTTTTGGTACAAGGCTGTAACCCTTGTAGCAGTCACCTAGCAGTAGTCGGGTGGATGGTGCAGATCTGATATCCTGGATTTCGTAAGAACTGGCCAGAAGGAGCTTTCTTTCCTTCCCCTCTGCTCCCAGTTCTGGAGGCTGTTAGTAAGAGACAACTGCTTAATTTTCATTACTCTGTGCAAGCTGAAGGGATGTCAGTGGTCACTGCGTTGTGCCTTCCTGCTGCTCTAAATCCCTGGCGTGCCCTCCTGTTTTCTCCTGGTGCTGATGTCCTGATGCCTTACAGGGAGGGGGTGGTAGGAGGGGTTCCTGCCTCAGCCCGGGACAGCTGCTGACCGTGTTCTGTTCTGAACCTCCAGCTACCTCCACTCCTGTGATCCCCCCATCATCCATGGCAACCTCACCTGTGACACCATCTTCATCCAGCACAACGGGCTGATCAAGATCGGCTCAGGTAAGGCGTGCAGGGGTGGCTGGCAGCGTGCGAGGCGCTGCCCCTTCGGAACAGGGTGTCCAGGCCTCTCAGGGCTGTCTGGCCTGATAGGCATCCATCCTTCCTCGTTTGGGCTAGAGGCTGGCAGTAGGACTCACTCTCAGCTGGGCCGCCCTTGGGCACAGGAAGGACTGCTGCTGAATGCAGCTCCCCATGTCAGACCCTTCCTCGGCCCTTGATCTCAAGGGACTGACCCGAGAAAAGGTGTTGCAGCATCCAAGTTCTGTATGTGCGTTATTCTTGGATTCATCTGCTCTGCCTTTTTTTTTCCCCTTTTGTGTTAATCCACATGGAGTTTGCCTCCAGTGTTGTGAAGCTTTGAGAGCTGTCTGGAGACAGCTGGGGCCGTGTGAGAGCTCCTTGTCCCAACCAACGTTTGAGTTGCAGACTGGCTCCAGCAAGCCACTGGTCTTGGCGTCCTCACGCAGCATCGCTCACTCTAGCTTGGACTCCAAGGTGCTAGCTTGCGCTGTGCCTATTCGGCAAAGACGTGCCCTGTTCAGGCAGCCCCCTGCGCCAAGATGCTTTATGTCAGAGCTGGGACGTGATTTTCTTGGTGGTGCAGTGCATCCTTCTTGCTCGTTTTTATTTTTTCCCCATTTGTTGCTGTTCTTGTGTCTTCAAAAACTCTCACGGTTGGATGCATTTTCCAGTACCTTGCTGTGCTCCTCCAAGTGACAACTGTCTGTTGGCTGCTGCAAGTGCTCCCAGCCCCCAGTAGCATGTGCTCGCCATCCCATAGGCTTCTGTGTGAGCTCTTGGTTTGGTGCAGGCAGTGCACAGGACAGGTGGTGCTTTGCCTGCGCTGTCTGAAAGCACTCTCCTCACAAGCTGCAGACCTCTGTAGTTTTTTCTTGCCATCAAAGAACTCTCACCTTGTCTCTTTGTTCCAGAACTGGGGGCTCTGCTCCCTGTAACTTCTGATACATTGTACCCAGGGGGTGGGTCGGGGCAGAAGGGGCGCTGGGCTGTCTGCCCTTAGCCTGGTGACATCCTGCTCTTGGTACAGGCTGGTCACATCAATTATCTTTTTCTGAAGTTGTCCAGGTGGGTGGAGGTTCCAGGAGTTGCACATATCTCGTACCTCTCTGCTGGCAGATGCGTCTGGCTCAGTGTTCGGTTCAGGCTGCCTGTGGGAGGTCTGTGGTAGGCTCTGCTCAGGGAGTACCTAAGAGACCCATCCCTTTCTAGCTGAGTTTAAAAGTGCTGTTCAGCTAGAGTCTGACTGGCAGCCAACACTCTGTGCACTACAGCAAACCACTTAAAACTGGTGTGCAGAGCTGTGGCTCTTCCCAGAGTTCTGCAGCCCTGAGCGTGGCACTCTCAGGGGTGTTGAGCCTCAGTGCTGCTGTTCAGAGGCTGTCTGGAAAGGTGGTGCTCTGAGAGTGGGTCACCAGCATTGCCTCAGCAGTGACACGTCTGCCTGCTCCCTCCAGTTTCGTAAGGCTCTGCTTCTGTTAAGCGTGGTGGAAGGAGCGGCAGCAGCTGGACTAATGTGCCTCTTCCAGAGCGCAGGGGTTGTCTGTGCCATAACAGCTGTATCCTCAGCAGGGCCCTTTGGTAGCCCTGAGGGGTGCTGTGCAGGAGCAGTACTCAATTCCAGTTGCTCCTCAGCAAACATTCTTCTTGTATTAGGGGTTAACTCCACAGGCAGCTGAGCCCTACACAGCCACTTGCTCACCACAGCTGGGATGGAGAAGAAAGTTGGCGAAGTTGAGAAAACCTGTTAGCTGAGATGAAAGCTGTTTAACAGGTAAAGCAAAAGCAGCACATGCTAGCAAAGCAAAAATAAGGAACTGATTCACTGCTTACCAGCCATCTGCTGGAAGGCAGGGCTTTGGCACGCAGAAGTCACCTGGGGAGACAAACAGTGCAGCTCCCAGCGTCTCCTGCCCGCCTTCCTCCTCCCAGCTGCTGCTCAGCAGTGGTGCAGAACATCCCTTGGGTCTGCTGGGTTCCGCTGTCCTGCCATGTCCCCACCAGCTCCTTATGGGCCCCCAGCCCACTCCTGTAAGGCAGCAGGAGAAAGAAGAAGCCTTGGCGCTGCGTTGCTGCTTGTCGGTGATGATGCTGATACGTCACCAGCACTGGTTTGGTCACATGTCCCAAGCTCAGAACTGTATCAGCTGCTGTGAAGAAATCAGTTCTGTCCTAGCCCCAGCTGGTACAACTCCACAGCTGTAGGCTGCCATACCCGTTTTGTGGTCAGAAGTGAAGTGATTTTTGTGCAAGACTCTGATCCTTTCTTAAATGGGGAAAAAAAATGAACACAAGTGGGCTTGTGACTAGAAGAGGAATCTTCAAAGTGTAACAGCTGTGGTTCCAGCATGGGCTGCAATTAAAGCTGCCAGCACTGCAGAATGTGTTCATATTCCTGTAGTACACACCCAGCTAGGAAAGTCAAAACTCTGCCATCGGATCCTTGGGGTCCTGTCACTGCTGACTGGGCAGCAGCCAGGTGGTCTGCTCTCACCTCCAGGCCTTAGAGAGTTGCTTTGGGATCTCTAACGTTGTTAGGCCCCTCTTCATGGCTTTGTGTGATTACTCCTCAGAGCTGGCTGATGGCTGAGGAGTTCTGTGTGTGTTTGTAGGCAGTGGGATGGTAATTCCCATGGATTTCAGGGAACAATGACTCAGTGCACTATGGTCTGCTCTTTAATGCTGTCTCTGTTCCCAGCACTGTGCTCCTGAAAAATCTGCCCTCTGCTTCAAGCAGCAGAGAGTACTTGGTGAACCTGGGGCAGAAACCTGGGGAAAGGAAGCTGCTGGTGCATCCCACAGGATGCCCTAATTGCTAGGCAAGGGGGTGCTGGAGGAGCAGCGCCTGTGGGCTGTTGTTAGAAGTGCATGGTACTGTTTGGAGCAGCCCTTCAGTCTGTCACTTCTCGCTGCGTTGGACTGCAGAAGCTCGTGTGCTGGCAGGGCTGCCCACTGTGTGCCTCTTGTTCTGCATGGCATGAGGATTAGCCCTTTTTCTAGGGCCACCTGTGCATTGTGAAGAGAAAAAATATGAGTTTAGGAGGAAGGTGTTGCTATTGCATTGAATTTGGGGGATGGGGCTGAAATCTTTACATGCTGGGAGTCATCTGGGGAAGAAAAAGTGAGTTGTCTTTGGGGAGTGTGTCTCATAGTGCTTAATGCAAAAACCATCAATAGTCCTTTTGAGTTTTTCTCAGTGGCCTAAAGTGCAGGGTTAGTGGATTTAAGGAGAAAGTCTCAAATGAGCAGAGTGCCTCAGGGTTTGTGGTGGGGATGGGGAAGACCTTGCCACTGGTGTTCTTGGAGATGGGAGTACTTTCTAGGGCTGTGGTCAGATGGAAACGCTCCTTGTGAGATGTGGCGTTTCCTAAGCACTCTTCCATAGGAGCCACATGCAAGACCGTACTGCAGATCTCTGTCTAGCAGTTGGAGCTGTGAAGGGAGCGCGTTGCAGGATGTTCCGCTGACAGGCCAGAAGGGAGCAGCCATGTGCTCAGGCAGGATGTCTGCTGCTGCCTTTTGCTCACGTTCAGCGATGCTGAGCGATGTTTCCTGTGGTTACCATTGGAAGTGTAAGAACCAGTAACAGGTGGAAAGAAGTGTTAAGGGTGTTAACTACAAAGTCCTTTTAGGCAGCTCCTGGAGTGCCTTAGCAGAGCCACGCGATAGCTTCTGGTGTCGCTGTGATGTGCGCGTTCCACATCAGCATGCGCTGAGTGAGCCGGTGGCAGGGCACGGGGCAGCTGAGCTGTGCGGGTGTGTTTCCACGCAGCACCCAAGCACTTGCCTGATGCTAGTGCTGCCCTAATGCTAGTATCCCCTGCAGGTTTAATTGCAGTTGCTCCCCAGTCTCTCTTTGGTTCCAGTCCAGGGTGCCAGGACACGGGGTCGGTCTTGGCGTTAGCTCTGCTGCCAGGCTGGGGCCGTGTGTCTGACCGCAGGCGCTGCGGGGAGGTGTGTGCCTGCTGGCAGGGGTTCTGGGGGGCAGCAGGGTGCTCGCAGGACCAGCAGGGTCTTCAGTTCTTTGTCTTAGCTGTAACCTTCCACTGATCAGACATGTCTCACTCTCCTGCCCGCCCTGGTTCTCAGCCTGATGCACTGGCAGTCCTGGGTGAGACTGATTTTCAGAGGGGGCTGGAGGCCCAGCCAGACCCCGCCGTGTCCGTTGGCAGTGGCTGACCCGCGCTGTGGGCGTTGGTGCTTGCTGCCGTAACCCGTTGACTCTGTCTTGTTTTACTTCCCGCTCACGGCTGCTCTCTTACAACAGTCTTTCACAGGATATTTGCTAATGGTGAGCAAACGTCTCCACTCCTGTGGTGTGACTGCCACTATATACGTGATGTACATTATTTGTGTGCATATATATATTTGAGTGTATATATGTATTTGTAATGCGTACACACGATGACTTATTTGTACAGTGTTCCCTTGCTGTAAGGCTGACATGTAAAACTGTTCAGCTCAGGTGTATCCTGCTCTGAGACCTTGTGTTCTGTACTGGGATGAAAACTGCTCCCCACCCCGAGCCTTACAAGGAGGGAGCGCTGCCCGCTGTGACGTCTCCTCGTCGTTAGCTCTCCCCCTCCCCTTGGTCTCAGTGTGCTACCCCTGACCTGGTGCATGCTGGCTCCTGCATGGCACCCAGGTGCACTCTTCTGAGCTCCTCCCGGGCGAGCATGCCATGAGCATGAGGCTGGTTCCTGCTATGACTGCTGGACCTGGCTGGGCACCAGACCTGGGCTGGCCTCTTTCTGCCTGGGCATCCAGCTGCTTGCTTGTAGCTTTAGCTCCGTAGATGCTTTGTTTTTAGGATGAATGTCCGCTGACGTGTCTGGCCGCTGGTGGCCAGCGATATCCCACCCAGACGAGTCCCTGGTTGTGCTGTGAGGTTCACTGTTTGTTTCCCCAGGCAGAGCTCTGGTTCTTGGGGGAAAACACAGGCGTATGAGGGGGTTGTTGGGCTGTGGAGGCTGGAGAAGGGTGGCAGTGCTGGAATTTCTAACCCCATTAAATCTAAATGCAGAGTTCTGTTTAAAGTTACTTCTTGCCATCAGACTTGTCCTCAGTAGGTAGAGCTTGTTCCTGCCGAATGCTTGGGAGCCTGCCAGCTGTCGGAGGTGGTGGGAAGGGACGACCTGTCGGAACAGGTCTTGTGCCTTCCTGGTGCCTGCAGGAGGGTGTGGTGCGCTGCCCTGCCTGTCAGAGGGGCAGGGGCTCTCAGACTAAAGCTGGAATCGTACGTGGCTAAGGGGGAAGTTTGTGGCTTCAGGAGGGCAGACCTCGCTGGGACGGGTTGGTCACCAGAGTGCTGCAGGCAGGCAGCGTGCTCTGTGGCAGCCTCCTGCTGTGCTGCAGACTCCCCTGGGCGGGGTGGCACAGGCTGAGCCTGGGACGTGCCCAAAGAGCGGGATCGGGCTTGGGCCTGAGCCTCAGCATGGGTCCCTGCTGGTGGCACCAAGGCTTAGGACTGCCAAGCAGAGTCTCTAAAACAAGTCCATGAGCAGAGCAGAACGTCCTTATTGTAGCAGGGCAAGAAGAGAGCTTCAGCCAGCGATCTGAATGCGGTGTGGTGTCTTGCTTGTGCTGAAACAGCATCAGGTGCCTTGCTGAGCTTTGTCTGCTTCTCAGGAACTGGTTTGAACTGTTTCTACCTTTGTTATGTGCTGTTCGTGCGGGAGCCAGAAGTGGCTTAATGCTTGGATCTTGAACAGTGATCTGGGTCTGAAAACACTCTTAAATACAGGAGGTGATGCTGCCGCTTCTCCAGAACGCTGAATTAGTAAGGTTGTGAACGTGACAGGTTTTCATAGCTGATCTTACTTGAGCCATTGCTTCAGTCTTTGGGTTTTGTTATGAGATGTTTAAGGAGTCGTGGTGCTGTCATTCACATCCTTAACAGACACCTGGGGTACTTTAGGAGATTATACAGAAATCAAATAGGAGGCAGTTGGTAGGATATCTTGGATCTGATGTGTTTTGAAGCAAGACAGGCCTAGTTTAGAGAAAAGAAAGATCTGTCACCAAAAACTGGGGTGATTTATTTTGCCAGTAGCTTAGGAAGATTTGGTGTGAGTTTCTGTAGCACTGGCCTCTGGCAATGCATCTTTATGTGCAGAGTCGAACACATCTTCTGCCCAACCAAACATTTCCAGTTGGACCCTTGGCCAGGCTGAGGTGGGCTTCCACAGCTGCCTGCAGCTGGTTCTGGGAGTGAGTTCTCAGGGGTGAAGAGTGCTGAGTGGAGTTCTGCTTTACCTGGGATGTTTCAGAAGGTTCAAGGTGATACACACCTTAATTTGTTTTTTGTTTTCTTTAAGGCTGTGTCATGCCTTGGTTAATGTTGTCTTTGAGACTCGCGTTGGTGTGTGAGCCTCTCCTAAAACGATGGTTCTTCGTGTTTGGGTTGCTCTCGAGGAGCTCTGCTGAGCAGCCCAGGTTTGATCTCTAGCTGCAGTACAATGCCAGGCACGTTCCGGTCAAGCTGCCGGTACGGTGACTGGTCACCAGAGAACCCACCCTGTGCACAGCCTGAGGCAGGAGAGCAGTCATAGGTAAGAGGCAATTGGTTCACTTCAGGAAGAGTGAAAGCAGACTTGGTGACTTTGAGCTCCAGAGAATGGAAGGGAGCGGGGCTGGGAAGAGCCCACTCGTTGGCACACGCTGGGTGTGAGGCTGGGCGCAGGCCTCCGGTGGCTGCCGGCGGCGTTGGGAGCAGCCAGCACCTGAGCAGGTGCCACGTTTCAGCGCGTGGGCACATCGCTGCTGCGTGGGGGGTTGCTGTTATTCAGGCGTTTATTTTTGGTCAGGCTTAGTGCTAAGAACTTCGGCCTTGCTGCAGCGTCACCCAGCGAAGAAGGATGTGTGACAGGTTTACCTCCCACTGTGCTGCCATGGTAAACTCATTCTTATTTTGGCTCTTCCTTCATGTGCTTGCTGCCTTTGCTCAGTGTCACGTAGTGCTGACATAAGCTCTCATTCATGAAAACACCAGAAAAGCCCTATATTCTAGGCTGGCTGTCAGTTTGGCTTAAATTCTGGAAAGGTTTCAGTTTCCTGCTTTAGTGCTGGAAGTCAGGAGAGCTTGCCTTTTCAGTGGTTGAATTTACTTCCTTTTTCTTTCCTTTTTTTCATAGAAGGGGCCTGCTGCTCTAGCTTAGCCTTTCTGGGACGTTTTGCAGTCACTCCGGTCTCTGTTCACCCGTCCTGGCACTGGCACAGCAGTGGCACGTCTGTTCCTTTTGGAGTCCTTTGGCTGAGGGCACGTGGAGAGTGAATATTTCAGAAGGGTCCTTGGTGTCAGTTCTTGCTGAGATTGCTTGAGTGAAATCTTAGCAAGTATTTTACATCCTTACGGTGGCATACTTGGCATTCTCCTTACGGCTGACGAGTTTTATGTGGAATTTCATGCAAAAAGCTTCCTGTAGAAGCAGACGCAGGCGGCCCAGGCGAAACGTACAGGGATGCACCCGTCGTGGTGTGACTCGGCAGAGGCTCAGCACTGCACAGGACCCCAGCGGGACTGGGGGGGATCGGTTTGGGAAGCTGAGCCCACCTCTGGCCAACTGTGGCAAGGGGTGTGGGGAGTAGCAAGGAGGCCTCCACAGGAGGCTGAGGGAGGCGTGGGCCCACTGCTGGGTGGGCACAACAAAAGGCCAAGGTACTCAGTGCCTTCTCTGCCTCAGTCTTGGCTGCTGAGACCAGCCTCCAGGACTGCAGGCTCCCGAGGCCAGAGAGAGGGTGTTTGGCCGTGAAGGTTTACCCTTGGTGTGGAGGAGGAATCGGGTTAGGAAACATTTAAACAGAGTAGATGTACCCAGGTCCTTGGGGTCTGGCAGGGTGCATGCAGATGTGCTGATGGTTGCGAGGTCACTCCTGGTGTGTGGAGACTGGGAGGCATTGGGAAGAGAGCAAGTGTCAGCCCTGCCTTCAAGAGGGACATCTGGGGAACCTGATGCTGGTAGTGGGGACCCACTGCTTGCCAGAGCTGAGCCAGTGAGCAGTGTTGGTTTCACCTGAGAGCACACGGAAGAAGGAAAAATCAGCTGTATGACAGCAGCTGGGTGAGAGGAGTGAGAAGGTGTAGAGAGAAACAGCCCTCAGACATGAAGCTGGGTGAAGGAGGAGGACAGAAGGTGCTCCAGGCATGGAGCAGAAGCCCTGTGCAGCCCAGGAGACGCCCATGGTAGATGACAACTGGACACGAGCCAGCAGTGTGCCCTCGCAGCCCAGAAAGCCAGAAACAGCGTCGTGGGCTGCACCCACAGCAGCGTGGGCAGCAGGGCAGGGAGGGGATCCTGCCCCTCTGCCCTGCACTGGGGAGACCTCACCTGGAGCCCTGCGGCCAGACGGGGAGCGCTCAGCACAGGAAGGACGTGGAGCTGCTGGAGCGCGGCCAGAGGAGGGCACAGAAGTGACCCCAGGGGTGGAAGAGCTCCCTGTGGGGCCAGGCTGGGAGAGCTGGGGCTGTGCAGCCCGGGGAGGAGAAGGCCCCGGGGAGCCCCGAGAGCGGCCCTGCGGCCCCTGGAGGGGCTGTGGGAAAGGAGGGGGCAGGCTCTGCAGCAGGGCCTGGGGGGACGGCACTGGGGAAACGGTTCCACCCTGCGAGGGGGGAGGCTGAGACTCGATGCAGGGAAAAAGAGTTTTGCACTGAGGGTGGCGGGGCACGGGGTGCCCAGAGAGGCGGTGGCTGCCCCATCCCTGATGGGTTCTGAGCACCCTGTCCCAGCTGGAGGTGTCCCTGTGCCCTGCAGGGAGTGGGGCTGGTGGCCTTTAAAGGGCCCTTCCAGCCCGAGCCCTGCTGTGAGCATTTGTTGTAAGTAATAACATGGGCTGTCTTGAACAGAGGTGGGTTACCCTGTTCATGGGTGCAGGAAGAATGAACGTGGGTGTAGGCAGCTGTCTGTTCTCTGGCACCGGTAACTGCACGTAGTGAAATCGTCGTGTGCTAAACCCTTTTGCCCTTTCTTCTCGGTAGATATTCAACTGTTTAAAAATAACAATAGTCATTCTCCAGCTTCTGCTAACTCAGTGTAGCAAATAAGTTCATGAACGCAGATTAAAATCCCTGATGTCAATCTTCAGGGCTGTAGGATGCTTGCATTGTGTGATCAACTTAGATCCGTCGCTGCTTTGATTCCATGCTCCATGGCTGTGTGCTGCTTTTTGTGTCAGTAACTCCCAGTTGCTTATTTTCTGGGTTGTGTCCTCCCAAATCACAATGCATTTGTCAGCGTACCACAGAAGTGAAAAGTGTGTTGGCTTTGTGCCGTCTAGTGCCCTATGGCAGTAGTGAAAATGCCTTGAGCTTATGAGTGCAGAAGAGATGTGTTCTGATACCTGCCCTGGCCCTGTGGCCTTCCCTTCATGGCTGCAGACAGGAGCCTCGCATGCAGTTGAAGGTTTGGGGTCCTGTGGTGCCGGTACGGTGTGGGGAAGGTAAGGCAGTGAACGCTCCTCTGCTGGGTGCTTAGCAGGCCTGTGGCTAGCCTTAGAGGTTAGCTGTTGACCCTTCTGCGCATCATCTTGGTTTCCTTTGCTTTCTGAGCCCACTAAAACCTGGAAGCAGTGCGCTCGAGCACTGGAACAGTGGAATAACATTCCTGCTTCAGGGAGTGCTTAGACACGTGCGAGAGGCAGGTGAGTGCTTCAGTGACTGCTTCAACCCTTGAACCTCTAAAGAGCGAGAGAAGGGCCGCTTCTGAGCAGGTTCTCCCCTCTGTGCGAGGAGGGAGTGGTGAATGCGGAGGGGTGGCTGTGAGCTGGAGCGCGGCCGGATGGAAGTGTGTTCCGCAGCGTGCGGTGCCACAGGGGCAAGTCAGGGACCGGGCGCCCCTGCTGGACCCTGACGAGGTGGCAGCTGGAAGTGATGCCGCCGAGTGGGCTCTGGCCTGGTGCTCCGTGTGGGCTGGCTTTCTGGTTGGCTGTCCACCCTGGCGAGCTCTTTGCGTGTCCTTGAGGAGTCCAATGAGTTCTGTTCCTGCAGTGGTGCTTGTTCTGTTTTCTTGTCAGGTTGATCTCAGCTTGCCAAAGGCAAGTTGCTTGTTCTGCTTCCTGCTGCACTTGGTGTCTCTCCTATCACCTGCCCCTCACGGACACCGTGTTTGGCTGAATCCCTCTCTAAAATCAATTTATGCTTCACCAGCTCCCTGGCAGTTTGGTCAGTTGTGTGGTACCGTGTCTTAACGGTCTGCCCTTTGTCTTCCCCTTCCCCGTGGCTGAGGAAGGCCCGCTGCTTGCTGTGGCCTGACTTCCCTTCCTGGCCTTCATCATTTGGCTTCCTTCTCAGAATTGTCCCTAGCCATCCTGCATCTGATTCTTCACAAAATTAGGCCATCACGATGTATAGCAGTGGGTGTCGGGTAGAAGCGATGTGGAAATCAGTCCGGGGAGCTTGTGTCAGCGGGACCTTGGTGTGCGTGCTGATCTTGTGCAGCTAGGAGTGTTCTGGACTGCACACTGAGGTGAAGCTCTTCTCAAGCCTACATCTGAGCTAAGTTGCTCATGTACCAAGGTGACAAACAGGAAATAATGACTAGATCAAAACCCAAGTTTGTGCCCTGGCTTCTAAACTACTGTCACGAGGTGTGTTAGCACTTGTGTCTGTCCTCTAAGGCGGTGCCACAGCGATGGGTGGAAGAGGGGCGAGCCTGACAGGCCCGTCCCCGCTCAGCTCTGAGGCACGTGGCGGAGGACCTGCGAGCTCTGTGCTGCCGCTTCAGCGTAGCGTGGTTTCAGCTCTGTGATAACAGAGCAAGGTGATGCGTGTGACTTCCAGGCAAGTCACACAGGAGCTGTGATGTCAACTGCTAGGGCAGGAGGAAGGCTGTGTGGCTGCACAGCCAGCCTCTGCAACAGTGATGGAATTCTGGTGCAGCTCGGCAAGCTTGGAGGCGCGGAGACTGAAACATCAGAGGGGAAAGGGCCCTGGGTGACCTGCAACAGCCCACTCGGAGCTGCCTTTCTGTGTGCCTGAGTTGGAAGCTCCCACAGGCATTGCAAGCAGCTTTTTCCCAGAAGTGCTGGTGCCGTTGCAGAACGTCCTTAGGACCCTGATGCACACTTGTACCGCATCCTTGAGGAGGGGCTGAAGGATGTGGTTTAGTGGTGAACTGGTGTTGGGTGGATGGTTGGATTTGAGGATCTTGAAGGTCTCTTCCAACCCAGATGACTCTGATTATTGACACAGGTTGGGCTAGGGTTCCACTGAAACTCGCTTTTCTAGCATGGGAGTGCCTGTGTTCCATTGCTGACCAATTTCTGCCTCTTCCTTGTCCTCACGTAGGGCCTAGGGGCGGAGTGGCTGCATGGTGAGCTGGCCCTTTCCATCCAGGTCAGGCATACTGGAAAATGAAGCTCATCAAAACATTGTTTGGGAGATTACTTTATCCTTGGCTGGTTCTGCTCCACCTCTGGCAGGGAGGTGTTGTTTAGGGTAGCAATGCACCAGGTTTCCTGTCTGGGGACATGGGCCCAAGGCTTGATGGTGTCTGACTGAGGGTGGGAAGGCTGGGCAGCGGGCTCTGGGTGGGCCGTGTCCAGCTGTGTGACCTTCAGCAAGGGCCGTGCCAGGTCCCGCATCTGGGGCATAACAACCTCACCAAGCGTGCAGCCTTGAGGAAGAGTGGCTGGCAAGGTGCCCAGCTTGGTTGGAGAAGACCCTCGAAGTCCCCTGGATGACCCTGTGGCCCCATGCGTCGAATCCTGCAGTGCTGCTGCTGCTGACTGCCTCGCTCTTGGGTTGGCCGTGGTGCCTGTCCCTCCCTGGGCTGTGGCATCTGGTGGCTGCCAGGCCTCTCCCACTGTACAGAACTGCAGAGCTGGAGGTGCCGTTTGGGTTACAGCCTGCTGTTACGGTGTGTTGTACTGATAAGAAAGGCAGAACAAGCAGAAGACTCGTTTTTTAGTAATACATGCAGACTGTGTCATTAGCTCCCTGCAGCCAATAAACATCAACTTCAGCAGGGTTCACAAAAGCACCTTGTTCACATCTCGTGTAAACTGTGTACTACAAAAAGGAAGTCCACGTTCTGTTTAAAAAAAAAAAAAAAAAAGATTTCGAACTGTAGAGCAGAGGGCTGCCTGGCAGGTCCTAGACCCCCTGTTGCACAGAAGGCAGAGGAAGGCTCCTCTACACGGGGTGCTTCAGCGGTCAGCGAGGTGCTGGCAGTGGCCAGTCTGTGGAGCACGAACTTACTCCTGACTGCAGGCTTTCAGAGCTCTCAGCTGGCCGTGGCTTCCAGCAGGACCGGGTTTCTGAGTGTCACCAGCCTCTGATCCTTTAGAGGCTTCTGCAGGGCTGCAGCTGTCCTCACCTCCACCCTCGCTGCTCCCTGTGCATATCATAGGCCTCGGGGGATCCTGGTTCCTGCAGGTCTCCAGGAGGAGTTCGAAAGGTGGCAGTGATACAAGTCTCCTTTTAGGAAGACAAATCGTCATTTGTCTGTACTAAGTTGTTTGTTTTACAGAGATGAACTTTTCTTGTGGTTGGGGGAAATAATAAGCTAGTAGAGGGAGGGACCAGTGCTATTCCACCTGATCTTGATTCCTCAGCCAAAACATCTGTAGACAGGAAACAGGACAGGGCAGTACTGGTGGGGAAATGCATCTGCTGGGGAAGGTGTGGTGCAGCCCCTCCTCGCTTAGTGCTGCCTCTGGACCAGCCACATCCCTGCTTCGGACAGATGCTGCCCCTGGCTGGATCCAGACAAAGGAGTGAAGGGGTCTGCCCCGTTGGGATGCCCGGGAACCTGCTCAGAAGGCCCAGCAGAGCCCTGTGCAGAGCAGGACTCGGTGGCTTGCGCAGTGTGCAGAGCAGGGCGCTGGCTTCAGGGGCGTGGTGACGGTCAAAGCTGAAAAAGGAGTGCCACGGGTTTTGGAGACCCGCAGCTACTGAGGGTTTTCGTGGACATGTGAAGTGCGTGTGATGCTGAGACAGGCCAGGATATCGTTGGGAGCACGGGAATACGTGAGAGGGCAGGCTGATTGCAGAGGCAGGTCATTCAGCAGTGCAGAGCACCAAGCTGCGCAGAGACCCAGAGCTTGTCCTTTGGGAACTGAAGCTGTTGGAAGTGCTAACTCCACAGCTTGTTCAGGGCAGGAGTTGATTCTTGCCTTCCTTGCAGCCGTGTCACTGCCAGGCTGGGGTAAGGTCTGCGAGGGGCAGAGTCCCCAGATGGAGTTCGTGCCATTGTGCACGGCCCTGGCCAGAGCCCAGCTAAAGCAGTCAGTGCTGCTGGGAAAACGCAGAGCAGGTCTCCACAGGAAGACAAAGAATTTGGCTGGCTCTGCTGCATAGTGTGGAGCTGAAGGGCCTGGCGGTATCTGGCACATGAAGGCTGTGAACGATTGCGGGGTCCCTTGCTGCATTGTGCTCGCTGTTGGGGTGGCTGGGAGCTGTTCCCTCCCTCCCCCTCTGAGTGGTCTGCGGTTGTGCCATGCAGGTGCTGGCTGCTGGGGACCTGTGCTTCAGGGGCCAGGGCTCATCCAGCAGCTTTGCTCGACCTTAGTCTCAAGGCACCTTGGCACCAGTGTCCTGCTGACACCTGGGAGGGCCTTGCAGGAGAAGTTGCCTTGCAGACATGTTTTTCTCCTGGAGGCAGCACCTGTAGCTGCAGTGGCCTTGGCGTTCCTGGCTGTTTGGAGGGCTTCTGTTGCAGTCGGTTTGCTTGTGGCACAGGCTGCGAGTCTGGTTTAGGTGAGCTGCTTTCAGGACTTGCACTTCAACAGGGGAGTTCTTGCTAGCTCATCTTCCCATCAAGCAGGAGCTGGCAACTCCAGGGCTGTCTCGGAGTTAATGCTAAGCTGCTTTGGTCAACCTGCAGTCAAGGAAGCAACAGAGAAATGTTCTGGGGCAGGGGACCTGAGGCCAAGGGAGTGATGGGGGCCAGCTGACCCCCACTGCGGTGCCCCTCTGGGTGGCTGGGACCCTGGAGCCACATGCGGTCCTTTGGGCGTGGCTGGGGGTGGGCTCAGAGCTCTGCACGCTGAGCACTTGTGCCTTTCTTCCAGTGGCACCAGACACAATAAACAACCACGTGAAGACGTGTCGGGAGGAGCAGAAGAACCTGCACTTCTTCGCCCCAGAGTATGGAGGTACGGTGTGGCTGCAGCTGCCGGCCTGGGTTCTGCTGTCCTGCCTCACTCAGGCTGTTACGTGTCTTGTTTTCAGCCATGGTCCCGTGAGAGGTGTTACGTTATCACTTCCTGTGTCACTCGCCTGTTTAGTTGCTCCAGCTGCTTTGCCTGTTGGTAGCATGGGAGGGAGGGAGGGAGGGAAGGCTGCAGGGTTACAGGTGGTCCCGCTGCTGAGCGCAGGGGGAGGCTGACAACAGCGTTCTTCCTGCGTTACAGAAGTTGCCAATGTCACCACTGCTGTGGACATCTATTCCTTTGGGATGTGTGCCCTGGAGGTGAGTGTGGAACACTTCGCTTCTAGGACAGAGAGAATGAATCCAAGAGAAGGAGGTAGAGCTGCTGCGGTTATGGGGGGTTGGTCTGGCACCGGTGCATTTTGTTGCCCTTTGCCTTGTAGGGACCCTACCAAGGCTCTTCCAAATGCCGACCTAAGGAGGGTATAACTCGCTGATGTGTAGTTCTTTCTGGAATTTCTGGTGTGTGATCCATTGCTCTGGCTATCAGACAGCTCTGAAGACTGACCCACCTGCTGCGGGGGCAGGCACTACTACAAAACGTACTTAATACACACTGAGGGGAAAACCTGCCCCTTCTGGGGAGTGTCTGTGCTTCGTGTGGCATCCTGAGGGGAGGATGCTCCATCGTTGGCCCCAGCCTCTCCCCACACGATGCAGGTGCTGGTGACTGGCCACGCCGTTCACTGCTCTTAGCAGCTCAGTGCCTCACAGAATCGCAGAATCCTCTGTCCCTGCAGTCAGTAGGCTCAGAAAAGGGAGAGCTGTCAGAAAGAGCCGACACAAAGAACTATGAACGTACACTGCACGTCCCATAACTGAGGCAGGAGCAGAACTGTGAAAACACACAGCTTCTAGGAAGGAAAACTTGAGCTGAATCTCAGGATGTTCTCTGGGGTCTGCTGCCAGCCTTTCCGAACTGGGAACTTGTCGGTGTGTTGGCCGGAGCTGCTTCTGGATGGCACAGTGCTTACTGTTCTGCCTGCAACACAGAGCTGCTCGTGCATCCAGGAGGGATGCTGTCCGGTTCTGGCGGTGAAGCTACTGCTTCCTCAGAGGGCGAGAATTACCACACAGCGCCACAGGGCAAGGGGCCGTGACATTCAGAACAGAGAGACTAACCGGCTAAGGGGGTGCTGGCATAGTGCTAAGGACTTCCTGGCGATCTGGCAGGGTGCTGGAAGCAGGCTGTCACGATGATGCAGTTATTCTCTCTGCCTCTGCAAACTGACCTTAAAAGCACCCAGCACCTCGGCCGCTTACCGGCGGTGCTCTTGAGCTCCAGGCCACGAGGCAGGTGCTTCTCAGTGACATCCAACGCGCTGCTTTGTGCTTGCAGATGGCCGTGCTGGAAATACAGGGCAACGGGGAGTCGTCGTACGTGCCCCAGGAGGCTATTAACAGTGCCATCCAGCTGCTGGAGGACCCCCTGCAGAGGGTGAGTGAGGGGGGCGGCACGGTGCAGGCCTGCTGGCCGTGCTCACGGTCTCACGGCACCTCTGTCTCCCAGGAGTTCATCCAGAAGTGCCTGGAGCAGGACCCCGGCAGGCGCCCGACGGCGCGGGAGCTGCTGTTCCACCCGGCCCTGTTCGAGGTGCCCTCGCTGAAGCTGCTGGCTGCGCACTGCATCGTGGGGCACCAGCGTGAGTACGGCCGGGGGCCCCAGGCAGGGCTGGCCCCGCAGCCGGTGCTCCTGAGAGCCGGGCTCTGCGCCTGGGCAGGCAGAGGCCGGGCCCTGCGGTGCAGAACCGCAGTGGCAGCGTGGTGGTTTGCCTGCTCGGCATGGCACGGGTGTCCTTCGGCGTAAAGCCTCTGGATTTTGTCACCCCTCTTAGTGGGGAAGGGAATTGCAGTTGTTCAGGTCTAACTTTTTTTTTTCATAGATATGATCCCTGAAAATGCTTTGGAAGAAATGACCAAAAACCTCGACATGAGTGCAGTGCTGGCAGAAATCAATCACGAGGATAGGGAAGGAGTCAAGATGATGTGAGTACCCCTTGGTGTGGTGGGGTCTGCTCGGGTGCTTGTGGGACAGGCTCCAGGGCAGCAGGGTGAGCACTGACGGATCTCTTGCCTTCAAGTCAGAGTTGTTATTTCTCCAATAACTAGCGAACTAATGGGAGCTGGTGGTGCAGAAGTATGTGCTTTCTCTGGGTGTAAAAAAAAATGCTGTGGAGGGTAAGTGCTGGGTGGGAGAAGAACTTGCACCAGTGTTGCATGAAGAGATTCCACGCAGCTGAAGTGAAACTTGTTCCCCAGATGTAGATGGGGCAATCCTTAGCAGAGCCTGGCCAGAACAGTTTGGGGAGGCACCTGGGACCCCTCACAGGCTTGTCAGGTGGAGTGCAGCGTGCTGGAAAAGTGGTTCGTCCGTGTGTTGGTAACAGCTGCTGACTTTACATCATGCAAAAGGAGAAGCAGTTTGGGGCCACTGCCAGAAACACACAGCGGCCACTTAATTGTAGGGGTGGCTCACTAGGTAAGTGACCATAAGATGTGCAGAGCAAGTAGGGGGACAAAAATGTGATGTTGACCTTTGGATTTGAAACTTCAGCTTGCAATGTAGGCAGACATTCTGGGATGCTCAGGCTGCTGACCAAACAAAACTCGGAGTGGCCTGAGGAGCCAGAGCAGATGTGCAGCCTGCAGCAGCCCCAGGGGAGCAGCAGAGCATTAGGATTGCGGCAGGGTTCGAGCAGTTTGCAGTCTCTCCCTGATCTCTCAAATTTGTCAGAACAGGCTTAGCCTTACCTTACAGTGGTAAAGGGGAAGACTGGCTGGTGCAGGTCATGGTTACAGCCAGTCCAAGCAAAAGGAGCTGTGGCTGAGTGGATGCTGAAAGGCTGAACTGACAGTGACAACGGGGAAAATGCTTTGCTGGGGAGCTGGTGAATAGGAGAACTCGTGGCTCCCAGCCAGGCAGAACCAGAAAAGAAATGAGGTGCTTCCTGTGGGCTCGTCTGGTGGTGCTGCCTCCCTGAGCTGTGCAGAAGACAGGGAGAACTTGCTTTGGAGGAAAAGACTGTTCGTGTCTGAGAAGGCTGTGAAGTACTGCCACGAGAGGATCAGTGATGAGAACCTGCTGCTGCATAGCTGTGGCTGAGAGCAGATGCATCAGGATGCTCAGTAGTGGGAGAGAAGGCTCACAGCTGGATGGAACGCCCAGACATCGCACGCTGTATATGCACAGTGTGGCCGCCTTTGTGCTGGGGCAGGTTGGAGCTGGCTTCACTGCGGGGCTGGGAACCATTGCCACCACGTGGGGAGCTGTGTGTCCCTGAGGATGGCAAAGAGGAAACGCAGCAGACGTGCACAGGGGAAGGGGCTGCCAGTGCTTGTCGTCCTCCCTCAGCTGCCACCAAGGGAGATGTTCAATGGGACTGAAGACTGGGGAACTCAAGACAAACTGGTGGGAGGACTTCTTTTGGAACACAATGTTAAGAGCCACCAAGGATGAACCGGCAATCTTTGAGACTGCACGGAGAACAGAAGTATTTACAGCTGCAGGGAGAAGTATGTGAGCAGGGCACTAAGTCCTGAGGTGCAGGCTCTAGCTGCTGGCCCGGAGTGCTGTGGCTGGTGGCTCTGTGCTATCGGCTGCTCCAGCAGCCCTAGTCCAGCTTGAGGTGCCCCTTGTTGTCTGGAGACGAGCCAGGCGTGGTGGGTCTGGCAGAACAGAAGTCTGCAGAAAACCTTGCTGGGAAAATGGTGTTAGTTACTGAGCTGGCTTCCAAACAATTGCTTGCACTGGGCAGCCTCTGCAGGGAGGTGCCACCTGCTTTTGCCACAGTTAAGATGTCGCCTTGGCCTTAGCTTCCGGGAGCAGTGGCTCCTGGTGTAGGAGGAGCTGCAGTACAGGTCGCACACACAGCTGTGATCCGGGATGTGGGAACTGGAAGCTGCATCCAAAGGGACAGGAGCGGGTGCTTCTGTTGGGTGTCTGCTCACCTCTGTACTTCTTCCCCTCCAGCTTCTCACAGTCTCCAGCACTGGAGCTGGACAAGTTCCTGGAGGATGTAAGGTGAGAGTTTTGTTGGCCTTTTGAGAGTTTAACTGTGAGAGACTGGAGTGATTCTAGGAGAGGGATGACCACAGACCCCGACTCTTTCCTGTAGGAATGGTATCTACCCACTCACAGCTTTCGGGATGCCGCGTCCTCAGCAGCCCCAGCAGGTGGTGGTGAAGTCTCCCATTGCTCCCCCATCAGTGAAGACCCCAACCCCGGAGCCCGCCGAGGTGGAGACCCGCAAGGTGAGCAGGGAGCTGCGCTCCCACTAGTGCTGCGGTGCTGGGAGGCAGCAGTGGGTCATGAGGTGTCTCTGCTTCTGTTCCAGGTGGTGCTGATGCAGTGCAACATTGAGTCAGTGGAGGAGGGAGTGAAGCACCATGTAGGTCCCATCTTCTGGCTGAGCCTGCAGGGTGGGAGGGGGCACTGGGGCAGCTGGGCAGAGTGCATGGCACCGCATGCTGACGTGCCTGGCGTGGCCTCCCTGCCACCAGAGCTGCAGTCCATGGGCCCGTGCCCATGATGACCTGCCCCTTAGCTAGCATCTCTGGCTTACCCTGCAGATACAGCCTCAGGGCCCTTTCTCTGGCAAGGTTTGGGAACGGGGTTGCATGTAGTTTTCCCGTTAGGCTCCTGTGGGGCTCTGCAGGGGCAGGAACGGGGGGTGAATTCTATCTCAGTGGGGACTGGGGGAATGTTTCTGGTTGTGGGGGCCGCTGCCTGTGGCAGCCTGCAAAACTGCAGTCCCTCATGGTGCTTCTCTACCCTGCAGTTAACACTGCTGCTGAAGCTGGAAGACAAGTTGAATCGACATTTGAGTTGTGACCTGCAGCCCAGTAAGTACCTCTCTTCCCAGTCCCATGTGCTGGGGTCAGCAGTGCAGTCTGGACCTGGGATTTAAACACCTGTGTGTGTGTTGCAGATGATAATATCCAGGAACTGGCAGCTGAACTGGTCCAGCTTGGATTCATCAGTGAGGTGAGCAGGCCTGAGTCTCAGGCAGGGATGCAGCTCTGCATTCCTTTCTCAGACTTGAATGTCTCCCTTGTCTGCCCAGGGAAGCAGGAGAAATAGCACAGGTCCCTGCCCATGTACCCTGGCGGGTTGTAACCGAGCTCTTGGCTTTGCACTGCCTGAGCCTGCCCCCTCACCGTGGCTTGTCCTTTCCAGGCTGACCAGAGCAGACTTACCTGTTTACTTGAAGAGGCATTCAGCAAGTTCTACTACACCCGGAATGGGGCCCTGACCGCAGTGACTGTGTCATCGTAGCATCCCCTGGCCCCGGGGCGGCTGGTGCAGCTTTGCTGCCTGTGACCCCTTCTGCATCTGTCCATCACCGTAGGGCATCAGCAAGACCCCAGCTGCAGTGCTTGGAAGCTCGTCCTGCATGTGCTGTGGCTGGGCCAGCAGCAATCCTCCCTGCTCGCCTATTAAAGGGGACTTTGTGCATCAGTATTATTTCCAGCCCTGTTTTTGTTGGGATTTTGCCAGGTGGTGCCAGGGAGCCAGGTCCTGGCTTGGGGTGTTCTGCAGCCCCGTTCATGTGCATGGAATTTGTTCTGTTTGAATTGTACAAAGTGTCTTTTGCACAGCACAGAAATGGTTTTTTCCTTCCTTTTTTTTTTTTTT
>VXAV01005014.1:1371-41892 GCA_013399715.1 Alectura lathami | reverse complement strand
CAAAGAGTCTGTCCCCTTCTTTCTTGTAGCCCCCCTTTAGATACTGAAAGGCCACTATAAGGGTTTGATTTAGTTTGTGCTAGAAGTGGGTATTTGTGGTACAGAAAGAAGCAAAAGCAATCTCAGGCTCTGGGTGGGGTATTTTGGGACAGGGAAGAAAAGGAGGACAGGGCTCCAGGCATCTCTGGGGAGGTGGGGGGGACTATCAGTTTCCAGACTTAGTAGTTCTGTGCTTTTCCTGGGTCCTTTCCCCTCCTCGGCTGCTGAATATAGGTACAGGACAAAAACTGGGCATGCTGTGATAGGCTCCCATGTAGCAGTGACACAGGGACCTCCACAAGTGCCAGCGTTCAGGCTATGCTTCTAGAATTTGGCCTTAAGTGCAGGGTCATCTTCCCTGACTTCTCTTGCCCAGCCATTTCTACCTCAGGATGCTGTTGATCTCTACTGCTTCCACCGTCACCGCGCTCCCCTTGGTTTGTGTTGTACAAAGGTCCTACAAGTGGACAGAGACTGGTTCTTCTTTCTCCCCTGCTGGGAGTCACCAGGATGTGAGACTTTAACAGGCAGCAGCGGCCACAGCCCCCACTCACCAGGCTGAAGAGAACATCCCGCAGGTCAGCCCAGGTGGAGTAGGCCTCGGCACAGTTCATGCCGGGTGCATTCACCATCTCCACAAAAAGGCGCTTGTAAATGTTGAAGTTCTGCAGCAAAAAGGAGAGAAATCTTGAGCGTCACAGATGGGCAGTCTGCATTTTGGAGCCCTTCTGCTGCCAAGCGCAGGCTAAGGGAATGGCAGTTCTGCTCACAGAACAGGCTGCCCAGGGAGGTGCTGAGTCAGTGTCCCTGGAGGTGTACAAGAACTGTGGATGTGGCACTGAGGGACATCGTGTAGTGGGCATGGTGGTGGTGGGCTGACGGTTGGATGTGATGATCTTAGAAATCTTTTCCAGCCTTAATGATTCTGTGATTCTAAGACAGGCTCATGGAGCAGCACTACTGAAGATTGCTCACTGCAAGCAGTGCGAGAGGACAAGGCAGGCAAATGGGGAAGAATGTTTCCTCCAACCAGTGCTCCCAGAGAGGCAAACATTATTCCTTTTATTCTGGACTTGGTGGTTAAGGCATTCAAAACAAACACAAATACCCAACTTCCCTCACCTCTCTCCCCATGGAGAATGCCTTTAGTCCTCTAGCTGAGGAGCCTATGGAAGAATCCACAGTAGTGTTGAAGTGGCTTGGACATGCTCAACACCTGGCAGCCCCAGCTCTGGCCTGGAAGCCTGACTCATTTAGCAGATGGTGGCACTCTCTGGCAACTCACACGAGCATGTTATGCTGTCTTCATTACCTGCGGGTTGGCGGGTGCTCCATGCTGTACATACAGGCTCAGGGCTTTGTCCCAGCTGCCCTCCCGGATGAGGTGGGTTGCATACAGAGCTACATACTTGTGCAAGACTTTATAGTTCTGGAGAAGGCACACAGAAAACAGCTGCATAAGATTAATGAGCTAGACACTTGTCACTCGGTAGCGAAGGTTTCAGATGTATGTACACACACCCATGCACCTGAGCCTCAGACAGTGAGGCCAGCTAATGACAGATACAGGCTGCACACAGCAGACCAAGCCATCAATTTGGGCCCCATGTGACACCTCTAATCCTGGCTAGCTGATGTCGTGCTGATCCTTCATACCTGAAAAACCATAGAATCATAGAATCACCCTAGTTGGAAGGCACCTTTAAAGGCCATCTAGTCCAACTCCCCTGCAGTGCACAGGGACACCTACAGCTGGATCAGGTTGCTCCAGCCTGACCGTGAACGTCTCCAGGGATGAGGCATCTACCACCTCTCTGGGCAACTTGTTCCAGTGCTTTGTCACCCTTATGGTAAAGTGAAAAATAAAAAATAAAGCTGTCCTTATGCTGTCCACCACCTGCCAAAGGAATCCCCACAAACACCTAATGGAAGCAGTATCTCCATTGTGTGGCACCACAGATACCCACTGTAAAGCAGTCCTTAGGCGAACAAAAGAATGAATCCGAACAGTTTTGTGGACTGAAGACATTCATAATATGTAAGGCTGCTCTAGTCCACTGTTCAGGCACTGTCAGAATGCTGAGGCTGTAGACATTCTTGGAGAACTGCTCAAAAGTATGCTGATGCCACTTTGGTGACTGACTGCAGTAGGCCTTACAGAAACTGTGAGGAAGTACTTGTTTCACACAGGCTTAAATATATGGAACATATGGAAAGAAGTTTATTAAGCACAAGAGAGGGTACTGCCTCTATGATGTGTCTAAACTTGAACACCTAGATCTGGATGCTCGTTAAACAACGGTGCAAGACGCTTCGGGATGAACACAGCAGCCCTGCAGAGAAGGACATGGGGCTTCTGGTGGACGAGAGGCTCAACGCGAGCCGGCAGCGTGCACCTGCAGGCTGAAGGCCGACTGCACCCTGGGCTGCACCAACAGAGGGGCGGCAGCAGGGCAGGGAGGGGACTGCCCCCCTCCGCTCTGCCCTCCTGAGCCCCCCTGCAGTGCTGCATCCAGGCCCGGGGCCCCCAGCACAAGGAGGACGTGGAGCTGCTGGAGCGGGGCCAGAGGAGGCCACGGGGATGCTCAGGGGCTGCAGCACCTCTGCTGTGGGGACAGGCTGGGGGGGCTGGGGGAGCTCAGCCTGGGGAAGAGAAGGCTCTGGGGAGACCTCGCTGCGGCCTTCCAGTGCCTGCAGGGGGCTGACAAACAGGAGGGAGAGTGACCCTGTACATGGGCAGACAGTGATAGGACAAGGGGGAATGGTCCTAAAAAGGGTGGAGATTTAGGTCAGATGTGAAGAGGAAATTCTTTACTCAGAGGCAGTGAGGCCCTGGCCCAGGCTGCCCAGAGCAGCTGTGGGTGCCCCATCCCTGAAGGTGCTCAGGCCAGGCTGGGTGGGCCCTGGGCAGCCTGATCTGGGGGGGTGGCACCAGCCCACGGCAGGGGTTGGGGGTGGCTGGGGGGGCTGTAAGGTCCCCTCCAACCCAACTATTCTATGATTCTATGAAATTAACTTTTCTTTCCTATATATTTGCTGTACAACAGCTGAGTCTGCTGTCATGGAACAAGGTTGTACTAACCCTCTCTTAAAGCGGCAAATAGACTAATATCATCCTGGAGTAAGTGTAGTAGTGTTTATTGTGCGTGGCTGACAATAAAACTGATTAAGCCTTTTATCTGAAGATCAACACTGGTATCTCCTGAATAATTAAAGCATCATCACAGAACTCTCCAAGATAACAGCTGCCACAACAAAAACCATTCATATCATCAGAGAAGTCTGAGTCAAAAAGTTTAAGTTTACTGTAGTAGAAACCAAACTCAATTTACTGTTTATTGCATCAGAAACAACAACAATGGCAAAACAACAGCACAACACATCATCAGTGCCTGTCCAAGTTATCAGCATTTGCTTGAGAGATTAACTGTGATATCTGCAGACTCCTTTCCCAGATGCTGCCCTGTTATTCAGTCTGAAGCAATACCTCACTTTAAGGAGTCAACACCGGTCCTTAGTGTAGCTCCTTCATCAGCAAGCACTGAACACAAACAAACCCTACAAAAAAGTAGATCCTGGTGCTGCACTGGGACAGCACTATAACAGTTTCATTTTGCTTTTCTCTGTTTTTATTACTCTGATGAAGTCATTTTGTTAGCTATCAGTCAGTAAAAATGCAAAAATGTCAAATTTACTTTCGTGACAAAGATGTCTAATTTCAACTGACATCGGACCTCTAAAGGATACGTAGAGAGAAAGCTTTCTTTTACATGTCTCTTTGTTTCCTTGCTATCAATTACTTTCAGCACAAACAAGTCATTTAGCTTTTTTTTTTTCCATGTTCCATCACTCACAACATCTAAACACAACATGCTTCTGGTTTCTAATGCTTCCTTACTAGGTGCAATTGGCTGCGATGGGTACAGCGGAGAGGTGGTTTCTGGGCCGCTGCAGTGACTCCCCATCCTCCCCACAGAAAAGGCTGATTTGCCCCTGCCCACTCATTCCTGCTGACTCTGCTTCAGAGAGAGAGCCAGGATCCCAAGTCTGTCTCCTGAGGGCTCACACAGGTACTCACCTGTTTAGCTGCAACCTCCAGACACTTCTCCCACTGCCTCTGTTCTGCATACATATCCAAAGCTGCCATGACGTCTATTCCCACCAGCTGGGGATGGAAACCACCATGAATTTACTGTGCAGGCAAGGTTTCCTATCCACCTACGTCTCTTCTTCACATACACACAGTCCCTCCCTCTCTATGGAAGCAGAGATCCAAAGTGACCCATCTGGTATGCAGAAACCCTGAGTCAGTCACGTACAGAATCCTCACCCATGGACATACTTAGGCAAAAGCCCCGTAAGGAAGCCCTCAGGGACCTATGTTCCAAGCTCCTGATACGACTCCCTGCCCTGTGGGACATCCCAAATACATACCGAATCTACCTTTCCTTGGTTCTTCAAATACTCCTTGTAACGCTGGTCCACATACTCCTCTGACCTACTGGGTAGAAAGAATCTAAACAGACAGCAGGACTGGTAGTGTTTTGCACCAGGGCAGAGTCTGGATTCAACTCTGCTGCTGTGATATAAAGAAGATTTTCAGCTGTGTCACATCTTTCTGATCTGCTGCTGGCCACATAGGTAAAAGGTGGAAGAAAGAGTCTGGACAGCCCTTTCCAATATGTGTGAGGAGAGAAAGGATCACAGGCCTTTCAGAAGGAAGTATATGCACAGGAATATAACAAGAAAAAGTAAGATCGGGATAGGACAAAAGGGGATGAAGGTTTCCATGGGGTGTATGGCAATGGGGCAATAGAAAAGTATCAGGATGGCAAATGGATGGCAGAATCGGGAAGGGCAGCTGTGGGGAATGTACCCTGTCAAGGCTGGAAAGATCACTGTGGGGAAAATACAGGAAACCTGGGGGCAGCAGGACAGGGCAGGGCAAGGCATCACCTCAGGCTGGGAGAGGGAGCTGAAAGAGTCTCGCTTGAGAAGCTCAGGGCGTACCTGGGGTCCAACTCCCTGGCCACGTGCTTGGCTTTGCTCCATTCTTCCCCTTCAATGAAAGCATCAATGGCTTCCCGGATGAGGTCCAAGTTGAGGTAGAGCTCTGCTGCCTGCAAGGCCATTGACAGTCTCATGAGGAACAAACTCCAAAGGCACACTGCAGCCCAGGCTGGAGCTAGCACCGTTGGAAGTGCCTCACACATGGTAGCAACAGAAAGTCTCTTTCCTAAAGACAACCCCCTTCTCTGCTTCCTCCCTCCTCCCACGGCCTGAGTCTCTCACACCCTTCCAGGACTTGATCCTTTCCCCTCCTTCCTTCTTTCTGAGGACTCAGCACTGCCTGACTCTGGATGAGACCACCCACCCATTATCCCAGGATGTGACTTGCCCTCCTCCCCTGGGATGCAGCTCTCCTTTCCTATGGCACTGTTCCTTCAGTAGTCTGGGGACAGGCACCAGCCCTCACCGAACTGTATTTCTTCATGGCCACCAGCTGAGGAGCCACAGTCCGTGTGACCTCCATGCTCTGTGACCGACCCAAGAACTTAATGGCCAACTCAGCAGCCTGTGAAGAGAAATTGTCAGCAGCAATAAGAGCTGTTTGAGAGAGGCATGAAGCTGGGAAGAGCTCAGTCCCAGGCAAAATACTGAGAGTCAGGAGCACTTGAACTATGCAGAGAAGAGAAATGACAGCCCACTTCAGCAACGCAGAGAAGT
The DNA here is from genome assembly GCA_013399715.1 of Alectura lathami. Taxonomy (NCBI): domain Eukaryota; kingdom Metazoa; phylum Chordata; class Aves; order Galliformes; family Megapodiidae; genus Alectura; species Alectura lathami. Next base: position 36,126 of record VXAV01005014.1, on the reverse strand, counting down.
AAAGCTCATCTGCTTTTACACACAGGAGAAGATCAGACAAGGACATAATTGTTACTGAAGTTGGTACAAGGATACAGGTACTACTGGAAAGTATGAACAAGAACACAACTCAAAGGCTGGTGGACCATGAAAAGGCACGGGCCATGAAAAGAGAGGGTGCTCAGCTAGCCAAGGTGTAAGCCAGAAAGTCTAGCTTCTCAGCGCAGGGAGATATGGGCACAAAGATATTGGCATGCTGCTGAAAGTAGAGGCAGAGCAAGGATGTCAGCACAGCACAGGATAAGAAGACAGCCCATCAAGGCTCATGAGAATGGTCATTGATGGCTTGCAGACCCTGCAGTCACTGTAGCCTGCAGATCCTCTTTTGTGCCTTACAGTGACTGAAGTATCTGGGGGACGCACTACAGGTTTGTAGGAGGCCTCCTACATAGCAGAAAAGATGAAGGGAATCATACCTTCAGCAAACACTTCTCCATCAGGACACTGTTGCTGGAATCCTGCACCTTCAGATAGCAGTCCACTGCCCTGGCATATTCCCTAGCCTGTTCCAATTCCCGTGCCTGCTCCAGCAGCCCTTCTGTTCCTCTGCAGGGAGAATCACAGCTATGAACAAGACTGTGATGCTGCCACGGAAATCCTGCAGACAGTGTGCAGTGCACAGGCAGGGAGGGGCAGAGCAGAGGTCAGTCAGAGGCCTCAAGTGGGAGAGGGGACTGCACGTGTGCTCACACAGCTAACGCCAAGGAGAGAATTGATTAGGAACCTGGGGAGACGTAATGACAGTACAGGAGACCTGGGAGATCTGTAAGTGGCAAGAAGACACCCAGGAGACCTTGGATGGCAAGGATAAACCTGAACTTTCCCAGAGCAAGGAGGAATGTTAGAAAACCCATGCAGGAAGAAAAGCTGGATGTCTGGGATCCAGACAGGCCATCTCTGTAAGGCATTGGTGCAATGGCCTAGGGGAAGAGCAGCCTGTCTGCTCCCTGCAGCCTGAGCGCAACAATACTTACCCCAAGCCCTTCTTGGCAGCCTCCCTCCCACACTCCTCCTGCAGCTCCTCTAGCCGACTAGGCACATATTCCTTGCAGATCCGCAGGGCCTCACTCCACATGTCAGCCTCCTGCAGAAGCACACCAGAGAGGAGAAGCTTTCACCAGCTCACCAGGTCCCACTGCACTTCTGACGTGACAGCATATCTAGCCTCTCATGCCATCTTGCCAGAGGATCCATGGGGAGAAACAAACACAACACCACCAAGGAATTCTTTTTTTTTTTTGCCAAAATGGCACCACCCAACCAGGTAACCTCAGGGGAAGGCTCTCCACTCATCCTAGCTACCTCTACAGAATGGGCACTTACAACCTACAAACGCACCCATTGCTATCCCTGAGGCCTGCCCATAGCCTTCTGGCAGAATATTTTCTCCCAGAGCTGTGAAAGAGCTGAGGTACACTGTGAAATTCTTACCAGTTTAGTTTTCTAAGAAAAGGCCAGATTTAAGTTTTACTAGCAACCACTTGTGTAAATGTTTCTCTTTGGCTACTAACCTGATAGACCTGGGAGCTGGATTTTACTCCTCCATACAAACTTGGCTCCCAACCAGCGACAGAGACAATGATGTTGCCACAGTCCATGCTCACCTTGTAGTACTTTATTGCCAGCTCAGGTCTCTGTGCTCGCAGGAGGAAGGCCTCTGCTTTCTGGAAATCTCTGTGCTCAAAGGCAAAACGTGCCTGTCCCACAAGCACATCAGCCACGCTTTCTGGGTCATGAGCCTCAGCCACACGCTGTGCAGCATCCCAGTTCTGGTTATGCACGAACCTAGGATAATCGACATGAGATGCGATAATGAGAGACTGCAGGGGGCAGACTGGTGCTGGTCAAACAATCAGGCTGACACCATACGGGGAGAGCAAATGCAGTGATTCACAATAGGGAAGGCTACATACATCAGCACAGCCTCCTTGGGTTTTCCAGCTTTAATAAATTCTGCTTCAGCCTCTTCAAATTTGCCCTAGGAGAGAGGAAGGAGTTTACCTGCATGCTTTCCTCCCCTGATACCAGCACATGACCTCCTCTACTTTCACGAAGCAGAGTGGATTTATGACACAGAGAAGTGTGTGGAAGCTTGGGGCTGGAATTGTGGAGGTGAACAGTGGCTGCAGCCACAAAGTGTCTTCTGCAGCAGCCCTTTAGGGGAACTGTTCAATTACCAAGTGACCAGGGAGCTTCCACCTATTCCAAGGGGTAAGATTACCTCATCTTCTAGGAACATGGCATACTTCAAGTGGATCTCTGGCATCTTCTCTTTCATGGAGAGGCGGGCTAGTTCAAAAGCAAATTCAAAGACACTGAAATGAAAGAAAAAATTGGGTCACAGCAGGACTGTGTGTTAAAAGGGCATGCATGCTCTCATCAAGAGCAAGATATCAAGCAGAGCACAAGACATTGGGAGAGGAGAGAGGGGAAAACTCAGGATCCCAAGTGAATGGGCACTACCCCATTACTCCTGTTTCTGATGAAAAACCACGAACTTTTACCGCTTCCACTAAGGAGATTCATGCCTGCTAGTGCCAAAAGCCCTTGCTTTATCCCTAAAGGATGGTCACAAGGTGTGACCGTGTGCTCCCTGTTGCCCCCAGCCTCCTCCTTCGGCCTGGCCACTACGGTCAAGGCCTTGCTCAGGACTGATAATACTGTCCTGCTAAATGCTACGACTATGAGCCAATCATCTTACCCCACAAACAGTGAGCAGCTTGAGAGCCCCTTGAGCTCTAATTCTCAGGACAAGGCTGCATGTGATCTCCCCAGTTCCTTCTAAATATTAAGAAGCTTGAGAGACTATAGTCACGGGGTGGATTATGTGGAATAATCAGAAAAAACTTATTGGGATATTTTTCCCTCTTAAAAGAAGAAAAGCTTAAAAACTCCTGGGTGGAGAAAAATGCCCGGGGTGGAGTGCAGCGGATATGCAAGGCCACGATAGTTCCCTAAACAATGCAACCATCACTCCCGGATATCAGCCTCACCAGGGGAGCTTGGTGTGACTGGCTCTGGAGATATGGCACGGAGGACGGAGCAAAGGAAGCTTTGCGGTCAGGCTCTGTGATGACATTGCATCCTGAGTTTGCAGCTTTTCAAGTTTCTGTTGCACCAGTCACAACAAAGACACGTATGACTAGAGTCACTCTATCTCCACCACTGAAAACAGTATGAAATGGCTCAAGAAAGAAGGAATTTTGGGGGGAAGATACCACCACAGACAAGTCGGGAGGGCCCCACTGGCTTCCGGGGCCCGCTGAGGGCCTGAGCCTCCCCCCCTCCCAGTAAGGTACGCCTGTTGGGTGAGATTTGCACACTCAGTTGCTCTGAGCGCTTTCCCAGGAAACTTAGAAATCTCTGTAGAGTTATTTTAATGTTTTAACACGTTTTGTGGTTGGTTGCATTACTGATGTTACTGCTATTCGCACGTGCTTTGCAGTGTTTTATCGTTCAGCTCTCATTGGGCACAGCCAAAAGGCTGCTCCTACAAGTCCATTCCAGCGCGGCTAGACGAAGGTGCTGCCCTACGGGTGAATCCGTAACCCTAAGAGTTCTCATTGGGCGCAGCCAGATTCCCTGCGGTTGGTTGGCTGGTCACAGAGTCCATTCGAACGTGGCCAGGCCTGTAATGCTGTAGTGGGTATTGGCCCTTTTACTGTAGCACAAGGCTCCCAGGAACCCTGTAAAACGCGAGAGCTGGGCAGAGCAGCAGGGGGAATGGCGGTGCAGACACATGTCTGGGCAGGTGCAAGAGTGAGGCCAAACCTCTGCTGGCAAGCAGTTACTTATGGTGACATGAGGAACATCTCCTGTCTTCAGAGGCTCTCATGAGATCTCCCTGCTCAAGTTAAAGGGAAAACTGCTTTTGCCTGCCCAGCTCAGACTTCAGGGGTGAGACTAACAGGTGGACAAGACTTACCTGTTAACTCCCCGGTGCCAAGGACAGAGTGTGAGGAAGTGCAGGGCAGGGGCAGGGGACAGCATGGGGGGGGAAGAGCATGGGAAGATATGCCATATCGTGGGCCTGCAGCTATCACATGCATACAATTATTTATCTTGGGCCACTCCATCCTTCTCAGGTCAGGCAGGTGGGACAGAAGTGTCGGGCTGATGAACCTGCTTACCTGCTGTCTGCTGCATGGTCAATGGCCACCTCCAGGAGTCCAAATTTACTGAGGAGTTTCACAGCTGCCTCTCCGCCCAGGCTCTTTGCCCACATATAGGCCACGTGCTTATAGGAGTTTGTCCCACCATGTGCCTTGGCCACCTATCCAAAGCAAAAGAAAGCAGAAAAAACCCAATGCATCTATTTCTACCTCAACAGGCTGAGCCAGGGCTGCCCTCTTACATAATGCCTGTTTCCATAAGGGAGCACCAAAACCAACTACTCTCCCCTGAGGAGATCTTGTTGCAGACTTTCAATACTTAAAGGAGGTTTCTGAGAAAGATGGAGAGAGACTTTTAACAAAGGCATGTAGTGACAGGATAAGGGGTAATGGTTTTAAACTGAGAGCAGATATATATTAAAGAATAAATGCTTCACTACAAGAGTGGTGAGGCACTGACGCAAGCTGCCCAGAGAAGCTGTGGATGCCCCATCCCTGGAAGTGTTCAAGGACAGGCTGGGGGCTTTAGGCAACCTTATCTAATGAAAGATGTTCCTGGGCAGTCAGACTAGGTGATCTTTAAGGTTCCTCCCAGCCCAAGTCATTTCATGCCTCTGTGAACACTGCGCATTGGTTAGGAGTGGAGCAGTGCCTGGAGGAATGCAGTGCTGCGGAGTGGCTAGGAGTCCAGGCCTGCTTTTGGAGTGCAGTGCTGCAGAGCAGTTAGAGGCAGAGCAGTGGCATGAAGGCCTCCAGTGTTGTGCCACATGCTGAAGTTAGTCTATGCCAAGTCTCCACATTTTGCGGTCAATACAGACAGGACAGCTCCTGCTGGGATCCTGCAAGCAAAGTCTGAACCCTGCATGGTAGGATAGCTGTGATTATTACCCTGTAGGCTTCCTCCCACATGTCATTCACTCTGTACATGTTTACTGTGGCCTTCCAGTCCTTAGCTTCTAGGTAGTGGTACTCAGCCTCCTGTAAACGTCCCTCTGCCTCCAACTCCTGCAATTAGAGGCAATGAATTAGTGACACTCTTGCCCCTGCTTGCCCTAGCTGATCCCCTGCCATGAGATGCACTCACCTTGCCCAGGTGTAGGTGGGTATCACTGAGTAAGTCCTTGTGGTACTTGGCTACCAGGCGAACCATCTCATCGTACATCTTACGCTTCTTGTACATAGTGATGGCCAAATCAGGTTCATCCATAGTGATATACAGCCTGGGAACACAAGCGCATTCAAACAACTCAGCTGAGAAAATGACCAGTCCCTGTGTTCTCTTTGCATCCAGCTGAGGCCACATCTGGGACACACTGTCAGAAGGCATGAGCGGAGGACCACAGCTGCAGGAACAATAAGCCCATAGTCAAAACCAAACTTGTGCAGGATTTGCTGCTCCAGTTGGATGCATATAAGTCTATGGGGCCCAATGGAAATCACAGCCGGGTACTCAAAGAGCAGGCTGATGGTATTGTGAGACCTTTCTCAGTTATTTTTCAACAGTCTTGGGAATCTGGAGAGGTCTCAGTTAATTGAAAGCTGACAGATATTGTCCCAGTTCTCAAGAAGGGCAAGAAAGAAGAACCTGGTAATTACAGGCCTGTTAGTCTCACTTCAGTGTCTGGTAAAACTATAGAGATTACTCTAGGAGTTACTGAAAACACTTGAAACACAACACAGTCGTTAGTCACAGTCAACACAGGCTCATGAGGAGAAAGGCATGTTCAATGAACTCAGTCTTCTTTTATGAAGAGGTTACCCACCTAGCTGACCAAGGGAAGCCAGCTGATGTCGGAGGGGGACCGACTTTTTACACAGGTGGATAATGGTAGGACAAGGGGGAATGCGTTAAACTGACAGAGGGGAGGTTTAGGTTGGACATCAGGAAGAAATTCTTCCCTGAGAGAGTGGGGAGGTGCTGGAACAGGCTGCCCAGAGAAGTCGTGGATGCCCCATCCCTGGATGTGTTCAAGGCCAGGCTGGATGGGTTCCTGGGCAGTTTGATCTAGTGGCTGGCAGCCCTGTCCATGGCAGGGAGTTGGAACTAGATGATCTTTGAGGTCCCTTCCAAACCAAGCCATTCTATGATTCTGATTCTATGATGCTATGTAATCTTTTTGGATTTCAGCAAAGCTTTCTATACTGTCTCTCACAGCATCCTTCTGGACAAAATGTCCAGCATACAGCTAGACAAATACATAACATGATGGGTGAGCAATTGGGCTCAAAGGGTAACACCAGACTGGCAGTCAGTTGTTAGAGGGGTTCCACAGGCCTCCATTGTAGGACAAGTTCTCTTTAATGTTTTCATCAATGACTTGGATACAGGACTTGCAGGTACACAGGGTATACTGGGACGACACTAAATCAGGAGGAGCTGTCGGCTCCCCTGAAGGAAGAGAGGCCTTGCAGAGAGATACCGACAAATTGGAGGGCTGAGCAATCACCAGCTGCATGAAATTTAACAAGACCAAGTGCCAGATTCTGCACCTGGGATGGGGCAGCCCTGGATCTATGTACAGACCATGGGATGAGCGGGTGGAGAGTGGCCCTGCAGAAAGCGATTTGAGAGTCCCGGCAGACAGCAAACTGAGTATGTCAGCAGTGTCCCCTGGCAGCCAGAAGGGCCAGCTGTACCCTGGGGTGCATCAGGCCCAGCACTGTTAGCTGGTGCAGCCTTATCTGCACTGCGTGCAGTTTTAAGTGCCATGATGTCAGAAGGACATAAAACCACTAGAGAGTAACCAAAGGAGGGCTACAGAGATGGTGAAAGGTCTAGAGGGGAAGACATATGAATGGCTGAGGCCCCTTGGTTTGCTGGGCCCAGAGCAGAAGAGGCTGAGGGGAGGCCTCATGGCGGCCTACAGCTCCCTCCCAGGGGAGTGGAGGGGCAGGCACAGAGCTCTGCTCTCTGGGGACAGCAATGGGGCCCGAGGGAATGGCATGGAGCTGCATCAGGGGAGGGTCAGGGGGTGTTAGGAAAAGGTTCTGCACCAGAGGGTGCTGGGCATGGAACAGGCTCCATGGGCAGTGGTCATGGCACAAAGCCTGCTGGAGTGCAAGAAGCGTTTGGACTATGCTCTCAGAAATACGGTTTGATTTTTTGGTGGTCCTTGTGTGGAGTCAGAGTTGTCTTGATCCCTGTGGGTCCCTTCCAACTCAGGATATTCTATTCTATTTTATTCTATTCTGACTGGTACACAGCAAGACTGTTGTGGACTGCAAGGCCAAGCACTGCTTACCAATAGAGCCCTACTGCTATGTCACCAGCAGCTGCCAAATGGCAATGTCATTTCATCAGCCTGCGTCCTCACTGCAGGGAGCCTCCGGGCTTCTGTGACCTGTTCTCATCTTGGCCTCCACCCTAAGGTTGTCTGTTCTGGTGGGATGGCAACACGACAATGTCAGTTCAACTTACTCATATATGCCACCAGAAGGATTAAACTCAAAGAGACCTTTCCAGCTGTAATGCTTCTCTTCATGTACTGGCATTCTTGAGATCAGGTGCCATAGCACCAGATAGCCGTGTTTGTCCCTGAACCTACCAACCTTACTGCGTTATTACTGACCTAGAACTGACAAAAATATAACCTGGATGGGAACACCTCACTTTCCATATCCTATCCTGAGCTGGCCATGACAGACCAGATGTGGCACACTGGGGAAAAGCCTTGCCATTTTTCCTCTGCTGCATGGGACAGCTGAATCCTGCCTGGGTCTCCCTTCTGTCCTACTGGACAAAACTACATTAATAGCTCAGTGACTTAGAATCATAGAATTGTCCAAATTGGAAGGAACCTTTAAAAGTCATCTAGTCCAGCTTCCCTGCAGTGAACAGGGACATCCACAGCCAGGTCACATTGCTCACAGCCCTGTCCAGCCTGACCATGAACATCTCCAGGGATGAGGCATCCACCACCTCTCTGGGCAACCTGTGCCACTGCTTCACCACCCTTGTCATAAAGAACCTGTTCCCTATATCCAGTCTAAATCTCCCTTCTCTCAGTTTGAAACATTTCCCCTAGTCCTGTCACAGCAGACCCTGCTAGAATCTGTCCCCTTCTTTCCTGTAGCCCCCCATAAGATATTGAAAGGCCGCTATCAGGTCTCCCCGGAGCCTTTTCTTCTCCAGGCTGAACAGCCCCAACGCTCTCAGCCTGTCCTCACAGGGGAGGTGTTCCATCCCTTGGGTCATTTTTGTGGCCCTCCTCTGGACGCACTCCAGCAGCTCCATGTCTCTCTTGTGCTGAGGACTCCCCATCTGGATGAAGCACTCCAGGTGGAGTCTCACCAGCGCAGAGCAGAGGGGCAGGGTCACCTCCCTTGCCCTGCTGGCCACGCTTCTTTGGATGCAGTCCGGGATGCGGTTGGCTTTCTGGGCTGCAGGACACACTGCTGGCTCATGTCCAGCTTGTCATTCACCAGTACCCCCACGCCCCTTTCGACTGGGCTCTGCTCAATCCTCTCATCCCCCAGCTTGTATTAATAGTGGGGTTTGCCGCGACCCGGGTGCAAGACCTTGCATTTTGCTTTGTTGAAGCTCATGAGGCTCGCCTGGGCCCACTGCTCCAGCCTGTCTAGGTCTCTCTGGATGGCATCCCGTCCCTCAGGCGTATCGACCGCACCGCACAGCTTGGTGCCATCCACAGACTTGCTGAGGGTGCACTCGATCCCCTGCTGTCGCTGTCATTGATGAAGATATTGAAAAGTGTCGGTCCCAGAATGGACCCCTGAGGGACACCACTCGTCACTGACGTCCATCCGGACATCGAGCCATTTACCACCACTCCCTGGATGCCATCTAGCAACCAGTTCCTCATCCATGGAAGAGTCCACCCATCAAATCCATATCCATATCCATTGGAAACTTCTTTTCCTATGTCTCTGAAATATCAGCTCTAGGTCTCTAAATGTGGAGACAGCACACATGACCTTTCCAAATCCCAGTCCCAAACTCTATGCCCATTCAACAAAGGGCTCCTTCTCACAACAGCCAAAATTTCAGGGCTCTGTCTTGGACTAGCACCAAGGACAATGCTCACCTCTCTGCTTCTTTGTATTTGCCCTGCTTCTCCATCTCTTCGGCCTGGGTTACGTAGAACATAGACACATCTTCCTGGCTCATACACTTGATTGCCAGCTGCCAAAAGAAACACACGTGGGACAAACTACAGCACACTGTACAGCAATTTCTTGATAGAGTAGTGAAGGAGAAGGGGAAAAAGAATCACCTTCCCACTGCAAATGAGTATATATGCTACATGCTCTGCAAAGAATTGTTTGTCATTTGTCACTGTGATCAAAGCACGTAGGATCAAGCCCCTTGGAGAGTGCTATTTGTCATAGGTGCACCCACTGTGGGGCTGCTGAAGTAGGGCACAGACAGGTTGTGGATACCAGGGACTGGTATCCTGCCTGCTATCAGATGCCCCTACATTGATCCTTTAGAAACAATGCTTGTTGATCAGACGTTGGCACACAAGGCCACTTCTTGATGAAGGACAATTCACCAAGCAGGGTGAATCTTTGGCTTCTGACTCTACCTTGTGAGCCTGTTCCCAGAGCCTGGCCTGAGTGTACATGTCAATGGCCTCCTTGGTCTGGTCTCCTTTGATGTACAGCTCCTCTGCGATCTGCAGGGAAATGACCATAAGCAGCAGTCCCAAGGTATGCAGAGGAGCAATGATTGTCTTCGTGGCCTCACCTGATACTCCTGTAGGGCTGCATAGTGCTGGGCAATCTTGGGATAGTATTTGGCTGCTGTCTGTTTGTCCTGCAAGTCCAAAATGTAGATGGCCTTCTTCCACTGTCGGGCTCCCAAGGCTGCCTCTATGGCCTTAATGGAGCACCTAGCATAAGAAACATTACTCTTTACAGCCAGCCAGCAGTCATCTCCTCCAGCTGATCCAGGGAGAACAAAGTAGTCTGCTGCCTGATTCCTCTTCCAGGGTTAGAGCAGCAAGAAGGACCTGAATAACTTCATAGTATCAGCAGAGAAGAAAGCAGCCCACAGGAAGCATGAGAGCAAAGGTCTGTAATACTGGCAAAGCTACAGGAAAGAATGGAGAGCTAGGACAGCAGGGAAGACTAATCAGGGCCATGAGATCTTGCGAGAAAAGTGGTGAGAAACCCATGGCTGGGCCAGCAGAGACTGCACATAAGCACCAGGGGCACTGGCAAAGCAAGATCAAGGGGGCCTACTCAGGCAAAAAGCCCTGCTGATCTAAGCAAACTGTATTGATTTATAGCCTGCCAGGTTATACTGCTGCTAGTTATACAGCCATCACCTGCCCCACCTGGCTTCGATATAATGGTTAATGGCAGCATCCAGCTGTTTCTGCTGCACCAGATGGTCTCCCCATGCTTCCTCCAGCTTCACAACTTCTGCAGGAAATGCCAGGCGAGCCAGCTCCACTGCTGTAAGGGGACATGAAAGCTTTTATGCTGAAACCAGCAAGGAAGCAGAACTGTGAGGTGAACATGGGCCTTGGAAAGGGGGTAGGGAGATGGTGTCTGTCTAGTCCACTCCAGCTCCAATAGGCTACCCAGCAACCTGGACTCTGTGGAGAGGTGGACCAAACCCACGCTGGTGCAATCAGCATGGTCAAGGCCTTGGGGAAAAGGATCCTGCTGTTGAGCTGCATGTGCAAGTATGACTATGTGAAAATACATGCATTGATTGTGGCAATATGTGGAAATTTTAGAGCAACTAGGCAACTCTGAGCTCCAGGGCAATAGCTCATGCTGCCACCAGGCCAGAGTGCCCAGGATCCTGCTGGGACATGGTGGGGCTGAGGGCAGAACATACTTAGCACAGTACCTTTCAGGAAGGCACTGCCCTTGCAGTAGCACTCCAGAGCCTTCCGTGGGTTCCCAGCTTTCTCGAACAGGTCTCCTGCCTAATGACAAACACAAGTTGCCAGTTTCCAGAGCCACCATCTCGTCACAGCATCCACCCTACCTGCCCCACGTACAGAGCTGTCAGTCTTGCCAGAAGAGACCTTGCCACACAGACCTCTCCATCAGCTGCACCCTCCTCACCAACTAAGACCATGCTTAGAATCACTAACCAAGACTAACCTAGACAAAGAGGATTTCCAGGAAAGATTGCATGTGCTGAGATCCTCATCCCCTCTGCAGACCCACACAATCCAATTACTTATCTGGGGTACCATCTATTAACAAGATCAATTTTTTGAGATAACTTCTCCTCTCTGCATGCTGATGATGCAGCCTTTTCTACGACCACAGTTCCTAGGAGCCCTGTGACACAAATGATCATACAGGAACCCTGGGCTTCAGTGGGGAAGTGGGAAGCTCAGCCTCTTGCTGCAGGAAGGTTTTTACCCTGCAGGAAAGGACGGTGGCCACCAGGGTGGGATGTCTCAACACTTGCAGAACTTAGAACATAATATAAGAAAGGCCAGCCTGGCAGATCAAAGACTCACTTTCTTCATCATTTTAACAGTGACTAAAGCATGTGTCTAGGGAAAGACTACAAGGACAGAACAAGTATATAGCAGCCCTTCACCCATCACATCTGTCTCCAACAATCTGCACTGCAGAGGCTTCCTGAGTTCATGTCATTATGTCCCCATATTATCATATTTAATGGCTTTTGACAGACTCTACCTCCATTATTTGTCTAATCACTTTTGGACCATTCATACTTTTGGTAACAAAACATCTTGCAGCAATGAGCACTGCAGTTACGTTTTCAACCATTGGTTTAAAGAAAGGTTATAGATTTGGAAAAGCACAAATTTCTCTTGGTTCAAAATGAAATGGTCAGAAAATGCCCAAGGGTAAATGAGACTGGAGAAATGCAATTGAAGCAGAATACATAAAATACGCAAGCAAAAAGAAGTGCTTTTTCACACAATTCATAACTGAACTGGGTAACTCATAGCCAATGTTGTAGATCCAAAAGTACATATGGTTAAAATAATTTGACAAGCTCATGGAAGTAAAATCCATCAAGAGCTCTTCAACACATAAATAAAACTTCCCAGTTCAAGTAGACTATAGTCTGCAAACTGCTGGTAGCCATGAAAGTACACTATGGGAAGTATCAGCATATATTTGCCTCCCTTGTTCTTTATACTTCTTTCTCAAGCATCTGCAAGAGGCCCCTGCTGGCCAGGATACCAAGCTGCACACTGGTCAGATTCAGCACTCCTTCCTTACATTAACATAACTATATGCTATACGAAAAACATCCTTCTGTTTTAAAACTGCCATCTCATGATAAGCAGTTACCAATTTCTTCTTAGATACTGAGGTTAACCACTCCCCTTCTCTGACATTCATAGTTCTAGAGTGTCTTCATAACCTCCTTTGGTTTGCTTCTTCAGCTTTTCCGTTTAGATTAGAGCCTTACATGAAAGCTGTACCATCATTTTTGTATTCTGCTATGAGGAAGCACTGTACATTTTCACAGTGGTATCAAGTTTTCTGTTTCATTGGCAGCTCCTTTCCTGTTGGTTCCTACCTTCCCAGGGGCCTCCTTGACTTACTGAACAACCAGCTGATCTTTTGCAGGTATGTCATCAGTGAGTTGTGATCTTTTTTCTGACAAATAACAGCAATTCTAGACTCCACCTGTGTATGACGGATGCTGTTAGGATTCCTACCAAGTGTCAAATGTGAATTTATCAACACAACTACATCTGCTGCTTTCCAGTTCAGTCTCCCGGTATCTCAGAGATGCAGAGGACAGGGTAGGAGCTTTGACACTGCTAAGCAAGAAGGCCCAGTGGGGTGGACCACTCACCTGTTCATGCAGTTCCCCTTTAATCAGTGCTGTGGAGATCCTATTGGTGACATCCCCATTGGTCATGAGCTCATCTCTGCTCATGGCCAGCCGTGCTGCCTTTGCTGGCAGCCCTGCCCGCAGGTACAAGCTGACAGCTGCCAGGTAATCTCCCTGTCTCTCTTGCACCTCCCCAGCCTTCTCTTCCTGCTGGGTATCCAGTAGCCACTGGTAGTAACCCCGACGTAGCTTATCCAGCATCAGGTGTCCCTGTTGAAAAATGCATCATTGGTTGACCCAGGCAAAGGCAAGATGCTGTCCTGCTCCTCCTGCAGCTCTCAATAACTCCTGGCACCAGAATTCTCGCTGCCCAGTTTAACTAAACAAATGCAGTTAGCAGAAACCACAACGCAAGCTCAGTCTGCCACTGCAACACCCATTCTTTTGCAAAGTCCTGGCTACACCTAACCCAACTGCAGTATCTTTTCTTCCTCACTATTCACCAAGTTTGCACTTCTATCACTGCAACCTCACATTACATTCCTGTTTCATCATTTTCAGTCATCCCCTGGTATTTTATTCTTTGACTGTCAGATGCATGATCATGAAGAACCCATGAATTTTATTTTTCTGATCTGACTTGTGAACAAGTCTGACTAGTGTAATCCTGCCTGAACTGCACCTCTGACGAACCTTGTCCCTTTAGCCATGTAACTTGGCACTCCAGAAAACAAAAGCACATGTTCAGAGTTGGACCAAAGATCTATCTGACCCCAGACCCTGCCTTCTGCCATTAACAGCTGCCTTGCTGATCTCTGCACTTGCCATGTCTTAGGGGCACCAGGGGCATCACTTCCTATTTAGCACTATAATTAGTTCTCTCCACACCCAAGTCTCCACTCTTGTACTTTATTCCCCCTAATTCTATGACCTGCTCTGGACACCCTTTCTGATGTCATGGCACCTTCACCTCTTCAGTAGTCCGGGCTCTCTCACGCAACAAACCCGCCATCTGCAGTTGAATCAGATGGGGGACATTCAGGACAAGCAGATGTGAGGTCCTGATAGGTCAGGTGAAGAGCTCCTAGACCCTAACTGGACTCAAACCAGGAGACTTGTCAAGTACGCAGAGGCTACAGTCCAGTGCAGCTATATTCTGTACCTTGGCCTCAGCGACCACAATGCATTCATCCCACATGTGCAGCTCCTGGTACATGTCCATGGCCTCCTCCGTGGCGTTCTGTGTTAAAGAGCAAAGTGTCAACCTGAAGTATCCATTAGCAGACATATTGCCATTGAGCCCTCACAACAGGCAGGGTTAGGCATGTAGAGAACATTTGACCAAGTGAACCATCCCCTTCACATGCATATTGATCCTCCCTCACCCTCTTCCTGCATCTCAGAGCAATCCTACACCCTACACCTTGGAACAAGGAATGTCTCTTTCCATTCCAGGGCAAAACATTTTCTCCCAGGAATAAGCAGCCTCTTGCTTCTCAGAAATCTCCCTCAGCACAAATCTCTCTGCTCAGAAATAAGCGAGACCTTTTCTGCTCCTGGTTCCTTTACTCACCTGTTCCAGGAAGATCATCTCCGCCAGTTTGTAGTTCTTGTCCAGCATGGCCAAGCGGGCACGCACCAGGTAATGGTCTGTACCATCCCCACCCTGCAGGCAGTCACAGTTAGCTCAGTTGGTTTCTTGGGTGAAAGAAAAGGCTCTAGATATGGTACAAGGGAGGTGAATGCGGGTAGGGTTTGTGTCATCACAGAAACTGAGGAAGACAGATGAGAATCGCAGAAGTGAGAAGACAGGAGCAGCACAGTATGCAGTCGCTAGCCAGAAGAGGGTCCTGGCAGGGCTGGATGAAAGATGATGTCAGTAGATTCTACAAGACCAAGTCCTAGTCTGTAGCTGCATACTGTGGGGCATAGACACAGAAGATAATGCGTATGCAGGTGTTTACAGGGAAGTGACTGCTCTGAATAGCAGAAAAGGTTTGACTCACATGCTCTTGAGCTGCCTGGTCAGCAATAGCATTGGTTTCGTGCAGAAATCGAGCCTTTGCCATATTGCCCAAAGCCGCAAAGCACCTGTGAAAACAGCAGTTACTCACTAACAAGGTTTGTTGGCACCTCTGGATTAAGGCAACAAAATCAGAACCTGGGCAGCAGGCCCTGCAGTGCAAGCTGGAGAGGTGGCTAGCCTGCTTCAACAGAAGATTTTAAGACCCACATTCAGATGTGCCCTACAGCCCTGTTCTATGGGAGAAGCCATGGACATGATCAGTGTCTGTGCTACACTTCCCTACACTTCAGAGATTCTCTGAGTTCGTCAATGTCTATCAGATCCCTGAAACCTTGCTATTACACTGCTTCAGGTTGCCATCAGCAAAAGTTTATGCTACAAAGTGATGCCTTCCTGTCCCCAGTACTATCATTAGTGCCTAGGATGAAAGGGCAAAGTCATTGCCTGGAATAGAGAACACTTCATTCTCCAATTCAGTAAACTTTCCAAGACACACAAAAAGTCACATCTTCAGTTAGACCCTGGCTTCTGTGAGGGATTCAGCAAAGAATGTTCAGGCTGTTATGTTCAAGATGTTATAGCTTTTTTCTGTACCTTTCTGCGATGTGCAGCTGTCTAGCTTTCAAAGCTAGTCTGCTTAGGGTCTTCCACATGGCTTCAGTCTCTGTTGACATTTCCAGTGTCTCCAAATACGCAACAGCCCTTGAGACAAAGAGATTTGCAGACTTTCAGTAACAGAACAGAAAAGCTCTCTGCGGACAATCCTAGGTTGAGACTAGAGCTTCCTAACAAGAGTTGCCCTGAAAACAGATGGGTACGACAAGTTCTGAAGAAGATTGTATAAAACAAGGCCTGACAGTTACTTAGAAACATATAGTCAACAGAAGGCTGTAGCAGTGTGGGACAAGTCCAAAGGAAGTCCCTGGTGCAGAGAAGTTTCTCAAGTGGGATCAGTGTGTGGCATTTTCTTCCCTGGTCAATTTTGAATGCAGGTAACAATGTCAGCCTGCCTGGGTGGCCATCATGACTACTTTGGACAGTTTTTACTCTGCCCAGCACCTGTTTCCATGAAACAGTGTCACCGTCACTGGAGGGGCTGAACAATGAGCATTCAAGTACCACCTCACATCTGGCTGCTACAGAAGACACACTCACTGCAGTTAAGTGCAAACTGACTTCAGTGAATTTGTGCCAGCTTCTGAGACCACACAGCTGTGATGATGACAAAGCTGAGTGCTCACTCCACTGTGCATTACAGCCACGCCCTGCATCAACGTCATGCTCAGCACCTAAATCTCACCTCAGCATGGAAAGTTGTGCTGGTGTAATTTGTGGATTACAGACTCTCAGATGCCTGTTCAGTGGAGTACCTGCAATAGCCATATGGCTTATCTCGCTTACCTGTGATAATCCTCATCATCAATGGCAGTTCCAAACTCTATGAGACCTTCGTCTAGCGTGTAGGACACAGTGTTCACCCCTTCGGATACGATCACTTCAGTCTTTCCATCATTCCGTTCCAAGTCTACAATATCCCCCTAAAAAGAGCACTGGCCATCAACATTCCCATGTCCTCCTGGAGTATGTAGTGTAGTGGGGGTGTGAGGACAGCACAATGGCAGCTCTGCCAGATCACAGTTCTGCTGGATGAGCTCACACCTAGCAGACGTTGTCCTTACCACACCAGAGGGAACAAAAGACAGTGTGCAGGTCCTTATCTCCAGGTTCCGCCAGAGCATTTCAGGCAGAGCAACGTGAGATAGATGAGCTCATATTTTGTCCGAGAGAGACCAGTAGTTCCCTTCTGTCTCCCACACATGTAAGCAAGAAATAACAGAAACTGACAGAGGGACTCAACTGGAGTTTTACCTTCAGAGGAAGCATGGTGACTCGCTCTGGAGCATCAATATTATACCAAATGCAGAGGTTGTTTCTGCTCTGAGCCACCACCACATCACTGCCTGGGACCCACTGCACATAGGAGCAATGATTCAAAATGGTAGTCTTGGTGCTGCTTTCAATGTCATAGAGTTGCAACTAGATGGGGAAAGAGAAGAAAAAGGCTCAGCACAGCTCATGGCTGGGCTGCTAGCTCACATGAACTTGGTAGGAACATCTAAGCAAGCATGCTGTAAACAGATATGACCAACCAAGAACCCAAACATTTTCCAAGATATGTAGCTTGAACTTCCACATTGTTCTTATTCACACATCTTACTATCCGAGACTTGAGATCTTTTCTAACCCTTGCCATGTTTTTAACAGCATGCTCAGATCCTGCCTTCCTTGAGCTCCAACAGGAGAATGGTCTATTAAGTCCTTCTTGCAAACAGACTAGGGGACCAAGTAAGGCCTCCCTCTGCAATTCTGGGCTGAGTTGTCCATCCTAGATAAAATTTTATTGCAAGAACTGTTGCCAATAAGCTGAGAGGGTGTTTGCTTGTAGAATACATTTCTCTGAAAGAAACCTGGCAATTTGGAAGGTGTAACCTGACACATAGCATAACAAAGACGATGCCTTGTAACTTGAATGTCCTAGGCTGCATTTGCTCTTTCTCTTAATTAGCTTCACCTGGTAAAGCTGAAAAAAGAAAGGAGAATTGTGGTAAGCCTCTTGACATACCAGTCTAAAGAAAACAAGAAAGCACCTTTTCCAGCCTGTACTAAAAGGGCTGGAAGGAGATGTATGGACATAGTTTAGAGGAATCACAGTACTGCCTGATTCAGGCTGGTAGCAATATGTAGCTTGTTGAGAGGCCTGAAAAGACGCAACAGCAATCTTGGTGATAGCAGTGAGATTCTCGTTGGGACAGGAAGTTAGACGACCCAAATATAAGCCGAACAAGAATGCAGAAGTAAATACAAAATGTGACGCTGCTGGGAAGGTTCTCTCTTCTCACGTGACAGACATACGCAGCCTTTCTCACTCACAAACAGAAGCTTGTTTCACATGGTGCAGGCTGCAGTTACTGACAGCACTTTTCTGAAGAGCATTAATTCAGCAGAGCCCAAACAGAAGCCCTTGCTACTAGCAGTGAGTCAGTCTTCTTTGTAGTGAAGCTTATTCTTGACTGACAGTTTACAAAATACATGAAAGCAGTGTTTTAACAAGCTGCAGACATGGAATAATCCTTCTGAGAGCTAAGAGCATCTTGATCAGAGAGGCACTTTAATGCTGATGCAGGCATTCTATTTTTTTCAAATCCATGCTGGGCTATTTCTCTGGTATCAAAAAGGACTTGTAGAAGGTCCTTGTTCAACTACTGTCTTGGTGTAAGACAGCCTTCCTCCAGCATGCTCCTGTGAGAAATGTCTGTGTGTGGTAATGAGGTTGTCAGGTACCAGAGGTATACACTGGAATCTCTGGCTACAAAGTTGAGCACTCTGGTCTGATAAGCAATGAATCGGCCTGTATGTGACTGACAATAACCAAAGAGGAAACTAAGTGGAGATCTGTGATTCCCAGGCAAGGAAATATCTTTGCATCCCCTAAAATCTCTGATACAATCTTGGGGGGCAAGTTGCCAAAAAATGATGAAGGAGAGCTGCTCAGTGAAGAAGCCTGAGGCTCCTGTCTGAAATGAGAGATGAATTCAGAGCTTCTTCTGAGATGAGGCTGAGAAAGTTCTCACACACATGCATGTATGAACATCATACCTTCTTTGGATCAAGGAGAAAGGTACAGCCAATATGGAAACATTCTACTGCAAACTGACAGTCTCCAATGGGATCTGAACTCTGGAGCAGTTAAAACTGCCTTGTTATGAGCTGCGTTGCTGGGGTCTGCCACAGCATCTAGGATACTGGCACAGAAATTCTGAATGTGAATTACATCATTGTCAGTAAGGTCATATGTTCTCAGAATACTTGTGACAAGACAGGCAAATAAAGTCCAGCAATCAGGAGCCTCATGCTCATAACAATGAAGAAGGCTTGAGAGTGAGCTGGGTGGAAATGGAACAAAACTCACAAATACATCATCTTTGCTGCTGTAGTGAGCTCCTTCCAATGCACCCTTACAAATAAACTAAACATACCTTGGACATGATGTGAATATCTGCACATTATAACTTGTAGTGTGAAACTACCACCATGATTTTGGGCATAGTTCTGTCCTGGGTTTACTAACACTCTCCCAGACTACGCTCAGCCACAGTCTGGGAATCAGCACAAGCGAAGGGTCATAGTGGACATGCTATTTTATTGTGACTAAGCTGTCTTAGAGAATTAGAGTTCATCCTACAGACATAAGCCAAGCTGATGCAGAGAATATCTTTTTTAAATTGACATGTTTAAGTGCACCATTGGCTTCCTCATCCTGAGATTCACCCACTTGCCTCCATCTCACAGCAACAGTCTATGACCTCTGTTTTAAGGAGCAATGAGATGGAGGAAGGTGTCAAGGAACTAACTTCAGAGTTAGATATGACTAAAACCCAGATCTAAATGCTGCCAGCTCATGCAATCTGAACATGGTCTGTCTTTCTCTAAGGAGTGGTCAAAAAATCACAAGTACTTCATATGTCTCTCATTTCCCTCCCTGCACTTGGGCATATTTGTCTTTACTTCTCCCCAGGTGTACTGCCTCACCACACTCCCTAAGAGATGTGCCTGGTCTTACCCTCATCTTCTTGTCCCTGAAGAGTAGTTTGTGGCCTGTTTCATTCAGCTCCAGCCAATCAATCCTGCTGTTGTGGCTGATAGTGCCAGCATTGTAACTACCAACAAGGTCCACTCAGGAAGGAAAGAGAAAAAACAGTGTAAGTACCTAATGAGCCCCAAGGTGCTGAACACTCAGTGTTGTCCCGTGGGGATCAGGTATCTAGGACCCAAATACAGCAGGACCCACCGGCAAACACAATGTGACATGACAAGCAGGCTGCAGTGGCATTTATCTTGGTGCCTTATCAACGACAGTAATGCCCTCCACCCTTCTATGAGCATGTACAGATCACAGGCAGCACTGGCTGAACTGCATAGACCCTTGGGTCCTGGACACAGCGACAGCCACTCCACAGCTGTGCCCACAGCAGGCAGCTAACCTGCCAAAAGCAGGGAAGCCTGGTGCCTGGCGGTCCGCTGACAGGCAGAGTGTGAAATGGCCCTTTGGGAATCTGCTGCCTGGTAGAGGGAATGCACAGAGGGCCTTCAGGGATATGCTGTCTGGCACACGGAATGCAAAGTAATTGGGAAGGCTGGTAAAACTCAGGAGAGTGGTGTTTACATTCACCTGTTGCTATAGTCTTGATGTCCATCAGATACGCCAGCCTCTTGTTCTCTTCCACACCTCTCTGCCGTCTCTCGTTGACACGGACACTATTATTGAAAGGAATAATTACTGTTACTTTTACTGCTCTCTAAATTCACAGGACTGGAGCCTCTTGTTCTCTGACTTGTGACTCTTGCACAATACCTACGGCCACCTCAAAAGCTTCTGACTCACGCCTTTGTTCCAGAAGCTGCCCCTTCGGATCCAGGGTTCCCAACAGCAAATCAGTTATGATGCTTCCACCTCTGAGCAGCCTATGACCACCCCTTCTCTCCTCTTGAATTAGTAGAGGGAGTATGGTATTTCAGAGAGATAGAAGAGGCCTCACTGGCACCTGGAGTCCCCAGTAATGCTGTGCTAGGATCAGTTGGATACAGAGATGCCTGAGTACATGCACAGGTTCCTCCACAGGCAATAGCCAAGCAAGGCTTGAATAAGCACCTGTCAGAGGAGAATGGGTTCCTGTGCTTCTAAAATGTTACAACCATTGATTGTAACCAAGCAATTAAGACCCACCATTGGTGACTGCCAGATTACTCAGAACACACTCAGCAATGTCATCAGGTCCCAGTGTCTGGAGATACATTCTGCAGAGTGGTGCGCTTCCACCTGAGGTCACTCCCACAGAATGCCTGTACTGCCACACAGGCAGTTCTGACACTCACCTGACAAGATGAGGGTTCACAAACTCAGTGCGGACAGACCCTAGGATGTCATTGCTTCC
Source organism: Alectura lathami (assembly GCA_013399715.1). Classification (NCBI taxonomy): domain Eukaryota; kingdom Metazoa; phylum Chordata; class Aves; order Galliformes; family Megapodiidae; genus Alectura; species Alectura lathami. Next base: position 15,204 of record VXAV01005014.1, on the reverse strand, counting down.
ATATTCTACCAGTGTCAGCTCTCCTGCATTAAAGATCATGCAGACCTGTAGGAGAGAAAGGAATGCACTCTTACAGAAAAGCCAGGTAGGCACAAACACCGACTAGTGAGGTGGGCAGGAAAGGACTTGGCTGCAGATAAATCTAAATTCAAACCCACTAGAATGAGCAAAGAGCTGTTCTTGTCTTCCTTTTGTGACTACCAGCTTTTCCTCACAGCTGGTGACCTTAGTTCTGGGTCCTGCAGGAGGAGCCACGCAGTCACCCTGAGAGCTACACAGCCAATACACCTCAACTTCTGCTAATCTTCCTGTCCTGCCAAACAGCACAGGATTCCAGATAGTTAACACATCCTGCTTTCTGTACCTCTAACATGCTCTTTTGCTGTTTCTCTTTTATTGCTCCTCTCCCCTACATGGTTATGACATATACAGCCTTCACACTGCATTTGCTCTGTAGCTGGCAAATGTGGAGAAATGTGTAAAAGGCAAGTATGGGAAGGCAGCAGATCAGGATGCACATGGACACGGTGAGTCCAGGAAACCGCTGAAAAACAGTACCTTCCAGAAACGCAGTTGACATTTTCTCTGCCAGAGCACACACTGGTTTACTGACCACTTACAGGCAGCACCCTGCCCCACCCAACTTACATTCTCATTGTCGAAGAAGAACTTCTCATTCCCTCCAGATCCTTTCCAGGCTACCTAAAACACAAAGGCATGGAGTGAGCAGCCAAGGCTGACGGCTTTTGAAGGGAACCACATTGCAGGCATTGTGGTCTGTGGCACAGCTCTTATCTCCAAGGACAGATAACAAGAATTACACCGCACAAGTCATCACGTTCCAGCAGTCCAGCCATCAGCACTCTTGTTCAGCCATTCTCGGTCTGCATGTTCCCCGTTTCCCTCTCCTTTTTTGACTACCTCTGTTTCCAGCTGCTGTTCTCTTTGTGTAGTGTCTGGCTGGCTTCTGAGCAAAAGCCCTGTGTGTGACCAGTGTATTCTCTCTAGTCTTTTCTTTCACAGCATCTCTCTGCTTTCCTCCAGATTAACTTTAATATAAAAAAACACCCCCCAAAAAAAACTTTGCCTCAGTAAATCTTCTGCACAGAATTGGTGCTACCATTTGTGAGGATAGAATCTCCACACCGCATGTAGCTGAAATCCTTCTCCTTTGCATCCTTGTGTGGGGTCATGTTAGCAATGGTTGATCAACACAGGGACAGTGAGGGACCAGCTGATCCAGAATCTGAGAAGTGTACTGGGTAATGCAATAGTTACTGTAATGACAACCGGCAAGTGGCCAGTTAGACAGAAAACTGAAAGCCAAGACTGAGCAAGAACTAAAGGTCACTGCTTCAACAAAGCTCCAGTGAGACAGCAAGAAGGTAAATGCACTGCTCACAGCCCTACTCTTTATAAGAAGTTATAGCAGTGCAAGTGAAAGAAAAAGTCCTCTGTGCAGTGTGATATGCGGATTTAGTCTGGCTAGGTTTTCAGTGGGATTACCAAGCAAAAATATCTTCCAACTCAAATCTATGGTCAGGAACCAATTGATTAGGCACTCTGATTACCACCGGTCTGGTAAAAGTATGCATCTGTGCAAACAGAGCACAAATGTCCAGGGACCTAGATAATACCTTTGCCAGATGCTTAACCTACTGCCCAGGTGTTCCAGCCTCATCACTCTGTGCACCGTGAGGTTCAGGGAAACGGTACTGCCATAAGCTGTGGTACTGCAGTCATGAATGGATTTTTTTTTTTTTTTAAAGAAAAAGCAGAGTAGGATTCCTACATTCATATGAACAGATGTTCATATGAATCCAGTTTTGCCTCCCCTCTCCACTCTCCCAGCATCAGACAATCAGACAATGAAAACATTGACAAACTGGAGCAAATTCAGCAGAAGGTCATCAAGATGTTTGGGTTTGGAGCACTTCCACTCTGAGCAAAGACTAAAGAAACTGAACTTCTTCAGCTTGGAGAAAGGAAACCTTAGGAGACATCTAAGAAGATGAAGCCATGTTGGTTTTTATTTTTTTTGGCAGATGCACAATGGAAGGGTGAGTGACTCTTAAAAGAGATGAGATTCCAACAGGACACAGGAAAAAAGCTTTTCCCCATGAGGACAGTAAAGCACTGGAACAGAAGACAAGAGCACCTGTGGAATCTCTGTCCTTAAAGGTTTTCCAGACCTGTCTGAATTAAGGCCTGAGCCACAACACCTGAAATCAATGTTGAGCCTCCTTTGGGTAAGTGGTTTGATAAGATGCCTCCCAGGATCCCTTCCAACCTGAATTATTCTATGATTCTTTGAAAATAGATGTACCGTTCCCATGCAGAAAACACATTCTGTGAGCTGCAAAGTTAGGCATTTGACACTCACGAGAAGTCACAGATCTTCCGTTACCTCACTGAGCTTGTTGGAGTTGATGTCACCCAGTAGTAAAGTGTCTGAGGTATGGGCCACCAGGTATCTGTCCTTCCCTAAAATCTTCACCTCATCGATCTCATAACCATAGTGGGATTTCAACACCACACGAGTTCCTGTAGAGAGGTTCTTCACAATGACCTACAGAAAGTAGCAAAGACTTCAGGCTGAGAGAGTTGGGGTTGTTCAGCCTGGAGAAGAGGAGAGGAGAGGGANGGCCTACAGGAGAGCTGGGGAGGGACTCTTCAGAAGGACATGGAGCAATAGGAGAAGGGGTAACGGCCACAAACTGGAAGAGGGGAGATTTAAGCTGGATATCAGGAAGAAATTCTGTACTGTGAGGGTGGTGAGACACTGGAACAGGCTGCCCAGAGAGGCTGTGGATGCCCCTTCCCTGGCAGTGTTCAAGGCCAGGCTGGATGGGGCTCTGAGCAACCTGATCTAGTGGGAGGTGTCCCTGCCTATGGCAGGGGGTTGGAACTAGATGATCTTTCAGGTCCCTTCCAATCCAAATCATTCCATGATTCTATGAAAATATGAGGCCTGCTTTCCACACACAGGAAGCACACTCCTGCCCTATGAGAGATTATGTAACAGATGGTATGTGGGTATTTAGATATCCCCTCACACCATTTCACTTTGTTTTTAAAGAAATCTTACCATTCCTTTTGTATGGGATGACCACGGTAGAAAAAGTGTGGGACTCTCACTTCTACCATTTAGAAGTTTCTAGACTAATTGGAGGACTACTCAGGTTCCCAAGGATGAGCCATCCTCTAGGAGTCCTGCTCGCTCATCACTGACTACAAGGGATGCCTAGACTGCTTGTGCACCCTTACTACTTGATTTTGAGCCAGGTAAAACTGGTTCCTCAAGCTGCTTGAGGAGCCTGTATTCTGCATGGAGGTACCTCATAGAAATTGACAAGGTAGGAAATAAACCCCATTGTCTTCGCTCCTATCAAATTTCCACCCAGACTCGACCCTGCCCCTGCAATATTCCCTATGTCCTCCTCAACAAGTTGCTATGGACAAACCATCAGTGCAGATGTGTACCTACAATATTTTGGTAACTTGCTGCACTGATTTTGGTGCATATTTTTTAAAGAAGTGAAACTGCTTTAAAGTGAGGAGAGAATGAGGTAAAAGGACTCAGAGAAATACACCATTGCTCATAACTCTTTCAAGTATAGATGTACTGTATTTATGGTTGTACTGGGGCTGATGCTAATTACTACAGAATTTACAGAGTTGTCTCAGCTGATTATAAGGAATCTGAATGGTTGGACTGGAGACGGATTATGGACAGGAAAGAAGCTGATGGCACCAAGAACTCCAGAGGCATTTTTGCTTTAGTAAACACCTAATTTTCACCAAAAAGACATTACCTTATTGGGTATTCACTTACCTGGCTTGGTCCTACATACGTCATTTCAAATTTATTTTTGTAAATGCTTCGGCGAAGGCAGCAGTCAAATTGTTCAACTGCTCCACACAGAGTGCCCTGGGGAAACAAACACACTGCTTAGTCAGTGAATTCTGTTAAGGAGAGGCATTCCAGACCCTACTCACATGGAAAGAATCAGAGGTGCCACAGAAACACACACATCCTGGCTTCTCCGCGGAATGAGGCTCAAGCCCCCAGATTGATAAGGACCAGCCCTATCTTGACTTTCTTAAAAGAACAGAAAGATTGAAAAATTCTAGAGAAACAGAGGTTGGCAAGTACTGGCACATGCGTAGCAGAGGAAGAGGAGGGGTAAAAAACCACCTTTATCCTCATCTGCCTCATTATCACTCTCCAGTTCCCACCCCTCCCACTTCTAGCCTCCCAAACCCTCCCCCCTTCCAACAGAATCTTTCCACCTTTGTCTCTTTCTTTATAACATCCCCACTCCTTTCAGCACTCACCCACCCCCTACCTCCTCCCCTTTCTCTGCAAATATTTGTTTCTGTTAAATAAATTCTCTGTTTGAGAATATTTTAAAGATTTTAAGGATTCTTGATTTTGTTGGACATAAACAGATGCATAAACTATCACAGAAAAGTTGTAAATAGAAATATCTTTAAAACTCATTAAATTATGTAGGAAGCTGTTTAACTTAATAAAGAAACTTTTAAAGAAAGATTAATTTAGAGTCATTGAATCATAGAACCATCCTAGTTGGAAGCGACCTTTAAAGGCCATCTAGTCCAACTCCCCTGCAGTGAACAGGGACATCTACAGTCAGGTCAGGTTGCTCAGAGCCCTGTCCAGCCTGACCTTGAAGGTCTCCAGGGACGGGGCATCCACCACCTGTCTGGGCAACCTGTGCCAGTGCTTCACCACCCTTATCATAAAGAACTTTTTCCTTATATCCAGCCTAAATCTCCCCTGTCCCAATGTGAAACCATTTCCCCTAGTCCTATCACAACAGACCATGCTAAAGAGTCTGTCCCCTTCTTTCTTATTGCCCCCCATAAGATATTGAAAGGCTGCTCTCAGGTCTCCCTGGAGGCTTCTCTTCTCCAGCTCCAACTCTCTCAGTCTGTCCTCACAGGGGAGGTGTTCCACCCCTTGAATAATTTGTGTTGCCCTCCTCTGGATGCACTCCAACAGCTCCATGTCCCTCCTGTACTGAGGTCTCCACACAGAACTCCAGGTGGGGTCTCATCAGCGCAGGGCAGAGGGGCAGGATTACCTCGCTTGGCCTTCTGCCACGCTGCTCTGGGTGAAGCCCAGGATGCGGTTGGCTTTCTGGGCTGCAAGGGCACACTGCTGGCTCATGTCCTGCTTGTCATTCACCAGTACCCTGCCCTTTTGGCAAGGCTCTGCTCAACCCTGCTGTCGCTGTCATTGATGAAGATATTGAAGAGTGTCAGTCCCAGAGTGGACCCCTGAGGGACACCACTCGTCACTGACGTCCATCCGGACATCGAGCCATTTACCACCACTCCCTGGATGCCATCTAGCAACCAGTTCCTCATCCATTGAAGAGTCCACCCATCAAATCCATATCTTTCCAGTTTAGAGAGAAGGATGTTATGGGGGACCGTGTCAAAGGCCTTCCTGAAGTCCAGATAGATGACATTGGTGGCTCTTCCCTTGTTCACCAATGCAGATAGAATACCCTGAGTTGGAAGGGACCCACAAAGATCATTGAGCCCTACTCAACTTAAAGCTCAATTTAAAGAGTTTTAAATAGTTATTTAACCTAACAGAGAAAGGCAGAACAAGGCCCACAGGCTGAAAGTATGAAAAAAGAGACAACTGAACTGAAAACATTGCACCTAGAGTGTAAGAAAACAGTTCATTTTTTCTGGAACTGCTGCTCAGAGGAAACAGTGCTTATGAAACTGCTGTAGAGAAGCTACGCTGACATTATTCTTCTGTCAGAAAAGGGGGACTGCTGCTACCAATAAGACATTATACAACCATCCACTGCACATGTCACAGAATCACAGAATGGCTGAGGCTGGCAGGGACCTCTGGAGGTCACCCACTCCAACACTCTGCTCAAGAAGAGCAGGTTGCCCACAACCATGTCCAGATGGCTTTTGAGGATCTCCAAGGAGGAAGATTCCATAAACCCTCTGGGCCAACCTGTTTCACTGCCCAGTCACCTGCACAGTACTGAAATGCTGTGCTGATGGAACCTCCTGTGTCTCAGTTTGTGCCCAGTGCCTTTAGTCCTGTCACTCGGCATACTGCACACCTGACTTTAGCGGTGTCCCCTGCATAAGGTCTCAGCCTAGGCACCTTGCATCTCACTCCCAGGTGATGGTGTGACCATTCTTATGAGCTCTCTCTGTACCACACCGTTTTGTTCTCAGGGGAATGCATGAGACTATGCCTGGTGTGTGACCTGTGGGCTCAGGTCTGCCTGCTGATGATACAAACCGCACAGATCCTCGACCCATCCCTCTTCCATGCTAGAGCTGTGATGGTGTAGAGGTGAGCTATTTCCTTGGGCTTGGCTTCCTCCCAGGCACTGCGGCGTGGGCTCCAGTTCAAAACTCTTAGTCTGGAAGAACAGACGAAAAACACAAAGGAATGCACCTGGGTGAAGGTGAAAGTGCTATAAAGGGGAGACCCCACCGCCAGGCACCGTACCTATCATAGCTTCCAATGACAATGGCCTGGCCACCAGGACTGGCAGCTGCTGTGGTGAATTCCTTCTCTGAGGAATCCCGGCTATAGTCAAAAGTCTGAATCACATTGCCCTCCTTCCCATAAGCTACAATCTTCTTATCACATCCTGCAGCCACAATGCTGTTCAGAGCCCAGGCAAGGGCATAAGGAGGACAAGGATGCATCACCACCTTGCCCTACAGAAGACAAAAGAGAAGATCTTGAACACATTGTTGGTTTTAGCCCTGTTGGCCTGAGTTCTAAGAACTAATCCACTCATTTAACTAGGAGGGCAGATTCCAACTGGTCAGTAAGACCACTGCTGTTCATCAGACCAGGATGCATTCTCAACCTGGCAGAGTACATTCTGGGCCCTTCAGTTTATCAGGCTAGAGGGCAGACATACTCAAGCTGCTTCAGTTAGAGAGAAAATATCTGAGTGGGAATAGTATTTCTTCGCCACAGCTTAAAGCACTGAGACTATTGGTTTTGGGGAGGTACAGGAGGAATGCTGGGCGCCTACCTGTTCACAGACACAATCATAGAATCATAGAATCATAGAATCATAGAATGGCTTGGGTTGGAAGGGACCTCAGAGATCATCTAGTTCCAACCCCCCTGCCGTGGACAGGGCTGCCAGCCACTAGCTCACTAGATCAAACTGCCCAGGAGCCCAACCAGCCTGGCCTTGAACACACCCAGGGATGGGGCAGCCACAGCTTCTCTGGGCAGCCTGTTCCAGTGCCTCACCACTCTCTCAGGGAAGAATTTCTTCCTGATGTCCAACCTAAACCTCCCCTCTTTCAGTTTTAGCCCATTCCCCCTTGTCCTACCATTATCCACCCGTGTAAAAAGTCAGTCCCCCTCCTGCCTGTAAGCTCCTTTTAAGTATTGGAAGGCCGCAATGAGGTCTCCCCGGAGCCTTCTCTTTTCCAAGCTACACAATCCCAACTCCCTCAACCTTTCCTCATAGGAGAGGTGCTCCAGCCCTCTGATCATTTTGGTGGCCCTCCTCTGGACCCGCTCCAACAGCTCCACATCCCCTCTGTACTGGGGGCCCCAGGCCTGGACACAGTACTCCAGGTGAGGCCTTCCAAGGGCAGAGTAGAGGGGGACGATCACCTCCCTCTCCCTGCTGGCCACCCCTCTCTTGATGCAGCCCAGGATGCCATTGGCCTTCCTGGCTGCAAGCGCGCACTGCCGGCTCCTGGCCAGCTTTTGGTCGATCACAACGCCCAAGTCCTTCTCTGCAGGGCTGTTCTCAAGGAGTTCTTCTCCCAGTCTGCAAACATACCTGGGATTGCCCCGACCCAAGTGCAACACCTTGCAGTTGACCTTGTTGAACCCCATCAGGTTCTCGTGGGCCCACTTTTCCAGCCTGTCCAGGTCCCTCTGGATGGCATCCCTTCCTTCAGGGGTACCAACTGCACCACTCAGCTTGGTGTCATCAGCAAAGTTGCTGAGGGTGCACTCGATCCCACAGTCTAAGTCGTCAATAAAGATGTTGAAGAGCACCGGTCCCAAGACAGACCCCCGGGGGACACCGCTCATGACCAGCCTCCACCTGGACATAGAGCCATTGACTACAATGTGACCACGGGGTTGCTCCCTGAAGACCCCACCCACTCAAGCATCATGCTCCTGGACACACTAACATCAGACCTTCCCAGACACCTGAAAATCCTAGCCTCTGGTACACAAAATAATTTCATCTCTTACTACAACACTCTGTGCAGTGGTCACTGCTCAGCCCTCACCAATGCTCCATAAAACGTACACCAGCAAACATAGACTGCAGCTCCTCTCCAGCCTTGCACACCCTCTACAACCTGATCACTTTACAGAGTTCTTCAGCTGGAGAGTAAACTGTGCAAACAGGAATTTTGCTCACTGAATAAGCATCTTTGATACCTGTGATTCACCCGAGCCCTCATCATCGAAGAAGAAGCGTACTATAGTTCCATCTGCATGGCCAGACAGGATTCCCTTCCCGGACACACTGCAAAGAAACAGGCAGGATGATGTAAAGCCACAGCAAGGCTTGCACCTTTGTTTTTCTATCCCTGCCCATAGAAGCCAGTCCCAGGGACATTGCTGATGTTCCTTATCAAAGGAACCTTCACCAAAGAGAAGCTGGATGCTGAACACAAGAAGATCTAGTACATAGATCAGTGTCTGTAAAGACAAAGTAGACAAAGGTATGGAGAGACAAGAGTGGCCAGTTAAGTACCTTCATTGTGTAAAATCACAATAACTAACTTACTAAAACACAGACAGGCCAAGGAAACTTAAGTGGAATAATGACTATGCATACAATTTCTTAGGGTGTTTCAAACAACTGTTTCACTGGAAAACTTCTAGAAATGAGGCTGGATATTGTGACACTGGTAATACCCCAAAACAACAAAAGTTGGAGAAAAAAACACCGGGACAAACACTCCATGAGTAAGCCCATTATCTGTAGCATTAATATCTTGTGTACTTCTCTACACAAGCAGGAAGAAGGGAGAAAAGAAGAGGGAACAGGTTTGATGTGATGTACCCAGAATGAACACTTTTAATGATAATTCATATACAGAATACAAGTTCTGTGAGCGCTGTCTTCTGTTTCAATTCTACACTTGCCATTAACACCATATCAATACTAGCATGAGCTGTGTTTAGAAATAAGGGGAAAAGAAACTGAGGGGAGGGAGACTGGGGAGGAAAGAGGGGGAAGAAGAGGGGAGTGAAGAATGAAGGGAAGAGAGAGGGGGAAGGAAGTGAAGAAAAAAGAAAGAAAAAACAGAAACCCTTTGAAATAGATGCAATGACAGACAGGCTCTGGAGGGAACTCTCAGCAGTGGGAAGTCAAGATTCCTAAGCTAGCTTTAGGTTTTTGAATTCATTCAGCACTAAAAAACCAGAATGACACCATTTAGTGAAAATCCCACTGCCAGGACCATGACATATCTTAAATATTTTAGGTACAGGTTATTAAAGTACTTAAAATGAAATCTAATTAAAATAATACAAAAATGCACGTTATGGTTATTTTTCTAAGTATAGCCTTGTGACAGTTTTATCTGGCAGAACGGACAAATTTAATCCTTATAAAGTCATGGATACATATAAATCAGTGTATGTAAGTAATCTCACAGGCACTTACATCCCAAAATGTGCCTGGGAACAGCCAAACTGCATGGGCCATTGTGGAGATTTTGGGAAGGAATTTCTTCTGGAAAGCACTGCATTTTATCATCTTGACAAGAACAGACTGCGGAAAGAAACTCTGACAGCCCCTCACACTGCCACGTGCTCTGCTAGGGCCAGAGGCTTGGTCAGGAGGACAAGCTGAAGCAGTGCAGCTAAAGCAATCCCATACTCACTTGGAAGCTAGCGAGACCACGTAGGAGTCTGTCCCATAAATGGTGGAAGACTTGTTGTTCTTTGTGTTTGCTAAACGAACCTGAGAAAGAAAATGATCACTGTTGCTTCTCTCCCCGGACAGAACCATGAATTTTGCACAATGTAATATCCCCAGAAGTTCCCCAGTCCACCAGCAGCACCAACAACAGTAGGAAGCTCATTTGTTCCTGGAACAGTTGGAGCTGCAGTCAGACTTCCACATTTCTAGGAAGGCTCAGGAAAATAATCCAGTAGAACCTTCAGGGACTAACTGGGAGCCAAACCCAGAAAATTTAAGCCAGTGGTGTAATCCCTTCACTGCTGTAATGTTTTCTACCCTTCAGCCCAAGTGCTTGAAGGCTCTCACAGCCCCTGCAAGAAGAATAATATCAGGCAAATAACAAGTTTCTCTACCTTTCCTTCAGCAAGGCCAAAGACGATGATATTCTCTGCTGGCCACAACAAGCAGGTCACCGCACTCTGCCAACGAGGAAGCAAAGAGAGAGATAAGAGCTCCACACTACTCAGAAGGCTTCATGCCCCACTGCTACAGAAGAGCTCATGAACAGTTAGACCACTCAGACCAAGAAAGAGTTGAGATGCAGGCACTGGAACGGGCCTTAATATGGCATTGAGCTGGGGGGCAGTAAGAGGCTGAGAATAACTAAGCCGAGCATCAAGTTCACAGCCATTGTTCGCTACAGACGTTCTTCTGAGAGAACTGCTGATTGATCATGTACAGTTATCCAGATGTTATTGCTGAATGTACAGAGTCACTGTGATTCTGTAACATTTTTTGGAACAATAAACTTAAAACAGAAAAATAATTTTACTTTGCTAATTTCCTAACAGATATGAGAATATATGTACTTAAGATCTCAATTTGTTAAATCACTAATAGTGCTCATTTATATTTTTTTCATTTACAAGCCAGACAGTTATCAGATGTCACCTGCAGAAACAGGTTCATTAAATCCAAATAAAAGGGATTCTCAAAATGCAAACTGGCGATCACAATGAATAAATCTGAACACGAAACCTAACTGTAAGAAAGAACCAAGAGAGCTAATGAAACTGCTTCACATTTAAACGGCACGTTCCATTTTAAGCACCTGGGCCAGCTGTAGATACAGATACACCCTCATTTATTCATTTCACCTGCTCTCCTCCACTCTTACCATCCATGTCATTGCACTGCATTTTCTCATACAGATGGTTGTCCATGCAAGGAATTTGTAGTGCCTTTGCCTTTTCTTGACACTTACACCAACCTCAGGACAATTCTTGACAAACACCTACCGATCAGAGTGCCCTCTGGCACATGCAGCAGAACTAGAGAAGCAGAGCACTAAAAGGCCAAGGAGATGGCCTGACTGAAACCACAAACCTGAGGTCTTTGAACACATGGAATCTGTGCATTTTGACTGAATTCTGCACGCTTCATATTTTGGTTAATAAGGAATCTTGGGGTAACGATGCAGCATAAGGTAATGAACCACAAGGAAAAAGCAACGCACATTTGGCTGGTAACAAGCAAATGCAGTCTGACGTGCTGTAATGTAACCAGGTCACATCTACCAGGCAGTTGTAACATGTCAGTATAAGAACACCCTGCTGCCCTCAGGACTGCAAATTACCCCAGTGAGTTTACGCATCTTGTTGAGAGATACTTGCAGCAGCGTTTCCAGGATGCATTTTCTTCTTGTGGGTCGTGTCTGCAAAGAATGGAGATACGACAGCACAGGGAGCTGTGTGTCTATCCTCCCAGGCCCCTAAAGAGACGACCGATCTCTGTGGCTGCCTTCTCTCCCTTTTCATGACGTGAGTGACAGGACTGTCCACAGAGAGAGTCCTCACCATCCCTTCCTGCTTTTCCAGCAATTGCCTGAGAGGCCCAAACTCTGTGCAGAGGCTATAAATAGCCAATCTGCAATCAGTGACAGTGCAGAAATTAGCTACCAACCTATCTCCTCCAATGTTGACTGGAGAATGGAAATGGTGGCTGGGGAACAATGACCCACTTAGCCACATCCACTGACCTGGTCGGTCTTCCATGAGGCAGAAAATCCTCTTACATTTCCGAATTTTTCAACAGAGGGATTATCTGGATATTGCAGTAGAACAGGATGGGGGAAATGTCATGGAAGAGAGAAGGTGCCCATTACACAGGTTTTGCAAAAGCGAAATATAGCAACTGCCATGCAATTAGTCTACATGCAAAGGCAGGAAAAAGGCAGAAGGGAATGCGAATCATGAATATTCTTGGAGTGTCTCGTCTATATGGAGATATAAAGACATCCAGGAGAATCTGAATGGAACAGCATTGTTCAGGACAGAGACCCACTCATCTAGGATGCACCGATCAGAGCAAAAGTGGAAGATTAGATGTCTACCCTGGAGCAGTGGCATTGCATTTCAGGAACAGGCTTCCCGGAGCAGTGGTCACAGCAACAAGCCTACTGGAGTTCAAGAAGTGTTTGGATAATGCTTTCAGAAATACGGTTTGATTTTTGGGTGGTCCTGTGCAGAGCCAGGAGCTGAACTTCATTCTTGTGGGTCCCTTCCAACTTGAGATATTCTATGATTCTATACTGTGCCTACAGGCAGTGCAATTGCTTTTCCAACTGAGGGGCCCCACGCACTGAGCTTCAAGGGCAGGAGGAGGTACAATTAAGGAATGGTATCTGGTCGGGCATGGATGCAGTTTTTCTTCTAGTTCCGTTCACAATGAGGCACCAGTATTGCTCTGCTGGAGGAAGCAATGGATGGGATACAGGAAATGTTTGATCTATGATCAGCTGCAGAAAAGTTTAGAGCTGCTGATCTGTGAAAAACAGTTGGGCTCAGATTCTCTTCTAATTCTCCATTTCAGCTCACTTAAAACATTCTGTCCACTGATGCCAGGATTAGTCCCTAAACTTTTGTAACTTACTGCACTGATCAATCAACAGTTAACTAGTGTGTCACACCAAAGCATGATGAGGCCTCTCAAACTTGCAGAGTAATACATATCTAAAACTGTAGAGATTGTCTTGGCATCTACCTGTGTCTTTGGCTGATCAAATTTAACTGACAGTTTGCCCAATTATGCCTCTGAGTATGAGCAGAGAGACATCCAACCAACTGCCCTCATCTGCTGTAGAAAATGGAGTTAAACAGGAGTCTGGGTCTCACCATTTGGATGAACTTGTTGCATATCACTTTCTTGTCACCCCTGCAGAAAGAGGCAAACAAAAATGACTACTGGTGAAGCTGGTAAAACACAGCACCCAGGAAGCGTGCTGCATGGACAGGAGGAAGAGCACCCCTCCCTTTTCATGGCGCAGTCCTGGACACTGCCACCAAACTCACCACTCCTCTCCAATCCTGTAGACGTAGACAATGTTGTCTGTCTGGCCAATGGCGATTTTGGTGGAGTCCGGGGAGAATGCCATGCCTTTGACCACATAGCTCTTCCTGCCGTACTGTGGACAGAAAGGCAGCCTGAGCCGTGGGGAAGACGCCTGCAACCCAGCCACACGCGCACAAGCCCACCTGGCGCACAGCCCATGGCCACGGGCAGCGGCCTGGGCCCGGCGCCCTCACCTTGGCGTCGGCGGGCTTGGTGGAGAACTTGTCGCGACGCTCGCCGTGCTCATCATACAGCAGCACCACCCGGTCCGCGGTGCACACGGCGAAGCGGCCGCTGTTAGCCGACCAGGCCATGCAGGTCACCCGCGCAGTACCGTCCTGCGGGACACACACAACCTCAGGCGCCGCCGCACCCCCGGCCGCCCCCGTCCCGTCCCGTCCCGTCCCGTCCCGACCCGACCTGAGGGGCGAGCAGGGTCCGCACGTGCCGCAGCTGCATCGCGCCGAACGCCGGGAGCGGGAATGGAGCAGCGGCAACACTCCAGGCCCGCACCGCC
>VXAV01005013.1:84808-101704 GCA_013399715.1 Alectura lathami | reverse complement strand
ATGTTGGTTTTCAGCAACTGTAGAGATGGTAGATTTTTAAGTAAGAATGGCAAGCACTAAAGCACTATTGACAAATCTGATAGCTAGTGTTTAAATAAAGTGCAAAAACAGGAAATTAGTTGTCCCAGGAGAAGAGTGGTAATTATCTAATTTTTTTTTATGATTATTTTAAGAAAATAATAATAAGCTACAGTGTATGGATAAAGTCAGTTGTCTAAATTTAAGACAGGTATTTCCAACATCTTGTGAATTTTTATTCCTTGTTTGCTGGAAGAATGGATTACATTGAAAGTTCAGAGAAAACTAATTTGAGAAGTGCTTTGGAAAAATCAGTTTTATAAGAGTCATTGTTTCAGCATACAATTAGAAGAAACTTTGTAATCTTAAATGAATGGAAAATTAACCCTTGCTGGTTTCAGCATGCTTACTATGTAGTACCATGTTTGTAACATTTATAGTAAAAATTAAGTGGTAAGCAACATTATTGTAAGCTTAAATTATTGGACTCCATATTTGACTTGCTTTAAATTGTCAGGTTTTCTCTAAGTCAGTGCATCAAATAAAGTTAACTCTGAAAATGAGGGTCTGGTGTATTTACAGTAATAATCTAAGTTTTGAGGAATGAGCTAGAAACTTTTAGCAACTGTGGGTTGCATTTATTCATTGACATTAATTGCTTTGTCGCTAAAATACAAAACTGCTTCTTTCTAGTACTGTTCCATTGGGATCTGATCAGATTCTTCTACGAGGAGCTCAGTTGAGAAATACTCAGTGGGTTCATGGGATAGTTGTCTATACAGGACATGACACAAAACTTATGCAGGTTTGTTTCCTGGATTTTTTTTTTAATTACTTTGTAACCTTTTTAGATAACACAAAAAAAAATTAAGAAAACGCGGCTAGATTCAGTATAGTACTTAAAATGTCAATAGTATATCTTTCTTACGATGTAAAGCCAATAAAAAACAAGTACTTGTTAAAGCTATTATCAGTTGCTTAGCCGCAGAGTAGTTTTTCCACTAGTTAGCATATGTGTTGATTCTCTTTTTAACTTGTGTTTTTGAAAACTATTTTATTAGCAAGATCATTATAATTTTTTTTTTAATTTTAACTGCTCCTAAAACTGTCCTCTTGTGGAGCTTTCTTTCAAGTACAAAGGTAAGCATTCTTGTCAGAAAATAAAGTGAAATTTTATTTGCAAAACAAAGAGGGAAGAGAACCATTCTCAAACTGTACAAATACTTTTCCTGGTGGTGGTTGAAATATCAAGACTGAAATGCATTTGCTGAGAAAAAGAATGCTTTCAGTTTAGTCATGCATGTCTCATTTATTATTTTTCTGATTTGTAAAGCAGTTATTTGAAACAGTTTCATTGTTTGGGTTAATTAGTACATCACCTTCTATAGCTCTGATAGGAAGGATGCATATATATTATGTTTGCTGTTAGCTGTTGGTGTTACGAATGTTCAGTGTGATGGTTTAAATTGCTTGTGGCATTAACCTAAAACTCAAATTCCTGGGTTTATAAGCTTTTTTTTTTNGGAGACTATCTAGAAAAGAATGTAGTATCATGTAATTTGGAAATGAGGACTGTGTGAACCTCTTTTAATAGCCCCTGCTGTTTTCTGTCTTTTGCAGAATTCAACAAGTCCACCTCTTAAAATGTCTAATGTGGAACGAATTACGAATATTCAGATTCTGATTCTGTTCGGCATCCTTCTTGCCATGTCTTTGATCTGCTCTATTGGTTCAGCTATATGGAATCGGTGGCATACTGGAAGAGACTGGTATCTCGATCTAAATTGTAAGCTGTAAAATAATATATTAATATTTTACTGTTTTGTTGTTCTGAAATCCTTTGTATTTGGAAAGGTGAATGATTACAATCTTTTAGTGAGGGTTTTTTTGTTTTTTTTTTTTATTACTCTTTCTCTGTCTGGTTGTTTATGGAAGTCTTTAGGTATATCAGCAAGTACAAAATTTACCTTACTGTACAGTGTGAGTTGTTGCTAAATCAAGGAAGGGAGGCTTTGCTGTTGAAGCCTCTGCATCTCTGCAATTCAGCAAGGTCTGTATCAGCCTTCTGCTGACACATTCAACTTCATAGATACCAGACTGAAGCAATTTTCAGCTGTCACTGGTTGATTATGTTTAAAGCTGCAGTGACTTTCCCAAATTTTTAAACTTTCTTGTCCCAGGAAGTGATGTTGTAGCTTTGGTTTTTTTGTTTGTTTGTTTGTTTGTTTTGTTGTTTTTTTTTTTTTTTTTAACGGTAGAAGAATGTAACTAAATATCATCTACCAGTGTCAGATCCTAGCAGGCTACTCCTGAGGAAACCAGGCACAGAGGATCTTCTCCTACGTAACATGTGGACAGCTCTACTCACAGTGCTTGCTAGGCAATGGGATGTTATGCAGGCCTTCCCAGCAGCATGCAATGTGTTGACATAATTCAACTCTCAATGAGGGAACTAGATCTAAAGGAAGTCTTCATAAACATCCTTTTTTTTGGATTTTCTTCTCTTGACACCAATGAGTCTTGAATACAAAACTGCCACAAATGTAGTAATCAAAGTAGGAAGTCTTCAGAATGAAGTTAGTTAGCACAGTAGTGAAGCAGTTATTAAACTTTTTTTTTTTTTTTTTCCCTGAAAAGAGAAAATGTGAAATAGTGGCCATTGAGGTTTTGTGTGTTCTTCAGTGATTGTCCTTATCGGTCTACTCACTGATAGGTCACATGATTAAATCAATTTGTGATGTATCTGTAAGGTATGCCCTTTAGATTTGTTCTTGAATAAGGTAATTTTAATACATAAGCAGCAGTTTATTCCCCTTTCCCTTTATTTCATTTTTCTGTTTATTAAATTACATTCCCATCAGAGCTCCATCTTTCCCAATGGTTTTGATACTTTGTTAGAACAACCTCTTGCCTATGGATGGTAACTGAAGTGGTAGTGTTAAAAATAAAGGTTACTTTATTTTTAACCAGCAGTAAGTGTCAAACTTAATTTAATCTAGGTAGCCAATTTTTCAAATCTTTGCCTCTAGGAAACTGAAATGCCTGACCCTTACTCCATTTTTCTGTCCTTCTCTTTTGATACCAGGCTGTAAGCACTACCAAAACCAGATAGTGCATTTCCAAACTCTGGTCATAAGCCTATACAGGCTAACACACAAGACTATTCTTAGCATGGACTAACATGTTGGCCTTGTTGTTATCATCCCTGTGCAATGTACTCTCAGTATCTTGCGTTGCTGATTATTATTTAAGGAACCTTTGCTGATGCCTACAGTTTTTAAGGCAATAATTTAGAATTATTTCTTAAGTGTCTTTTTAGACACTAAATACGCTCTATTACACACTACATTACACTTGCTTTTAAGTATAGTCTTAAATGTTTTTTTATTTGCTTTGGTTTTTTTGGCAGATGGAGGAGCCAGCAACTTTGGATTGAATTTCCTGACTTTTATCATTCTCTTCAATAATCTCATTCCAATCAGTTTGTTGGTTACACTTGAAGTTGTTAAATTTATCCAAGCATATTTCATAAATTGGGTAAGTATTTTTATGGTTGTTTGGTTGCTTGTCTATGTATGGATTTCTTAATGTAGATACTTAAGTGTGCTGCTTATTATTACTGGGATCCAAGAAGGTAATGATATGTGGCTTTATTTAGTGTTTTATACCCTCATGGGATGGCTTTCTCTGGAGCATTTTTTACAGTGCTTTGTACTTTTTCATTATTAATTCTCAGGTATCAGAGCTTCAGCTGGAATGATCAAAAGCAAGTGTCTTGCAGTCCAGTGGAATTCTGTCCAGTTACATTTCTTTGTTCTTCCTGAGCTTAACCCGTGCTTTTTTCCTATATTTCCCTGATTTATTTTAATCCACTTTGTCTAATCTTTTTGTTACAAAACCTTTGCCTGTTGGTATTATATTTTACCAAGTATATGAAGTTCATTTGGGTATCTTTTTTTTCCCCATTAAAACAAGAGTTGTCTGTTGGGTTGGGGAGTGGGGGGAAAGGTATTGCTTTTTTCCTTAAAGCCATGAATCCATGTAAGTGTTTTTATTATCATGCCTTCAGTTTTTGTATTTTATCCAAATGTAAGTTAGTCACACCATTCTGAACTCTTTAATCCGAGTCCTTGATCAAATGTGTGAAATAGCTGCTACTGAGTATTCTTTTATCTGTGTCTGCAGGACCTCACACAAATCTAAGTTCATTTTAAAAGTTAAATGTTTTTGTGAGTAGTCAGCTGTTTTTGATTTCTTCTTTTCTTTTGTGTTACAGCACAAATTATTTTGCAATGAGAGAATGGAAGGAAATTCTTCCTTTTGTTTTTTCTAAAGTTCCATATTCAGTAAAGGCTAACCTACACTGAATGTGCAGATTGGCACCTAGTGTCTATTCAACAGATCCTAAAGAAGGCAATTACAACTTCTGTTCCCCCTATTTCGTATTATGAGGGATTGGTTGTCTTTAAGTTTATCTTAATCTGGAACTCTGGACATTTGCTGTCTTAAACATTGTCTTTGTGTATGTGCATGTGATACTGGTATAGAGAATTTGGTCATCCACAGTCGGTAGCACTACATTGCCATACATTATAACATTATAATGTTTTATTATTTTTGATTCTGTTTAAAAAGAAACTGATTTTTTTTTTAATCTTTTGAGGATGAAAGGGAAAAAAAGATGAAAATAACTTACAATGTGTTATTGTGTGCTTTTAAATTTATCTCTGTATTCAGTTCAAGGAATATCTATAGTAGTATTTTGAAGTGACTGAATGTGAGTACAATATAGATAGCTGTCTGACTTCTCACTAAGTGTTGCAATGTAGTGATTCTACCTATTGACAAATCTGTTTTAGATGCATGGATTCAACATTTTTTCATTAATACTCAGATTACTTCCAGTGATCTGTAAAATCATAGTTATATAGATCCTCAAAGAGGAAATCTGGTTTCTTCTGGGGATTCTTGGAAGTGATCTGATTGTGGCTGTGGTTCCCGTGTTGAAATAAATAGAAGTAGGTGCCTCATTTTTATATTCAGTCTGATCTTGTATGTTTTTTCTTTTCTATTTACATACTAGATTTTTTTTTTTATATAACAAGTTATGGAAAATACATTTTTTAATGTTTTTTTCTGTAGGACATTGACATGCACTATGAACCTACAGACACTGCTGCAATGGCTCGTACTTCCAATCTCAATGAAGAACTTGGACAGGTAGAAAAGATTACTACCTCAATGTGTTTAACAATCTAAATTATTAAAATAATGTGTTTAAAAAAGAAAGAAAGAATAAACTGATATTCTTGCCTGTCTTTTTATTTCTATACTTATTTCTTTCTTCTTAATTTTGACAGAGATTAATTATTCATTTTGGTTTAAGGTTCCTTTTTAATCCGGTAAAATCTGTCTACATTTCATGAAAGTTCACTTGTGTGGTCTTCATTTTATGGAAGTCTGATTTTATGCAATTGTATCTGGGGCCTGTAGTGACCCTCCAGTACCCAAAGGCGACCTACAGGACAGCTGGAGAGAAACTCTGGTCTGGTGATAGAACAAGGGGTAATGGCTTTGAACTAATAGATGGTAGGTTTAGATCAGATGCTTAGAAGAAATCTTTCACTATGAGGGTGGTGTGGCCCTGGCACAGACTTCCCAGAGAGTCTGTGGATTCCTCCTCCCTGGAGGTGTGCAAGGCCAAGTTTTTTGCACGAGTAGATAATGGTAGGACAAGGGGGAATGGGGTGAAACTGAAAGAGGGGAGGTTTAAGTTGGACATCAGGAAGAAATTCTTCACTGAGAGAGTGGTGAGGCGCTGGAACAGGCTGCCCAGAGAAGCTGTGGCTGCCCCATCCCTGGCTGTGTTCAAGGCCAGGCTGGATGGGTTCCTGGGCAGTTTGATCTAGTGAGCTAGTGGCTGGCAGCCCTGTCCACGGCAGGGGGGTTGGAACTGGATGACCTCTGAGGTCCCTTCCAACCCCAGCCATTCTATGATTCTATGGATGGGGCTTTGGGCAACCTGATCTAGTGGGAGGTGTCCCTGCCATCGTCAGAGAAGTTGGAACTAGATGGTCTTTAAGGTCTCTTCCAACTCAAACCCTTCTGTGATGCTGTGAAGGTTGTGGAACTGGTAAAAATTAATTTATTTATTTATTTACTTTAGTGTGTTAATAGCCAGAATTAGACTAGATATGTAAATAACTGCTGAATATTAACATATAATGATTTTATCATTCATTTAGGTCAAATACATATTTTCTGACAAAACGGGTACCCTGACATGCAATGTCATGCAGTTTAAAAAGTGTACCGTGGCAGGAGTTGCTTATGGGTAGGTATTTTAATATATACTTATTTCTTTATCCACATTTCCCTTGCCTATGCATGTATGCACATATTAAATTAACACCACAGTTAAACTATTGCATGGCAATAGATGCAACTAGAAGTTAATTTGTTTGTGACTATGAAATGCTACTAATAGGAAGCATGAACACTTACTTTTGCAAACAAGAGCAGAACGAAAGTTTAGATAGGCTTACTGCTGTAACAACATCAGTACACCTCTTTTTTCTGTTGCTCTGTCTGTTTAATGTTATTTGTTTAAAGAAAAAAGTCTTCATATTTTACATAGGCACATGCTTTTTCACTGGGCAATACAGAGAATGAACGAGAATTTGAATTAGCATCCTCCAGCGTGTAATGTAGATGGCTTTTATAAATACTGTGTAAATGGCGTAACAGCAACACTGATACTATGAGTTAAGAAACCTCTTCAGCTGAATGCAAAGAAATCATTTTATTACTTATTTGTCAACAGTTGCAGCCAAATTCTTCAACTGAGTTTGTAAAGGCCTCAAACTTCTAAGGCTATTTACTTCAAAGAAATTCATTAGAGCAATGAACAGAGCAGAAGCACCTATATTTTAAATGCCAGCATGGCTTACCAGTGTATGAGATGTTGGGCCTAGGCTGATCAATAAGCAGATAATTAGACACCTCTAGAACTGGGCAGAGACCAGGCAGAGGTTGTGAAAATAGGTTTTGGACTTAAGCTAGCAGTGATGATTGGGCTTTTGTGGCTTTATCATTTGGATCAACTAATTTTGAGGATTCCAATGTAGGCTTTCTGTTTTGAATAACTTAGATCCTTAATGCATTAACCATACTGGGTTTGGTTGGTTTTTTGGTTTGTTTGTTTGTTTTAAGTTAACAGCTGTAGTAAAACACTGTCTAGCTGTTCTAACCCTGATATTTCAAATATTGATGTTGCTCACACATACACATGCCTGTGCGGGCTGAGCTTCAGATGTGCCAGCTAAGGTGACAAAAATAGATTAATGGTAATGGTACTTACAATCAGTATTTTACATTTCTTTTACTGTAAAAAGAAACTCCACTTCTAAACAGTGATGCTTACCAGAAAAGTCTGTCTTTTCAAAAACAAAATCAAAAGAAAAAAATACAATCGCAGCTAGCTTTTTAAAGAAGTGTTACAATTTGTGCTATACCAGCTGCAGATGAAGATACATAAAGAAATAGCCACTGCAACATCACTCATAGCTACTTGGAGAATGGAGTCTCTCTCTCCACCTTGACCTCCACATCCCCCTCCCCAACCTTTGGGAACACAGAAGAGGATAAAGTGACTGTTCTGTCTCCTATGCCTCTTCTTTATAAGTGTATTGTAAATTGTGATATATTCAAACCTGTACTGTGACCAGCTGTGCTCTCAAACATTTTGTGACCTCAGCCTGATTAGCTGTCTTAGCATAGAATTGGATAATAATTAAAAAAAAAAAAAACGCCTTACCTTTTGTTTACAAATGAAACATTGTTAAAATGTATACTAAAGTATAAAATGAGAATTGTATGTTACATAAACTGGTATAAGTTAATAAGCAGACATGCTTCCAATCGATAAAAGAATGATAATTTACAGTTTATAAAGCCTCAAGAAAAACATCGTAACTAGCAAAATACTTGGTTGAGATACTTTTACTTTTTTTATTTAATCATTTAATTTCATTAACTAACTTCTCTTTTATGCATAATGCAGTTTTTTTAGTCTCTGTGATTCTTTTTCCTTTCCCTCTTTCTATTCCTCCCTTGCTTCTTGTGCAGCCATTGCCCAGAGCCTGAGGACTATAGTGTTCCTTCAGATGATTGGTAAGCTCTCAAAATCATTTAGATTGTTGTATTTGTTTAAAACTGAAGCTTAAAACCAGTGAGAGAGATTTTTTGGAAACACAGCTAAATGCAAAATATTTTACTCAAAAGTCATTTTAGCTTCAAGTTGATGCAGGTCAACCACTTCTTACACAAATTCATGTCATCAGAATTCCATGGCACTAGGTTGAGTAGTCTGAAATAGAATTGATAATATGTCACTGACGATACCTCAGGGTTATGCTACTGGTAGTCCTGTACAACTCCGCATTGTTTATTGAAGAAAGTTTTGTTGTTTATGAAGGCATTTGGTATTACGGCAGCTTTGATTACACTTCTCTACTGTTACCTACTAAGAGTAATAATCACTAGCATGTTTGAAAAATTGTGTGAGGATGAAAAATACATGTTACTATTAATATTATGCTTCCAGATAGTTTTAGAGTATTAGCATTGCCTAATTCTTAACTAAAAGTGGGCTTAAACCACCCAAATACACTTGAGACCAACATTAATTTCTTAACAGGGACCTCAGGAAAGGCTGAATTCTGGCTTCCTTTCAGCTACCATCTGTGTGATGCCTTTCCTTTCCTTTACTGTTTCTTAAACAAAATGTTTCCAATGCTGTTCAGATGAATGACTCCATTAATGCTTGAATGAAATAAAGCATGCTTGTGTAAGTTATTTGTGAAATAACACTGGTTTTGACTAATACACAGAAGATTTCTGTAAGCAAATCTGAAATGGAAAAATGAATGAACTTATGCCTGAAGAGTAGTTTAAAAAAACAGTACTTCACTGTCAACAGTACTTAAGCTGTGGAAGTGTTGTAAATATTTTTAAAGAAAAGAACTCGTTTTTTTTTTTTTGTATGTGTAAATCTATCGTAATAAAAAAAAAAAAAATCTAATATTTTTAGACTTACAATGAATAATGTACCAAATTCCAAAGTTTTAAAATATTTACTTTTTGTATTAGAAATATGTTCTGTCCAACTGGAAAGCAGTTACACCTGCAAATATTTTTTGAATTTTCTTTTTTAGCACTGGGAATCTGTAAAAAAAAATCCTGAAGTTTTACTGTCAGAAAGCTTTAAGCAATCATGGCTTGAACTTTAAGCTCTAAACAAGTGTAATCTGTATGGAATTGTTAACATTTGGCACTTCAAGGTTCAGCTGCTTGGCATGTTAAAAAATGAAAGTAAAATCTTGGTGATTGAGAATGCTTTGAATTTCTCACTTTCATAACAGGCTTTTGGAAAAAGTAGTCCTTGAGTAGGTAGACAGAATGCTCTCACTTTGTATTCCTTCATGGTAATTCAAGACTAAAACAGCTTGCTTTTGTTTTTCATGAAAGATCTTTAGACTGCCTTTGAGACAAATGGATTATCCTTCAACTTAAGTCACTGAATATCTTCAGTCTTTTCTAAGATTATGGGATACAGAGCAAAATCCAAAGTAAATGAAAAAAATGTTTTCATCTAAGTGGGTTTGCTTTTCCGCACAGTTTGTTTCACTGAGATTCAAACTCGGCTGGATTGTCTTGATCCTCACAAACAACTGATGGAACAAGTCTTTCTGAAAGTAGCTACTTTTGAACTCAGCTTCAGCCAGAAGACTTGTGCAATATGGAAGTGTAAAACTTGGTTTCTCAAGAACCATGTCCACCCTGCGTCTCTTCAGTCCTTTGCTACTTCACCCTTATTGCTGTGTCTTTATACATCAGCTTAGTAGGTTCCTTTTTGGTCATGATTGACAGGAAACAAACCATCTCCTTCCAGACTTCCATAATGTCAGAACTCAGTTTGTTTACCCCTCAGGTACCTAACTTTGTTTTCAGTGAACATTTGCAAGCCTATTTCATAGCTGTTAATTTCTTGAAGAAATTTAACCTCTTTGGGTATATGCTTTCTGAGTCCCTTCAATAGTCTCCTCCTCTGGAGATGAGAAGCCAAGAAGCCAGTCTTACATCGTAGGCTTTATCCTGTGTTACCTGAAGTAAGCAGAAAAACTTCTCTGGATTTGAGTATATTCATGTATTTCAAGGTTTATTAAAATTAGATGAACTTTGAAGATCTGCTTAGGCCGCCTGAGTAGGATGACTGAGTGCATGAGGCCCTCTATAAACAGATTGGAGTATCTTGATGTTCACAAGCCATGGTCCTCACTGGGGGCTTCATCTACCCCACTATGTGTTGGAAGGACAACACGGTAGGGTACCAGCAATCAAAGAGGTTCCTGGATTATATTGATGGTAACTTCCTCTTCCATGTGGTAGAGGAACCAACGAGGAAAGGTGCTATGCTGGGCCTTGTCCTCACCAGCAAGGAGGGGCTGGTGAGTGATGTGAAGCTCAAGGGCAGCCTTGGCTGCAGTGATCGTGAAATGGTAGAGTTCAGGATCCTCAGGGAGTCAAAGAGGGTGCACAGCAAGCTCACTACTCTGGACTTCAGGAGAGCAGACTTCAGCCTCTTCAGGGATCAGCTTGGCAGAGTGTCATGGGATAAAGCCCTGGAGGGTAGAGGGGCCCAAGAAAGTTTGTTAATATTCAAGGACCATCTCATCCAAGCTCAGGAGCAGTGCATCCCAAGAAAGAAGAAGGCAGGCAAGAAAGCTAGGAGGCCTCTATGAATGAACAAGGAACTCCTGGACTTACTTGGGCACAAAAAGAAGGTCTACAGGGAGTGGAAGCAAGAATAGGCTAACTGGGAGGAATATAAAGAAGTTGTCCATGCAGCCAGGGATGAGGTTAGGAAAGCTAAAGCCCAGATAGAATTAAGTCTAGCCAGGGACATAAAGGGAACAAGAAGGATTTCTGCAGGTATATCAGTGATAAAAGGAAGGCTGGAGAAGATGTGAGCCCTCTCCAGAAGGAAACTGGAGACCTGATGGCAAGTGATATAGAGAAAGCTGAGGTGCTCAGTGATTTCTTTGCCTCATTCTTCACCGGCAAGGGCTCTAACCACACTGCCAAGTTGCAGAAAGCAAAGGCAAGAGCTAGGAGGAGGTAGACCTGCCCACTGTAAGTGAAGATCAGGTTCAAGACCAGCTAAAGAACCTGAAGGTGCACAAGTTTGTGGGACCCGATTGGTTCCATCTGTGGGTCCTGAGGGAACTGACGGATGAAGTTGCCAAGCCACTGGACATCATATTTGAAAAACTCAACATGAGCCAACAATGTGCCCTTGCAGCCCAGAAGGCCAACCACATCCTGGGCCACATCAAGAGAAGCGTGACCAGCAGGGCGAGGGACGTGATCCTGCCCCTCTACTCTGCTCTTGTGAGACCCTACGTGGAGTGCTGCATCCAGTTCTGGGGCCCCCAACACAAGAAGGATATCAGGCTGTTGGAGGGGGTCCAGAGGAGGGCCACCAAGATGATCAGAGGGCTGGAGCACCTCCACTGTGAAGGCAGACTGAGAGAGTTGGGGTTGTTCAGCCTGGAGAAGAGAAAGCTCCAGGGGTACCTGACAGCAGCCTTCCAGTACCTGAAGGGGCCTACAGGAGAGCTGGGGAGGGACTCTTTAGAAGGGCATTTAGCAACAGGACAAGGGGTAATGGCTATAAACTGTAAGAGGGAAGATTTGGCTAGATACTAGGAAGAAATTCTTTACTGTGAGGGTGGTGAGACACTGGCACAGGTTGCCCAGAGAGGCTGTGGATGCCCCCTCCCTGGAAGTGAGTGTTCAAGGCCAGGCTGGATGGGGCTCTGAGCAACCTGGTCTAGTGGGAGGTGTCCCTGCTTATGGCAGGGGGATGGAACTAGGTAATCTTTAAGGTAATCCCTTCCAACCCAAAGCATTCTGTGATTTCTGTGATGCTATAAGATACAAAACAAATTCTTTTTCCCTTCATTTTCTTATCATGTATGACTGCAGCCTTTATTGTAGCATCTAGAAAACAGAATTTGTTTGACCTCAGCACAGTAGAGTAGATGATTTACATATAAATTATGAAGAATACACTAATGGTCATCTCTTTTTTATGTAATTATTTCTAGGCAGGGTTCACAAAATGGAGATGAAAAAGTATTCAATGACTCATCACTACTGGAGAATCTTCAAAATAATCATGTAAGTGATAATAGAAGCAATTACCATTGTTTTATGTGATCAGAATATTGCTTTCAGTAAGTCAAAACATTGTCTTTGGAAGAAAATAAATTATGTACTTAAACACAGTCACCATGCCCTCATGAGTACCTTTGTGTTATTCATTGTTGATGCATGTTATTTAGATCCACCTGGAAATAACATCTAGTCGTAACTTCCATAGAGTTGATTTAGAGTTTTTGAAGCCTGAAGTATAATAGTTTGACATTCTTCATTTTATGGGTGTTTTATCTAATGTTGTACTATATATATGGTGTCATGACATGCATCAAAGGTTTCAAGATCAGTCAGGTTACTACTGTGACGTGACTAATTATTTCAGTGCCCAGGCTTAGACAAGAACCAGGAATTAACCATATACATTGTTTTTGTGCAGATGCTTCCATATGTTTAGATAATCAGTTCAGATGATGAAATGAAATAGATGTTTCTAGAGGCTGATATTTGTCCCAAAGAGAAAATACATTTAACAGAAAGTTAATAGCTTAGTTTATGATTTGACTAAGAAACAGTACTATCATCATAATTTTGTCATTTTTACAAGAGGTGTTTTTGCTTAGCCAAATCCAGAGTTACACTATTAATGTAAGTGTTCTTGTTCCATGTTTGAAGACTGTAAGTAAATTACTCTTCTTTCTTTAAATTTTGTCTTTCCCTGAGTGTAATTTCAGGGTAACTGGCAGGCAGTGAAGCATTTTGTTCCTACAGATGGGGCAGCCTTAGATGCTAGGTTTGCTAGTGCAACTCTGAGCCATATCTAAAGCTGGAGGGGCTCTTGAACTTACCTACAAGGACAGTTTCAGTGCTGGTTATGTGGAATGCTTCAAAGAGGCATCGTCCTTTTGTCTAGAGAATCCTTGGTGCCCAGGTGATGGGATCTTGTAGATATATAGTATTAAATGCAATTAGTAATATAGTAATTAAATTAATACAAGCAAGATACTTTGAAAATTCAAAGATTTCTCCAATGTATGTTAAATGTATTTGTAAGTGTTTTAGGAAAGAATCTGTAATTCAGCCTTTTGAATATATCATAATCTGGGGACCCTCAATGGAAGAGGACAGAAATCCATGTTGGATTATGAAGAATTCATCGGAGTTATACAAGTCACCCATTAGTGTTTCAGTGTGGAATTCAGTTAGGTTTTCAGAGATTATTATATTTTGTAAAACAATTGTAATTTTATCTTCATTGTTGACAGTCTTAGTCTAATACTGATTAGAAATACAACAAATATTCTACAAGAAATCTTGACTGAGGTGGCAGCTGCTCTGAGGTTGTTTAGGGGAAAACACTGCAACAGGTTGCCCAGAGAGGCTGTGGATGCCCCCTCCCTGGAAGTGTTCAAGGCCAGGCTGGGTGGGGCTCTGTGCAACCTGGTCTAGTGGGAGGTGTCCCTGCCCACGGCAGGGGGATTGGAACTAGGTGATCTTTAAGGTCCCTTACAACCCAAACCGTTCTGTGATTCTAAGATGGAGGTTTGTTTTGAACAGTCATTCAGGAGGCAGTTCGGTCATTTTTCAAGCTTCAGCTGTACTAACATGTCTTTTGGTTCTTATTAGTCAAAAACATTCAGCAATTTCTGCTTAGATACATTCTTTTCTCCACTCTTGGTTAAACTATTTGAAATTCTTTCAGCTTTTTTTTGAAGTGCCTGAGACACTCAGTGTCTTCCTTTAAAAGCTATCTGCCTGACCTTGCAGTATTTTCCACATGACTTTCAGGTTTGCTTGCTTCATCTTTCCAAGGGTTCTTAAAAAGTATGCTAATAAATAAGGTATTAGAAGGAATATTTTCAATATAAAAGACAACGTCAAAAGAGACTTCAGTGAATAAGATTTGGCAGTGAAATCATTTTACATTTTCATCCTTCAGACTTGCTTTTCCTATAAAATGTTTGTTTGAATCATTCTATGTTCCTGGTTATTTGCTTTTGATTGTATGATAGTGAATGCTCGTAAACTCTATCTGCATAGCCTGTATTAAAGCACAAAAGGAAGAAGTGATTCTGCATGCTGAAATTGATGTACAGATAGATAACATCTGGTTTACTTGTTGATAGCTCAAACGAGAGAGGAATCTTTCATTAATGTTTTCTGGGCTATTATTTGTCCATATCTATTATTACATTTCAGTTACTTATTAATTAAATGGTTAATCATTTCCTAACATTTTTTTAGCCAACTGCACCTGTTATATGTGAGTTTTTGACAATGATGGCAGTGTGTCATACAGCAGTTCCAGAAAGAGAAGGTGATAAGATTATATATCAAGCGGCATCTCCAGGTGAGAGTCAAGTGAACATACAGTAAAGTATTCTATTTACTCAACAAGCAAATTGTATTAAAAAATTATTGTCTATTTTAAAGTATCTTCTGAAATTAAAAAGAAAACATATCCCTCAAAAAAAGAATAGATGTCAGCTAGACTATTTTGTCCAAAAAATATGAATTTAGACTCTGCTGATTTGCTTTAGAAAATATATACAGATTATGTAAGGGCAAAGAGTGATTAACCATACAGCAGTCGTAAGCCGTCATTAGATTGCTGTGCATGTCTGAGGGAACTGCTTAAATGCAAATGGAAATCATACCAGGAGATAAACTGATGTCCTTGCTCGTGAGCTTATTCTGTACGTGGTAACCATGGTATTTAGAATAAAGACTTTGTAATCAAAAATGAACAAGAAATGTTTTCAACAGGATAAAAGGAGTAATAAATTCTACAAGAGAGTGAGAAAAAAATTACAGCACAAGAGGTCTTTTTCAAGCCTACTCTGGTTCATTGACAATTTTTGAATTCAGGACAGAACAAAGCAAAGCAAAATCAAAAGCATCCATTAAATCATGGGGTAAACAGTTTTCTTGTACATCCTGTGTAAAAAAAAAAAAAAAAAAAAAAAAAGTACCACTGATTGATTTGTTGCAGATGAAGGAGCATTGGTCAGAGCAGCCAGGCATCTTCGTTTTGTATTCACTGGAAGGACACCTGACTCAGTAATCATAGAGTCTGTAAGTACTTTGGAGTAATATTATAATTTGGTGTATTTATTATTGCCATATTAAGTAATTTGTGAATAACCACATCATGGTACATATCGAGGTGTTTGTTTTTATTTGTTTTTTCTGCTTTAGGTTTTTTGCATAAATTCTCACATTTTTTATTTTTCAGTTGGGTCATGAAGAGAGATATGAACTGCTAAATGTTCTGGAATTTACAAGGTAATCGGTGTCATTTTGTGAAAATACCTTGAATCTGTCTTATGGGTAAAAATTAACATTTTTGATATTTTTACAGGCAAAATATGCAGGCTTGGCTTTTATGTCTTTAATATGTGATGAGACAAAATAGTGCACATGATTGAGATCACTTCTTTTTTTTCCTACAAAACATTTTCAGAGGCATATATTTTTTGTCTTCTCCTTTTTGACTAATACTTTTCATTTTTGCTTTTGCTTATATTCAGAAACAGTTACTCTCAAAACCTCAAAAAGTGAGGTGAAAAGATAGTATAGTAAAAGAACTTGTGAATAGATTTTTGAAAGCCCTAGCATCATCTGATGTTTTAAAATTGATATTTGGGAGCAGGAGGGAAGCTTCAAGTGTTACAGATAACTTGTGTTTGCCTTGGCTGATGGAATGTCATTTTAAATTTGACCTTGCATATCCTGGTTTCCTGCTTGTTTAAATAATCCAGACTGAAGTCCATTCTTTTCTGAGCAGCATCCTTAGAGCATTGATTAGTTAGTTTTCATGGAAAGTGAGTTTTCACATACTTTGCTTTCAGTTAAAATTTTCTGTCAAAGCTGTTGGAATTGTGAAGGTGCCCGTAATATGCAGTTTGATTTGTTATGTAAATTTGCTTAAATTGTATCCATGATTGCAATCTGACTTTTAAGTATTCGTGTAGTCTTATTGTGTACTTTGGCACAGGATAGGGGAGAGATTTGTACATAGAGGAAGCCTTTCTTTCCTAAGAACGGTTCCTTGTAATTGTGCTTGTGTAAAGTGGCCCTTGTTTACCTTTCCCTGTCCCATTATATTTCGTTTGAGCTTACCAAAATGTAAATTCCAAAGCAATAGAGGAGGAGGGGCTGAAGCTGGATAGAGCAGGTAAAATGACAGAAGCAGTTGCCTATAGTTAAAATAACAGGAATAATAGTGTGAAACATAACAGAAAAAAATCTGCTGTGGGAAAAAAAAAAAAAGCAACAAAGACATTATTATAGTTTTTAATGTCTTTTAGTGACTGCTTGCAATTAACATTAATTAATGTTTTCTTATATGTTGTAGAGAACATAACTGAAAATTTTCAGACTTATGCCATGATTTCATTTTCCTGCAGGCACTTCTTTTTTCACTTTGTTAGCAAGCATGTGCCACATCCACTTGTATGTTGTTGTTAGTCTGACATTTGTGAAAGGTGATACTTTATTTGTGGTGTAGCAGTGAAGGATTCCTACTTTGTTCCTGGTTTTGATCTCAATTTCAAGGATCTTTTTAAACTTCTATGTCAGTCTAAAACTCTATTTTAAACAGTGATACTGCATGGAGAATCTTATTTTGAATCTTAGCCTTTGCAAGGTTAAATTTTT
>VXAV01005013.1:61139-84721 GCA_013399715.1 Alectura lathami | reverse complement strand
TTTTTTTTTTTTTTTTGTGTTTTTTTAATTAATCTGTATTTAGCTTTGTTTGGAACTGACTTGTTGGAAGCACTAGAGGTCACCCTTGTTCCACAGCAGGAGAAATTTTGGCTCCAAAACCTAACACCATCTGTATGGGTAGGATCATGTACCTTCAGAGAAGTAATCTGTAACAATTTAAGACCCTGAGTTAAGAGTTTCCAGGTATTCTGAGGTGGTTATGTTCTCCCCAGACGAAATGCAAACTAATTTCTTACTACCTTCCAGTACAAGCCTGGTAGAGCTCTTCAGCAAATACAGTGCGACAGTGTCGACCTTTGATAAAGTAGTCCCTCAGAGAAGTAAGTTACAGAAGTAAAACTTGTAGGAATGCTTGGTGGAGTTGCGTTTTATGGCATTCTCTGTTTACAGTGATCATAGATGTACCTGTGAAAATAGAAGTAGTGTGCTTACACGGTATGCTAATTAGACTTAGTTTGTGACGGGGAAGTAACTTTCAGTCCAACTGGCTTGTGAGCATACCAAAAGTAACTGATAGTTCTAAACCAGGTGACAACTATTCCTAAAATGTACTGCTAATCTCTAGAGCAATTTATGTCCTTATACTGTGTACTGAGTTTAGGTTGTATCCAGCAGATAACTTTGATCAGGTGCCACAACTTCTGTTGTACCTTAAGCACAAGGAAGCGAAGAGCTGTTCAGACTCTGTGCTGTTCAAAGCTCCCCATGCTGTCAGGAGAATGAATTGTGCAGTATTGAGCCCATCCTTATATTCTGTCACCTGAA
This sequence comes from Alectura lathami, assembly GCA_013399715.1. NCBI lineage: Eukaryota > Metazoa > Chordata > Aves > Galliformes > Megapodiidae > Alectura > Alectura lathami. The sequence goes on along the minus strand of VXAV01005013.1, from coordinate 83,935 downwards.
ACTGTAACAAATACAAAAACTGCAGCTATCTCTTGGGGGCCAAAACCAAGTTGTGGGTCTATGAGGCAAGGCACAGGGAAACAAAACACCAGTGTCGGTTAAGGATCTTACACTTACTGTCATCCGTGGGCTGAGTACCTGCACTGTCTTTTCACCCGGGCTAGGTAGACAGTTGCAAAATGAGTGTGAGTTTGAGTATGTGATTTCTTGTTTCAGTAAGCGTAAGCTAGGTCCATTTTCAGTGCATAGACTGCACATGAATTCAAGGTGCTGTTACACCATCAGTGCTACTGATGGAGGTTTTGGTTGTATCTGCTTGTTTAATTAGAGGAATGAATTGAGTTTTTAGCACCAGAATTAACTTCACTGACAACTATAGCTCTAGTAATTATATTTCAATATCTGGAATATGGACCATCTATTGATGTAATGACTGCTTTTCATCTGCATACCTGGAGCACGTCTGCACGTTCCAGCAGAAGCCTTCCATGATAGTTAAGGGATAAAGCTTCTGGTCTAGAGACTGTAATTTGTCTGAAATGCATCAGTAGCTTGACTAGTCCCACACCTGATCAGTTTATGAATAATACACATTGCGTTGGCTGTTGTACTGCCCTTCTGTAGAGCATTTGAGATCTTCTCCATCATGCAAAGAGGTACAGAATGTACCTCTGATCCTATTTTGACTGCTGACTGAAGAGTGATACATCTAAATGTAGAAAAAGAACAAGTGGCTGACAGAGGAGGTGCCAAAACCTTTGTAGGTAGTAGTGTTTGTTTTTCTGTGTTTGTGTGGTTAAACTCTCTGATGATTTTTTTTTTTTTATCTTAAACTTGAAATGGACTTTGTCAGGTAACAGGTGTTCAAGAGTGTTTGTCTCCTTATGATGCTTGTGCCCATCTGTAGTCCCACCACAATTCTGCTTCCAAACATACAATGTGTAGAAGTGCAATTTTGTGATTTCTGCATTTCACCAAAAAAGATGAAATTATACTGTCACTACAGTGAAGAGGCTCATAAAAAGTTAGAAGTCCTTGACAGTAAGCCCTGCTGATTAATTTTGTTGCTGTTTTACTAAGAAAAGTGTACATCACTCAAGATTAAATGTCTGTCTTCACATCTCAAATTTCAGAAGGCTGCAGGAAAACATTGGTTATTCTCTGATACATCTGCAGTAGATCGATAGGCATGCAGCTTTATGCAGAACTTCAGACTGCAATCTTCTGGTATTGCAAGACAAGTATAAAACTGCTTAGTTATTAACTGTCAGGGGTGGGTATGTGTATCGTTGTGTGTGTATACTTATACATATTAACAGCAATTTCTTGTATGTATGTATGTATATACATTTTATAAAAAACAAACTCTAAATAACAGGTTCCTCCACAGTCTTAACTGAACATTCAGGCAGGTGTAATGAATTGAGGTAGCTGTAGGCTAAACAATCATGCCAGGAAACAAAGCGAGTCTCAGGACTTGCTTTTATTTTAAGCAGCAACGTGAGTGCAGTTTAGAGTATCTATATTTCTCAACAATTATCTTAGCAGATCCCTAACTGGACTCTGTCTAAGGGTTTTTGGAATTCTGCTTATAGATCAAGAGTTAATATCTTTTTATGCTCTCTTATGCGTAATCACAGGAGAACTACAATTAACAACTGCTACTCAAATCTCTAGTTGAAGCAAAGTGCACACACGGGTAGAATAGGGAAGCGTTTTCTTGAAGATAATATTCAGTCAATTGCATCACCAGTAATTTTAAAATTCTTTCCTCAGCCTATCTTCATTTATTTCATTTACAGGATGTTTTTCTTGGCAGTCTGAACTGCAGGAACCATTTGTACAGTAATGCTATTTGATGATCTGTAAATGAGATCCAGTTCCAAACAGGAACTGAACTTACAGAAGGACTGCTTACTTCCATATCTTCTGTGTATTTTACTGTGAGCAGTATGCATGGGAAATTATTTTTGTTACCTAAGAAGTTTCTATGGATTTATTTAAAAAGTTGAAATTTGAAAGAATTATGGTATAAATACACATTTTGACTGGACATGATCTTGAATCTAAAGTAGGCTTGTTGGAGGTCCTCAGAGGGAAGACAAGACAGCAAAGGTGATCATCTTGTCCAGGCTTTCTTCCCATTCCTACCTTAACCTTTGTAACCAAAAATGAAAGAAAAAGTACATAGCTCTCATTAACAACTGAGAGCCAGAAGGTGGTTGACATGAGACAAGGTGCCTTCCAAATCTTAGCGTACTCAAAACACTGCATGATAAGTTGAAGTATTTGGTGACGGTAACGCAGTATAGTGGACTCTTTCCGTTTGGCTGGGAAGGAGGGTCTTTATGATCTTGTCTACAAATGTTTTGTGCCATAAAATCCTTTTTTTTGTGATCAGTAGACAACATTAAGATGACAGTAAAGGTCCTTAATTTATTCTTAAAGGAAGAAGGCCTACAAAGAAGTGCGCCGCAAAACTACATTAATTCTAGTGACTAGACAGCAAAACTGTTTTTCCATCCTTCTCACCTGAAGACATCATTCACAGTAGATAGATCTTATTTATTTTCCTTTGTATTATATGACTTATATATTGATATTCCTAGGTAACAAGTTTGTGAATATTTATGAGTCAGCTACTTACTGGGCACTGATTTCTCTTTCAGCTCTAGGAAGAGAATGTCAGTGATAGTTCGCACACCAACGGGAAAGTTGAGACTCTACTGCAAAGGAGCTGTGAGTTTTATTATATTTTCACTGTATCAAAGAACATACGCAACCAATGCAAATACAAAAGCAGACTGTTATTGGAATAGTAGTCAAAACACTGGAAATGGTGAGAGTTGTGGGAGAAATGTTGATACCTTTTTCAGTTTACCTGCAAATCTAATTCCTGAATGATTTAAAAATATTAAGTTGATTGAATATAAATGTTCATTCTATATCTCCTCAAGAGGAGACAAGAAGCTATCATTAACATTCTGTATCTCAAGCTGGTTACAAAAGGCTTAGAATGGCAGTTATGAAAAACTAATTTTAAGCCCTTTGGGGTTTAAAATCAGAGGGTTTAGAGTGTCCTTTTTCCTTCTCCTGAAATAAACTTCTGTTCATTTTTTTTACACTGAAATAAACACATCATTGCGTATTTTTTCTGTCATTTTTCACGTGTTATTTTTATTGTCTACACAACAAAATGTTTTTCTGTTAACTTGTTTTGCGTTCATTTTATTTGTGTTGTAGGATACTGTAATTTATGATCGCCTTGCTGAGAGTTCAAAATACAAAGAAATCACCTTAAAACATCTGGAGCAGTTTGCTACAGAAGGTAGGTGGTACTGTTCAATTTAAAATGAAATGCAAAATGCTACTTTTAACAAACACTCTTTCAAAGGGGTTGTTCCGTGAAGGTGTGTGAAGTAGAAGTGAGTAAAATTTAAGACTATGGAATTAAGATGATGGATGCAAACAGCCAGTTAGTAAATAAAAGTGGATGACATGGTATAGACATGGGCAGGAATGCAGACTATGGAGTTTTTTACCTTGATGTAAGTTCATCCAGCACTGTTCCTAGGTCTTCCTTTACTAAGATATCAGAAGGGGGGTGTGCTGTGAATTATGGAGTTGTGCTGTGGAGTAAATTTATTAATGAATTGGGAGAGAGTAGATGGAAGCAGAGTTATAGTAGTTATGGGAACCTAAAGTGCAACTTTTACCCCTTCATTTAATGTGTTGTGAAGTAATATGCTTACAATTGAAGGCAAACTTTATTAAAATATTTTCTTTCCATAATGCTATCCTTACCTCTTCATATCTGATGTCTGGTCAAATGTTATTGTATCAAGAAAGATCCTTTTTCTGTTTGCTATGCATATAATTCCTCTAATTTTTTCTCTTTTGGTTTGTCATGTAATTAAGTGTTTTGATTAGTGTCATAGTTAGAACATTCCTTCTCTTGATTTGGTTCATGACAACAGAACCAAGCCACAGGTCCTTCTTTTGTTTGTTAAAGATCTTCAGAGTTATAGTAAACTTCTACAAGAAAGTTGAAAGCGGAACTAAAACTGAATAATTTTGACTGATGGTGGAATGTGAGACCTCGGATGCATCCTCTGACCATATGAATCTAGTTACATGAGCAGACTGGCCAGTTTGGAGCTGTTTTAAAGACCTAACCAGGATCAGTCAAGGAAAAGATAATTAGATGTGAAGGTAGTTTGGGTCATAAGGCTGTACATTTGGTTGCAGAAGAGGTAAAAATATAATCATAGAATCATAGAATGGCTTGGGTTGGAAGGGACCTCAGAGATCATCTAGTTTCACCCCTCCTGCCATGGATAGGGCTGCCAGACACTAGCTCACTAGATCAAACTGCCCAGGAACCCATCCAGCCTGGCCTTCAACACAGCCAGGGATGGGGCATCCACAGCTTCTCTGGGCAGCCTGTGCCAGCGCCAATAAATAATACCGTTTTACTTAAGTAGTAATATTGGACCAAATAAAAATAAAAAATGAAAAATTCTGCACTTCTTAAAAACCAGTAAACATGTGTATTAGTGTTAAGAAGTTTGTTCAAGTACTTTTTATATTCTTCTTTTCACCAGATGAAAAGATTTACTGTTCAGAAGTGAATTGCTAACCTTTCAAAAACACTAAATTCAGTCTGAGGGAAAAAAGGAAAAAAAAAGTAGTTCTCTCTGGAATCGATTAATGAAATTGGTATTTATTTTTGCATCAGATTTAAACTGCAGCCAATGACGTTGCAGAGTTTCTCATGTGTATCCTTTCATGTGGCAGTACAGTATGTCCTTGGCATTTGCTGCACGCTCTTGGTGTGTTGCTCAAAAATGAAGTGGTTAGCATGGCTGGCATTTATATTGAAGCATTTATTAAGCTTGAGTGTTAATGCCTGCTTGGATAAATAGAGAAAGTGTAATTTTCCTGTGGTGGTGTTCCAGTCTGTTACAAGCAGACTTGATGGTATTCAGTTTGCTACTTTTACTTGGAAGATTCTTTAAAATTAAAATGAAAAGAAACCTTTTTAAATTAAAAATAGGAAAAATAATTATGCTCTGATTTATAAAGAAAAATGCCTTGAAAGACAACTTTGCTTATATTCCATACACTCTGATACCTTCTTTTCATTTTAAATTTTCCATAAAATAGTTTGAAGGATCTGTGGAAATAGTATTACTATTAGTCATAAATTCTTTACCTCTCCCTCACCTCATTTCCCACCTCATATTCATTTCTGTGGGTCTTGCTAATATATGCTTATTAAACAAAAATATTAATAGTAATTCAATTGATTTGTTAATTCTGCAGGTTTAGATGGTAAGAAGCTGTGTTCTTAACACTAACACTACCCAGTTGTCAACATGTTAGGATTACAAATGTAATTTCATCAGGATGTAAACCATTATTGTCTTTAATTTAAGATGCATGGTTTATGTCATGCCCAGCCTCTTTGATCATTTCAGGATTGCTGCTGGTGCTGATCTGTGCACAACAGAAACCTATGAACAAATAAGACTGTGTCTGGCCATCCCTGGTTAAGATGCTGTTCTTAACCTAGAGAATAGTGGGCAAATGACCAAGGGCACTACTACAGTCCTGCCTATCCCCCTTCTAAGCCTCCATGCCTGCAAATTGTTGATTTAAAAGACGTCATTTGGCTATAGCAGTGCTCTTCTCCATATATAAAGAGTTAATCCTATTTCCTGCTCTAGAAACATAAGAATTTCATGATACATGAGAACAAACTGTTAGGACGTTCATACCTGTCTATTTAAATTGAAATTAAATTTGGGTTGTCAGAAAATAGATGTTTTTTGTAATTTTACAGTCTCAAATTCTCTCTCAACCTGCTTAATCTAGGTTTCTGCTTATAGAAAGATTCTGTTGTGAAGTGTAATTAGTGCAAAGATAAAATCTCCAAATGTTGCCTGTATACAAAGGTTTTATTTTTAGAATTTGGAACGTTGAGAAAATCTGAGATTGGAAAGTAAAATTTGATGAGATTCAGAATGGGTTTCTCTATGATAAATTTCAAATTCTCGGTCACAACTTTCTAAGGATATTTGGGGAGACATGAATGAGGGGGGGTTGTAACATAACGGTGATATATTTTAACCTTCGTTATAGTTATTGCTTCCCATTCAATTAAGTTTGTAATATTTTTGTTCAGAAATCTATTTCAGTCTTACAGTTGTGATGTTCCTAAATGTCTAATGTGTATATGTGTTCAGCAAGTGTAAGTCAAGATTTCTTCAGGTTTCATTTACAGTTTAAGATAAGCTGAATCTTGTGCAAAATTTTCGTTCTTTCCTGAAGCATATCACCTGTATTCAATTCAGCTACCTTGAAAGAGTTCCTCTTTCACATTTTTTCTAGATACATGATCACATTTCTTCAAGACATGCAGCAATATGTTGAAAATCAGGCATAAACAAACATAATAAAAAACAGGGAAAAAAAGCGTCTAGTAGTTACTCATTGTATGTATATCATGGAAGAAACCAACTAATATTGAATCATATTTACTATCTGCTTTCTCTTTAGGCTTAAGAACCCTGTGTTTTGCTGTGGCTGAGATTTCAGAAAGCGATTACCAGGAGTGGTTAGATGTCTATCACCGCGCTTCTACAGCTATACAAAACAGAGCACTCAAACTTGAGGAGAGCTATGAGCTAATTGAGAAAGTATGGGCAGTTTTCTGGGAATTTCTTTGTGGGAAGGAGTAGTTTTTTGTGTTTGTTTTTGTGTTTGTTTTTTTGGGGGAGGGGGGTTAAATTTGTGCCTTAGCTTTATATAGCATGAAATCTGAGTCATTGTAGAGAAATAATGCTTTGATAGGAACATCTATAGCAATATACTGACAGATGTGTCATGCAGTCTTTGCAGTTCAGGTGATTCAAATGGGGGAAAGATTAATTTGGCAAAGTTTTGGCAGCAAGTAACTTGCTTCCTAAAAAATACTGATTATGAGTTGAGCTGCTGTAAAGGTAGAGGGGTTTTGGAAGAAAGTGGGTAACAAAGAAACAACATCTGCTTTGTTGTACAATGATCATAGAGCCAGGGAAAAGTTAAGGTTGGAAACTCATCTAGTCATAACCTCCTGATCAAAGCAGGGCTAATTTTAAACCTGGACAAAGGTTGCCCAGCACTTCAAGGAGATTTTGAGGGAATTTCCCCAGTGGCAGTAGGCAGTTTTCTTGTGCTAAGCTATTCTTCCTCTTTTTCTCCATTTAAATTTCTTTTGTTGCAGAATGTGACTATTGTTTCTTTCACTGCGCACATCACAGAGGAAGATGGCTTCTCTGTAAGCCCTCTTAAGTTAGCAGACGACAGAATCACCCACATAGCCTTATTTATGTGTCTCTGCACTGGATTTGCTCCATTTTTTCAATATCTCTTGCACCGAAGGCCCAGAAAGGGAGGTGATACCCAGATGCAGCCCCCCCATATCACAGTAGTAATTGTTTCCCTTCATTTTTTTGGCGGTGCTGGTGATGGAGCAGCCCAGAGCAGTTTGAATTCACTGCCTCAGCAGAGAAGGCTCCTGTGACTCTTAAATGTATAAGGAGAGGGCATTCATGAGCTGCTGCTTGAAATTTTGATATTTTATTGCCTTCCCCCCCCCACCCCACCCCCCCCCCAGGGGAGTGTTCCTGTGTTTGTTTTTTAATTATTATTATTTGGTTTGGTTATTTTTCTATGGGGAATTTTATTTTTGTTTGTTTTGTTGTTTGTTTGTTTATTTAAAAAAAAAAACTGAGAGAGTCCATTGGTAAAACTGTTTAAAACTTACAGCCTAAAAAAAATTGAGTGTGGAATCAATGAAAAAGAATGATGAGAACATACAGTTTCAGCCACTTGTGGGACTTCAGTTCACAGACATGAGCAATTTAACCACATGTGCAGAAGAGTCTTAAAAATGTGCAGTGTTCATGAATTTCAAGAACACTTAATTTTATCATAAATATGCAATATTAAAAAACACTAAAAGATGAAACTGAATTTAAACTGGAAAAACTTTGTTTGCAGAATCTTCAGCTGCTTGGAGCAACAGCAATTGAAGATAAACTACAGGACAAAGTGCCTGAGACCATAGAGACACTCATGAAAGCTGACATAAAGATTTGGATACTTACTGGGGACAAACAAGAGACTGCCATTAACATCGGTATTACATTCCCATTTATTTGATGGCTTTGTTGGTAGATTTAGAAATTATAGAAGCTGCTGGAGTAAAATTGCTTTCAGAATGAAGAGGTATCTTGTAAAATAATACTATTATATGCCATTGTAGAATTTAAATAGTAATTTTTTTTTCATTCTGTGATAGGAGGAGAGTGGGGAATGGTCGATTTTTCCTCCATCACAACAGTAACAACAAGAAAATCTCCTGTTATCATAGAGTGGGGAAAAAAATGAGCATTTATGCTTTTTTTAACATCTAAAATGATTCAGAGCATATGGTTTGTTTTCAGAAAGTGAGAAGCAATAATGTTAAAAAAAATACTAAGTTTTTTTTTTGTTTCTTTTCTGTGGTTTTACTCCTTTCAAGGAAAGCTGGCAGGGACCATGATCTGAACTAGAGTAAAGCATATCATTTGTGCAGTACAGTACTATAATCTTTACCATCAATCAGACGTTTCTTTTTATTGCCCACGTTTATTTTAAAAGGGGGAAGAATCATGAATTAACAAAGTCAGTTAAATTAACAAAGGCAGTGATAAATCAGTATTTTTAAGTAGCAATGCAGGAAAGCTGAATTTAAGACTTAATACTCCTTGCACGGGAGCATGTCAGTGTTTCAGCAGTAGCATAAATGTTTCCTATAATATAATTTTCATAAGTGAATTACTTTTATTGCGATGATTATATTTAATCTTAAAGGACTCTATATTTGCCTATGATACAGGTTTGACAAAATACATGTAATACCAGTATTTTCATTTTAATTATGAATAATAGCAGACATTTATTTGTCCAGGCAGCCTGCATCTTTAGCTCATAGCACAAATTCTACTTAAAGCATCAAATAACAGAGAAGAGTGGTGATATTTATGTATGCAAATTTTGTATGAAAGGCAACCTGCAGTCAAATACTTCCAAATCTAAGGGAGATCTATGTGCTGTTTCCAACTACCTGAAGGGGATTTACAGAAAATACGTGCCTTATTCAGAAGTGCTCAGCAGAAGGACAAGAAACAACAGTCACAAGTTGCAGCATTGAAAACTCTGACTGTTCTGACTTACTTACACATATACCTAATGTTTATAGAGTGCAAAATACTTTTTTTTTTTTTTTTTTACTAGTGATTGCATCTGACGGTCTTACTTCTAATTCTGTCCCTTACAGAAAAAAATAACTGTTATATTGTAATAGATTTGGTGGCAATTAATTATTGAAAACAAAATTATTTTTAACAGGTCACTCCTGTAAACTTCTGAGAAAGAACATGGGACTAATTGTAATAAATGAAGGCTCTCTTGACGTAAGTAAAACACAGAACGTTTTCAGTTTGTGAAACATTGTGTTTTATTACTGCTTAAAATATCCAGATATCATGATGAAGTGGCTTGAAAAATAACTTGAAACATCCATTTATCTGGACAAATACTGAAAATTCCACTAAAACCTCTGTTGGGGGGAGGGTGTTGCTTTTGTTTGTTTGTTTGTGGGGAGTTGTTTTGTTTTGTTTTTTAATAAACTGAGTTAATTTTAATATTACTCATTTGAAACACAGTATGGTCTCTGTTACAAAATGTTGCTGAGTAACTTCAAAACTTGGCTACCAAAAACAGAGTACAGCTACTACACGACTTCAAAATGGTAACCTAACCAAAATTATTTCCTAAAGTGAAATGACTCTGCCCAATCAAGCACAAAGCTAGGAGCTTCACATGCTTCTGGTAGCACCTAGTAATACCCAAACAAACTAATCATGAGTTCATTTCTAATGCTGGTCCTTAAGGAATAATGAGCGTCTACCAAAAAATATTTGTTACTGTATGGATCTATAATCAGATGTTGAAGTACAAGCAGGGGTTAAAACTACAACAGTGCTTTGTAGAGAAGAGCTTCTTTAGAATAAGGTAGGAATGCAAGATTAAGTGAAAAACCTCATGAGAGGAAGAAAAAAAAAAAACAGAATTCCTGTTACCAGCCTCTAAGGGAGCCTTAAGTGAGTTTTATGGTGGAAGAGTTTCCTCAGAGTTTTTTGGGTTGCCCGAGGCTGGACTTAGGGAAAGAAAGGGAGAGAAGTGAATGGGAAGTAGAAGAATCAGCACAAGGGGACTACCTTAACTGAAGGATTCAGTGTTGAGATGTGAAAGTAGCTACAGTGCCTTCATTTTAAATATGAGCTATTTTAAGCAGTATATTTTTTCCTGATAAAGTTGAAAATAAAATCCAGAACACAAACCAGGCAGCAGCTGTTGACTGATGTTTGGAACTAGTCTGTTGGTACAGTAAGCAAGACAAATAGCCTTGATGTTAATAAAGAGAGGAAGTTTTCTTCTTTTCTTGGTTTACTTCTTTGAATAGCTTGTGAAAGTTTGTGATCATTGGTTTTTGAGGGAGGGGGGAAAAATGTTTTTGGTTCAAGCCTGTAACTTTGCTTTTGAGTTTTTCATTCCTCAGCCAATCTGTGAATAAAAATTAAATACACGTGAGAACTTCTCTCCTGTATTTAGATTATTTACAGGGACTGATGGATTTCAGAACTGTTGCAGTACTTAATCAATGGATTTGAAATGCAAAGGATTGACAATTTTATATGCTTCTTCATATGTGATGAAATACTGAGGTAGTTTTATTTAACTGCTACATGAAGTTCAATAAAAACTCAGTGAATAAGCATTGCACTATCACCATTTGTGGTGTGATGACTAAAAAGTCAAATGAACACATTTTAAGCAATGTATTTAAAAATGTATGTTAATATGGTTTAAGAATAAAAGATAATATCTAATATGAAATGATACTCAAGCTGAATTTGAATACTGAATAACAGTATTTCAGAGTGCAGTGTCTAGATTGTGTAGAGATCAGGCGATTCCTTCTCTACACGCATGAAGTTCAAACTACGTGGGGACACAGATGTCACAGCATCTGAAATTGCATTTGCAAACTGATCACTTGCAGATCTGTCTGTGCTAATAACCTACGTTGTTTTTTCAGGAACAGGTAAATTTGGCAATCAATTTCAGGGCAAGAGGCAGTTTATTTAAAGATAGTAGTAGTAGGTGAGTTTTGTGCCAATATTTTAACAAGTGACTATGTTAAATTTTTTCTGCCTCACTTGATGGTATAGATTTCACTGTTCAGTTAATATATACCTTGTCTCCTCCCTGTGGATTTTTCCTTGCTTGTATGGCTGGGATCGGACATCAGTCTCCATTTCTGGTGCGACTGGTTGAGTCAAAATTGACCTTGAAAACTCTGATGGGAGAGCAGAGCCAGGCTTTAGGAGTTAGTAGAAAAAGTGGGCTGCAGTGGTCACAGAATCTTGAGTCAGTGCAGCTGAAAGAGTGGATGCAATTTCTCTTTCTTTTCTGCATGCCAAAGACAATTATTATGGTAAGAGGCCATAATCCTTAACAGATTGGCCATGTCCCTTAACGGATAATACTCCAACCTAAACTTTGGCTTCTGAGCAGGTTCAGTCTGCCACTCATACTGGGACTCTGCCCCACCTTGCAGTGGAACTGTGCTCCTATGAGGGCTGCTGGACAGCCCAGTTCCCTCAATACAGAAGGAACTGAGCAGCCACGAAACAGGGGTGGAATCATGTTTAAGGAATCTGGGAGTGCGCAGAACTTGTCTGCGCCACAGTGTAGTAGGACCTGTGTGTTTAGAGAACAGATGCTGTGGCATTCCTCTGCTTCTTGGTTCTGCAAAGTATGGATACAGCCTCTTGGCTGTATAAGAATTTTGGTAGGCTCAGAGAAGTTGGGAAGGTTGGACTTCCTTTGATCTGCACGTTCCTCACAGTACTGAGTCGTGGTGGTGGATTCTTCTTGCCCTTGCTGTTATGGTGATACCACAATATCTATTATATACCAGTGGCTTCTGAAAAGGAACTAGCTCAGCACTGATCTTTTGGAGACAGGCAGAGTCCCTTGTCCCTAAGACATGTAAAACGTTTAAAAAAATGTCTCCTCAATGTGGGCATTAATACAATGTTAGCATGCAAAACACATGAAATTAGAGGGAAAAAAATATTTTAGACTTTGATCCCAGCTCTGTGAACTAAGTTTGCAAAAAAAATATGATGTCATGAGAGATCTTTGTGTGAACCAACACCCTTCTTTATGGAATTAAAAATCATTCCACTCTGCTCACCCACTCCCTTTATCATCCCTGAGGTGGGGTAGAACTGGAGTCACTTCCAGGAAACATTTAAATATCTCTACTTTTTGCAGCATTATTTGTTTTAAGGCTCCACTCCCAGGAACATCTGCTTAGCTTCACAAACAAGATGCGTTTTTGTTTGTAAGTTCTTATATAAAAGAAGACTGGATTTGATTTTGCCTCCAGATTAACTTAATGGACTGCTAAATGCCAGCATAGTACTGCTAATCATGGACAGAAAACATAGCATAGCTGTATTCTTTTGATTGTGAACTTAATAGTTTGATCACCATTGAGTTTCACTGAGAAATATGCCATGGCAATGGTATAGAAGTAAATGAGGGATGTTTTGATACTGCTTTCAATTGGACTGGATTTCAGCATAGAGCTACATGTAAGCCCACAAAGGAATTTTAAATATGACAGTTTTATGGTTGTGGTAAGTGATTTGTATTGTCCTGGGTTTTTTTTTGTTTGTTTTTGATTTGTAGCGTGCCTGGAGCTACCTGGCAGCATGTCTGTTCGTGATAAAAAATTAAGGGCAATTTAACAGGAGAGTTTATACTGCATATGCGAGGAGAAACAATAGATGCGAAGAATATTAAGTTACAGGCTCTTGTGTTGCTTAAACTTTGTCAGAAGCTAAGTAGTCCATGCAGATGAGAAAAATCAGCGCTTTCTTGTACACAGTTATATTTCTTAATGAATGAAGGCACTTCACAAAATAGTCACTGAAGTTATTATCATTTTTAAGACTTCTTAATGTGTTATTTTAAACCAAGCAGCACATTCTTTCCCTTGCAGTTTCTACAGAGGGAGAGACAGGAAATCTGAAGTGCAGAATTCCCCAACAGCTTAATTTTCCTGTAGATACACCAGTTAGTCTTTAAAAGGCCAATAGAAGCTAAGCAGGCAAAAACCATAGACAACAGCATGTGGAGATGGGAGGAGGAAGCTGGGTTTCATTTCAGTGTTCAAGATTTACAATTCTCTTTGATGTTTTCTTTTTAGATGGTTACACCAAATTCTATTTACATATGCCTGCCGTCACTGGAGTAGCACAATTGTTTGGTTGTTAAGCTTTTTTAAAAAAGTAAATAAGTAAAAATATATTTATTGTTGTCATAGGGTGTGACAGTTTGTCAAATTCAATTCTTAATAAGCAAAAATGTTTTCATCTTCCTTTCTCCTCCAAAGCCCTTCTTTATTCTGGGCTGTGAACAAGAGTATATTGTAGCTCTATGAAGGCCATTCATAGAAAGAAATAAAGAAGAAATTATTTTTTTCATGCCACTCTATAGTAAAGCTGTACTGTAACTAACCTGGCCTCTCCAAAGCAGGCTAACTACATAAAGCTGCTGCATAAATACAGATGAACATACTGTCTGCTGAATATAATATACTCACATTCTTAGTTCTGGATCACAGAACGGTGACTAGAGCAAGTGTGATTCCAACTTCCATTATCAATTGAAAAAATGCAAAATATGCTCCCTTATATGACATGAAGTTGATACTGACACAGCTTAAAATATAAATTTAATCTGAAGGTTGTATCTGTCAGTTATAATGCATGTAGTTATATTGTGACCTGTCTCTGAAGCTTCTTTTACTTTTTTATAAGTATTTAGGGCCATTATTTATAATAGCAAACAATAAATGTTTCTTATGGTACCTATGTATGTGAATTTTTCTTCCATAGGTATAAAGAACACTTATTTTAGTAATATCTCGTCGCAGTCATTTATGGAACTATTGTTGCTGTTCAAGGAGCATTAAAAGTTCCACCACTGAATCGATACTATCTATTTGTTAGCATAATCAAAAGGAAATTTCCTCAAGCGTATGCCAGTGTTCCTGATCACTGAAGGAAATTTTAGACTGAAAAAAAGTAGCAATTAAAAATAATCAACATCTTTTTTTGTGCAATAGGGAACAAGGGAGACGCTTAGCCATCATTGCAGTACTCTTGGTGATGCTATAAGGAAGGAAAATGATTTTGCCCTCATTATTGATGGTAAATCTCTGAAGTATGCTTTGACATTTGGAGTGAGACAGTATTTCCTGGATTTGGCTTTGTCATGCAAAGCTGTTATTTGTTGCAGGTAAGGCTTACAGTATTATTTCTCTACAATATTTTTATTGACATAAAAATTGCAAAACTGTTTCCATGTCAGAGAAAATACATACATACATCTTCCAATCATAAAATCTAAAAAAAAAAAAAAAAGTTAACGTTCTGAAATACAGTCATTCAAGCAAATATTTCACAACATGTGAGGCTGGAAACAGCAGCGTACCTACCAACAAAAGTCACTGAGGTTGCATATACCCAGGAAAATCATGTTATCCATCAAAAATAGTCTCAGCACGATTAAAATACTGATCTTAACCTTCAACTGATACTATAGTTAACTGCAGGTTTCAATACATCTGGTTTCTTTTGTAGAGCTTTCTCCGCAGGCAAGATATTATATCTCTGCCTTTTCTGTAAGCCATCGATTACACTGCATAAGGGCACAGAGATGTTAAAGGTACTACGCTAAGTGATTTTTATTTCCTGAAGTTGATGGAAACACATTTTTATTATTATTATTGTTATTATTATTCCTGATTGTTTTCTAGGGGAGTTCTCTTGTATAATCAAGCATTTAATCCTTTCCTGTAAACATTATTAGAGCTCTAGGCTTACCTTAACAAGGGAACTTTTTTCGAGATTAAGGAAAATTAAATGCATGCATTTTTCAAACATAAACAATATGAAAGCAGTTTGGCTTGCCTTTTAACATCCTTGTATTTATATTAAGGAAGGACTTTATAATTGATAGCTTGTGTGTTTTGGGGCCTTTTTGCATTTTTACGGCTTTAATGCAAAAACCACAAATATGTCCTGAATAGTACATCACCTCTTCTACATTTGAATGCTTGAACTAAAAGGGGAAGCCAGGTGATTAGTAGCTAGATAAATAAGAACTGCTCCTGTCACCTTTCAAAGAACTTGCCTTAGCCCAAGCGATTTACCTGTCAGAAAGCAAAAACAAGGACTTTTCATTACAAGATCATCGGCAATACAGATAAGCTGCTTTATTAGAAATGCAAACAAAAATTCCAGAGCTGTGGAAATAACTGTTATTTTCGTCAGTGTCTAAGGTAACTACTACTTAGAGTTATAGCCATTTAATGTTCTCAGGGTAGTTTTCACTGTTTTGACTTTTGCAGTAGTATGGAAAAAGCTGTTTGGTGCAGGAGTAGTAAGTTCAGTAACAAAGTATTCAGGGTCTAGAGCCCCAGTATCCTGCTGCTTCTCAATACAGAAGTGTCATAAACGTGAGTTCTCACAGTTAATATAGTTCTGAAAGTTTTAGTGGTATCTGTGTATGTGTTACATCCAATTCCATTTTGTTTTACGTAGGGTACTAAGCCTGATTATAATTCCTGTAGAAAAAGAAGCAATGAAAAAGAAAGTCAGTCTGGATTTTGTACAAGAACAAAGTAATTCTTGGAACTGAGCATCATTTCTTGCCATATACAAATCTTCCTTCAATAAACAATATAACTTTCTTGCCTATTATCTATCTTATTATCTATCTGGAGGAAGAGACTTGGTGTGCACAAGTGTAAAAACAGTTGTAATTGTACCTTAATAGGCTGTCTTCTTTTGATTAATAAAACAAGGAAGTGGAAGGTACTCGTGCCCAGGCATAGACTTCATCAAAATATTCATTTGAAAAATCAGTATGTTAAAAATAGAGCTATTTTTCTGCTTTGCAAAAGGAAATGGGTTATATCATCCATTGGGTCATGTGGTCTTCCTGTCCTTTCTGTCAAGCAGTGTATTCTGCTTTATACTTTCTAAGGTTTATCTTTGTAGTCATGCTCCTGAATGAACCACTCTTCCAAAATAGGATCTGACATTGACACACAGTTTATAGTGTGTATAGAGCAGGTCTCTCACAGCTGTAGCCTTTCTGATGGGCAAGTTGAAGCTTTGTACTTGTTCTGCTGTTTCAGTTTTGCTCATAACAAATAACAAGTAGTAGATGAGTGTAGAATGTCTATTTCAAAACTGTTTCTTTTTCTTGTTTCCTTGATTTGAAACTACATTTTGTGCTGTTTGAAGAGACATTATTGCTCTTCATACTGAACTATAGAGCCATTGTAGGGTATTCTGTACATACAGATGTCAGTTATTGTTAACCTTCCTTCCTGTAACAAAACAACACAAAGTACAAAATGAAGGTTTATGTTCTAGCAGCATTCTCACTGCCATTTCTGTATTTCCATAACGTACTCAGGTCATCTGGTTTCAATGCATGTCTAGGTATATGCACTGACATACTTTGTGGTTGTTTAAAAATTGGCTGCAGGTTTAAAACTAAAATATTTGCTTGTAGCACTCACTGTTCTAATATGTGCATTTTTAATACCACATGCTTCTCAAAAGTCAAAATTCTATTGAAGTACTTTTTTCTGTTAATGCCCCATCTTCAGTAAGTAAAATTGCCTTTCCTTATTTCTGATCTTGAAAACAAAAAGCTTTAAGTTGTCATTTTTAATTAATGTAAAGTGCTTAAACTTATCATTGTGACTAAATGAAAACTTAGGCCTCTTTTCCTTACATATAAAAGCACTAAAAATTTTAAACACTCCTTAGTTTTAAAACTACAAATTACATCTTTTCTTTGAAGTTTTCAGACAATATTCTCTTGTTCAGAAGCGTTTATTACCAGTGATTTCTTAATAAGAGTAGCCGTAACACACGAAGCTGACAAAGATTCAGTAGATATTTCACTTCAAAAGTCTGCAAATGTTAGTAATTCCAAGCAGATGTTTGGCTTAAAGACTTAGACAAACTGAATTCCAGCTCTGTATTGTCTTCTGAGTAATGTGTGCAACAGAATCTTAAATTATTAATTTAAGAATCTTAAATTGATTATTTTGTAGTAAAAGTGTACAGCTAGAGTAAACAAATTGAACAAAAGGGTTTTTTTTTAATTATTGGTTTCATGAAATCAAATTTATCCAGCGAACACTTTGTTTTCCCCTGGCAATGAAAGTAAGTGTCATCTTCCAGGTACCTCTATAATGTTTTCTGAAAGGGAGGCAAGTCGCTGTTCCTGGAAAGCTAAAAAGATTAAAAAGAAGTTCTCAGGTCAGGAATCTTCTGTAGAAACTGGCTAGAACTAGTCTTGATATAATACTCAGCAGCAACGTTCAAATTGAGGGGGGGAAAAAAAAAAAAAGAGAAAAAAATCTTAGAAATACCTCTTAATATACTTGGACCATGGGAATTCTGAAGGACTGTTGCCCAGAAGCTTTCATCCCAGGTTCACCACAGGATTGTAGTCCATCCCAAGGACCTTTCTCAAATATCTAATAGCATGTGTTGCATGGGCTGCTACCTTCAGGATTAAGACTGATTAAAAAGAAGGCTGTTGAAAGTAGAGAGTTTAATTTCTTTATCTTGAAGGATGTGTGCCCCATCCCTGGCTGTGTTCAGGGCCAGGCTGGATGGGTTCCTGGGCAGTTTGATCTAGTGAGCTAGTGGTTGGCAGCCCTGTCCACGGCAGGGGGGTTGGAACTAGATGATCTCTGAGGTCCCTTCCAACCCCAGCCATTCTATGATTGTGTGGGGGGGATTTGTTTTGTTTTGGCTTTTTTTGGAGGAGGCGAGGAGAAGTGTGAGGAAATTTATACGTCCAGTTAGAGAAAAGCTTTTCCTCTCAAACAGTTACGAAAGAGCAGTGCATTTTAACTTGCGATGCTTGTCTGTCCAGTGCCAGGAGAGGCAAATATTCAGCCTGGCTGTTATGCCAGAGATCAGTGTGCAGACATGAACATCTTACTATGCCATGTGCTGAAAAACAACTTGACTAACTTACAGAGTGGGCCATCAGGAATCTCATTAATAATATAATTGTGTAATTTTCTCAAGTATCCTGAGGCCTTTGGTGCCTTTGGGACCTTGAGCTTACAGAATCTATTGTGAGGATCTTCAGGACTGCAAAGGTGCTATCATAATGCTCAGTTTTTGGTGTCTAACCATAATGTCACAGAGCTTATGAGTGCCTCAGTTCAGGTGAGAACTATACTCTTGAACTAAGCAGGCTGCATTACTTGGCAGTATCCCTGTGAGTAGCAGTATACAGAGCGTGTTCAGGAAGGGACGTTATTCAGAAGGAACTGTGCTTTTGTGCCTTTCCTGTCTGAATTTATTCCCAAAAACTTGTATTCTTATTTTATGATATATTGTTCTATTTTTATTCTTTATAACCTGAAATAATTGTCAAGATATGAACATCCCTGTATAATCCTTCAATTGTGGCCACACATTTCTTAGTTGATGGTTGGAGCAATCCTGTAAAGAATGAAGAAGTTACTGGCAGTTACATAGAGAGGAGGATTAACAATCAGTGTTCAAAGTTGCTTCCTCTAACTTAGCGCTGTAGGCTACGTTAATATAGTGGTGTTCGCTTGTCAAAGCGAATAGGAACAAGTAACATCTATGTCTTTGATATCTTATGGTTTATTTATAAGATAAATATTTTAACAAAGAGGAAAATAAATAGCATGAAAGCGAAGTATGAACATCTGCAATTGTTCTAAGTTAATATTGGTAGTAGCAGTGTTGGGGTTTCTTCCATTACTCCATTTTAGGGGCCCATTGATGTTTGACCTGTGTGTCAAATATGCTTTTAGCATATAGCCTAAAGGTCAACAGGAAGATGATGTCACTGACTGGGATGCTAGTTAGCCTGGTTTTATTGCCTTTTCAAAAAATAAAGTATGTTTTTCAAGTCCATTAACATGAATCTGAAAGTCTGGTTTGTTTGTCTTCTGTTATACCTTAGGGTATCTCCACTTCAAAAATCTGAAGTTGTAGAAATGGTCAAAAAACAAGTGAAGGTAGTAACTCTAGCAATTGGTGATGGAGCAAATGATGTTAGTATGATACAAACGGCACATGTTGGTGTTGGTATTAGTGGAAATGAAGGTCTACAGGCTGCTAATTCTTCGGATTACTCAATTGCTCAGGTAAGTCATTACGCTGTAAAATACCAGAGTAAAGTAGTTTAATATCAAATGAATATCAGTCTGTGCATGTTCTAAATACATGTTTGTTTCCCATTTTTTGCAGTTCAAGTACTTGAAGAACTTGTTGTTGGTTCATGGTGCCTGGAATTACAACAGAGTAGCTAAATGCATCTTGTATTGTTTCTACAAGAATATAGTCCTTTATATCATAGAGGTAATTTTACGGTACAGTAAATCTTACTTTATAAAATTAAAACTTTATTATTTTGAGCTTTTGATTATTCTACATGATTTTCAAGAAGTATTTAACTGTCAGCGAACACTACTACTAAAATCTCTAATAAGCAGATTCATATCATTGATTGTTTTTTACTTTAAAAGACCCCAACAGCAGTCTTAGTAATAAGTACTAAATATACTGCTGTGTTAGTACTGAATATTTATATTGCATCATACTTACTTACTTACTAAAATTCTGTTTATCACATAGTTACAGTACCTAAGTAGCCTTAAATTTACCAAGAGATGTATGTGCTTAAGCTCTTTGCTGAGCTAGTGTCATTAAGATCTAGTTTGCAAACTGAAGTCCTTTTTCAGATCTGTGTTGAACTGCATTGTGCTGTTCAGAACAACTCTTAGGGTTTTTAAATACACGCTTAATTATACCATGCAAACTTGTTACTTGTTGATGTGTTAACCATGCTGCTTTAGGCTCTAGTTCCTGAGTAGGGGTACTTTCCAAAAAGTAGCTGACCTAGTTTTCTCACCTGCGATTTTAAGCAGAATGAGATCACGTGAAAAACACAGTGGCAGGAGCGGACTGTGTTGTAATGAGCGTATGGCCATTGATTTACCTTGTTGAGATGGTATGTGTAGCTGTAGTTTTCAAGACCTTCATGACCACATTTCAGCCTTACAATTTTGAATGTACTTTTCAATGGATTTTTATAATGTTTTTTTTTTTCCCTCCCCTCATTCACTGTTGCTCTTTCTCTTTCAACAACCTCTTTCTTGCTTTCTTCTAATCAAATATATATCTAGTAATGATATTTGTTAATGACACTATGGGTTTGAAACATGGAAAAAAATGTTTCAAAGTTTGATCCTAAAATAGTTTTTATAAGTAAATATTCTGTATTTTTACAGTCATGTGGTTAACAAATATTCTTAAAACTCTCTTAATTTTTTTTGTCTTTTTTTTTTAATTGTATCTAATTTTGACTGAAAGATAACGCNAGGTTAATATTTCTGATTTGATAATCTCATACTGTTGCAATATTTGAAAATATTTAAAATTTTGTGTTTTATTATATTTGAAAACTATGATAAATATATTATTTGTGTGCAAGTTTAACCAAAAAGTATGCATTTTCTTTAGCATATTTTTTAAAATTTCTATATTTTCCTTTTTTCCTCTTTATGATGTTATAAATGTAAATGAATTTCAATGTAAGTAGCAATAAGTTTATCTCTTTAGAAAAACTTAAAAAACAGGTAGCTACAGAAAAAAAAAAAAATTCATTGAAGATCCTTTTTTTTAAAAAAAAAAAAAAAAAAAAAATGACAGCAGACTAGACCCTGCATTTCAAAAGCTGAATATGTGATTGAATTGTCTTACTTCCAGAAGTACTGATCAGCAGTCATTCTTATATCAGTATATTTATTTTTGTTTCAAATTGTTAATCTCCTTAGTAAAAGCAGCATTAATATATACTTCTTTTTGTTTACAGAAAAGTTTTGAAGTTGGGCTTTAGAACATATTCCTTGTTTCTCTAAATTTTCTGTTGTCACCATTAAACACATAAGTTTATAACTTAAATCAAATGTAAATATCCCACCATTTGCATTCTTTCTGAGAAAATTTAACGCAAGATACAGAGATCATAAAGTAAAAATACAAAGTACTAGAAGTATTAGTAGCCTCTACCTGCTGAGCAGATGGAAGGGCAAAGAAATAATTTTATTGTGGATTATGGCCCTTTATGTCTAATGCATACAAGCATTTTGTCATATACACCCTCTCTGGAAGGCAAGATGACTTCTACTTGAACTACTATATAGCCAACATTTGTCAGCTCAAAATCTTTCACAGATGTTAATAGCTCGTGTCAATACTGGGAGTGAATGGGCAGAAATTCATCATTGAATGTCTCTAGAAAGGACAACTGCCAGTCTTGAATCTCTCTTTTCAGTTTTTTGTACCGATCAGGCGTGGGAGCAGAGAGCTCAATGAGTATTTGTAAGCTGCTGCTTAATATGCAGAAATGCTACATCAGGAAAAGGTCTGTGAGGCTTTTGTGACCACGCCTCTTCTGTCTTGGAATTTAGAAAGTAATGCTATGAAAGACATGTCTGGAAGGTTTTTAGAAATAAGTTCATTTTTATTAGCTGACAATACTTACCTTTACTTAATGTATGCATGTTATGTTTTAAATTTCTGCTCAGTACAAGCAAGTAATATAACAGATTCTGTGTAATCTAAAATACAGCCTTTTTCTAGGTAATTGTGGGGTGAGATGAAGTAAGTGCCACTAGTTTCTTGGTTCAGAACATGCTGAAGGTTAAGAGTAATACTTCATGCACACTGATTGCTGTTCAACACCATTTGAACTCCTATTGATAAGAAACTAGAAGTGGTCAGTAATAATTTTTTTTTTCCACTGTGTTATGACTCAATAGACATTTAAATATCCACTTCATGTTTTATATCGGATTAGTCCCCATAACATTAGAGCTTGTATACTGAAGTATGATTATAATACATGCAAACTGTACTGAGTTCAGTTTAAAACATGGACAATGGAAAGTGAAAGTGTTTCTGCCCACTTACGGTTTGAAAACATAGCGATGTAAGGATCTGCATTGAGGTCTATCTCATTTTGTATAGGCTGTGAACTTAAGTCTGTCATTCTGAGAGATTCTATAACCATTGAACTACAAAATGGTCTGAATTGTCATTTTTCCCTCACAGTCCAAATTACTTCTCAGACACCCGTCTCCTTTCCTCCTGTTCCAGGGATGCTTGGTTAGTAATTTGAGCAGTTTGATTAGGGCATATGCCATAAGTATCTGCATCTCCTCCTAAATTACCATGATGTACAGTATGCCATGAAAACTCACATTTTGCAGGTACTGCTGCATTTGTTGTCCATCGTAATCAGAGTGAAACATTTGTCCATGATTAAATTTCCCACCGTGAAGCAAGAAACTGTGTGTTTCTTGCCACTGTCAATATTTATACTGTACTCAGCTCTGTGGAGTTTGGTGTTCATGTAAAGTTAAGGGTGTCATTTTCTCAGGTCCAAGGTCTTAAGTTAGGGTAGGGAGGTGACTGACTTGCCTTCCCTCACAGAGTTTGAGGTGGGGGCTGTACTTACCCTTGCTTCTTTTTTTTTTT
>VXAV01005013.1:50076-60359 GCA_013399715.1 Alectura lathami | reverse complement strand
AAATGGTCTGAAAGTACCAGCAAAGAGGTGTATACATTTATTCCTGGCTACTGAGTCACATATTCTTTAATAGAATTTTGCTTTTCCACCACCCTAAACCATTTCAAATAAAGAATTTTAAACAGATGTGATGGTATCTGTCCTTCAGTCCCCTCCCAAGAGCCATCTTCCTAGCCATCTTACTAGTTTAGGGGTAAGATAGTATAAGAACTACACATAATTTAATAAATTTAATAAAAATCTGATTAACCAACTGCTATGAATTCCACAAAATAATAAAATAATGTTTTTAAGAGAATAGAATGAAACATTTAGAAAATAGAATGCTTATTATAACAAAAGAAACTATCATTAAGAAGACTTCTGAAACTTCATTGAATTCTATGTCTTTGTATTGCAGACTCTAACATTTGTGAATTTTGTATTCAGTCCTGTTCCAATAATTGGATATCAAAAAAAAAAGTACTTTTTATGTATTGCTTGAACAAACAGCAATTTTAACTGGATTTTAACTCCCATTTTTAGTGTTAATAGTTGCTAATTTCAGTTTTTTCTGCCTCAGAGTATTTGCGAAAATTTTTAGAGATTCCTCCATGTGACAAAAGAATGACTTTGTTCATAGAATCTGGTTATCTGGATGCCAGCCTGTGAGCATATCGATAAACAGTTAATCTGTAGCAATTCATGCTTCCATAATGAAGTCAAATGAAATGTCAACTGTAGAAAAGTCTCTGCAAAGTGGCATTTTAAAATCACTTTTAAAATATGAGTCTTAAATTAACTATAGTATTGTTTAGGTGATCCTGACTTCTGTCACTTTACAATGTGCATCCGTCATAGGCAATATAATTTTGGTGAAACTTGTTAATAAAGAATCATCAGACATGCTTCTTTTCCTCTTTTGTCATTGAACTAATATAAGCATGAGGAAAGAAAGAAAGTGGTCATGCTGTATGCTGTGCTGAAAAACATCAGAAAATGTGTTGTCATGCTTTTCAAATTCTTTTTTTTTTTTTAATCTTTTAGGAAAAATTGAAAAGGCTCAAAGAAATTTCTAACTGCCTCTCTAACAATATTCTGTAGTTGAGTCAGTGCTTGTTAAATTTTAGTAGATGTAGTGTTGTGGTAAAGCGTCATCTCACGAGTTTCTTCTATGGAAAAGGAATATTGGTACAGTTTTCAGTTCCAAAGTACTATTTACTCTAACCAAGTTGCTTACTCTGAAACTTAGGAGGTTTGCTAATGACTGGAAGATGACAGCTTATGATCTGTAGGTGTTCTTCTGATGTTTTTTCCATGCTTCTCAGAATTTGTTTCATTAAGACCTAAATGCAATACCAGTGCAGTGAGCTAAATTACTCTTAAATGGTTAAGAACATCAAATTCATCCTGAAAATAGCTGCCTCCCTGAAGTGTTTTCATATGTAGATGGAGTTGCTCACGTTTTGGACTAGATTGCTGAGTGTTCTGAAAGCAAGTCATTTCTATAATACTTGTTATCATATAGGCTTAAAGTAGAACATTCTCGACTGTGTTGTAAATGTGTTGTAGGAATACCTCTTTTTGTAAAGCTGAGGAAAAATCTGTTCATCACACCTCACAAGATATTTGAGTAGTGTGGTTCTGCTCTTTTTCAGATCTGGTTTGCTTTTGTCAATGGCTTTTCTGGACAAATTCTCTTCGAAAGATGGTGTATAGGTCTTTACAATGTGGTAAGATGGTTTCTGTGTTTTCATTTTCAACCATAATCATGAAAGTTTCTTGTGTAGGCAACTTTAAGCTATCCTTAAGCAAGTGTTCACCTCTCAAATTTTTGCAATATGTTCTTTTAATCCAACTACTAGATGTTTACAGCAATGCCTCCACTGACTCTTGGAATATTTGAGAGATCCTGCCGAAAAGAAAACATGCTGAAATATCCCGAGTTATACAAGACTTCCCAAAATGCATTGGACTTTAATACCAAGGTAGATAAAAAATGAAATGTAGTTAAAGCATAATTAGCTATTTTATTTCTGTGCTACATATTCTCATAGTTAATAACAGAGGGGCTTTTTACTGCTACTGTTTCCAGCTATCTGCTTATCCATAAATGCTGCAAATCGTATTTGTTCATTTTTAGTAGAAAATGGAAATGGACAGCATGCATTCTCTTTTTTTTTTTTTTTTCAACCCTGCTTTTTTTCTATGCTGGCAATAAAGCTGTCTTCCATAAGCAGAAGTGATTAAACTTCTCTGTCATTGTTTTGTATGTTTGTCTACTGTTATATGGAAATGGATTACAGAAGCCTGTGGAGAAGTGTTACAGAGGACAATAAAAACTGTCATTAGAATTGTAGGGGGAGGGACATGGTACTATTCTTTATCAATCTGGGGTTGCGATTTTATGGTTTAATTTTGATTTTTGGAAAAAAAAATACTTGGAGGCAGTTAAGAATTCATCAGGGTGGATCAAAAGAAATTTGAGGTTACTTTTAGTTGAAAATAGTCAACATTGATCTTGGAGATGAAATAGTGAAGGACTGTAGGGTTTATACATACGCAATTTCTAGAGATTAGTCCATAAAATATAATCTGTATTAAAAGATGAAATTGCAGATTCGGGACCATTTTAATCATGAATACTGTGACATTTGTAAGAGTTCCTTCTGATTTTGATTTTTTACATATGATTAGGACATTTGAAGTAACATCATTGTATAATGAACTTGGAGACAGCTACTCTGTGCCACTTTCCTTATGAAACTGGAGTATTTGTATAGCTAATTATTTGTTTAAACTAACCTTGTTATGAAGGAGATTTTTCTCCTTTGTCTTCACTTCCTCTCTTCACCCACAAACCTGAAAATTATAAAGAAACTAGAAAAAATGTTTCTTGTGAGACTGTAAATGATTTACAGCTATAAGATTTTTCATAGTCCGTTAGTACAGACACTTCTGTGTTGTGGTAGCTTTAATACAATAATGTATGTCAAGAGTTACAGTTGTTGGATTGTTCTGTTTTTAAATGATAATCCTGTAATACCATTTTTATTATTGCACGGAGGTATTGTTGACTGTGGCTCTTCCCATGCAATACTCATTAGGAATAGAAGTCTACAAAATTCCTGGCTATATAGGTTGAATAGGTAGTGTTAAAGATTTGGAAACATGACTGTCTTGAATGTTGATGCAGATGTTTGTTATGGTAAAAGGGATCAAAGGTTACGAGGTCATGACAGAGGTTAAAGGATTAGTATGTGACAATAAGAATTGGTCAGGAAAATGGAAAAGTAGAACTAATTTTTCTTGCGTCCACCTGTGCTTTCTGTCAAATAAAAACTTCTGGTAATGACATAGCAAGGGGGAGAGACAAAGGTTAATGAGTAGCACAAGTTCAAATGTGGAAAGTGTTGGAGTGTAAATTGGATCATACAGCCTAGGGTACTTGTATAACCTAACAAAAGACTTTGAGACATTGTGGAAAATGTTGTGAGGCAGGCAACTTAATTTCAATTGTTTGAACACCTTAATTCTCATAATACACATTAGTTAGTTCTAATGAAGGCCATACCTGAAAAATTCATTGCTTATGAAAGAAAACTATGATTGCTATCCTGAAGGACACAGGTTATGTGGTTTTGATTGTCTTTAAATCTGCATGACATATGGAAGGCATCAATAGGTTGTTTCTGCTTAAACTTAATACAGTTCTTTTCAGAAGGTATTTTTTATAAATGCAAATAAGTTTGAAAGTTAAATTCAAATTATTTTGCAAGTACATTAAAAGAAGTTCAGTGTGATGAGCTGTGCACTTCAAGAATGGAACATGTAAGGAGAAATCTCAGGAAGATAGTATTTGTCCTTTTTTAATTTCCTTGTGTATGGAAATATGTAGGTAAGTATACGTAAAACTCAGGGTTTGTTGTTCTGCTATACAAATTTCTTATCATTACGAAAATGTAAATTATAAAAACTGAAGTCATTACTGAAGTCATTACTTCATACTTCCCTACTTTGAACGTAGCAATTGTTCCAGTTGTCTCATTTAGTTTATTTTTTTCTGATGCTGTTCCCATATGTGCACATTTTAATTTCCTTTCTGATTTGAAATTAAAAGGAGGAGATAATACACACTTTTTTCAAAACATAAAAATAAACAAATGACCCATGAAGAGCTAAGAGGCAGAAAGTGCCTGTCAGTTATATTACTTCACAGTGGTGGCCTGACAGAAACACATTTTGTGAATCTAACACACAGATAAAAAGAAAGGTCAGGGTTCACAGAGCTAGTTTGTTGCAAATGGTTCTCATGGATTTCTTTTTTCCCTTAGGTTTTCTGGTTTCATTGTTTAAATGGCCTCTTCCACTCAGTCATTCTGTTTTGGTTTCCACTGAAAGCCCTCCAGCATGGTGAGTGTTATGAAAAATACAAATCTAAAACAAGGTACTAAATTTCTAAATAACTATTTTTTTTTGTAGTAATGTTTTATTAATGCTAACAGTTTTGTGAGTTGTGTCACTTGTAGAATTGGAGCAGATGCAGTCTATTTAAAATGTGTTTTATTTAAAGTGTGTTTAAAAGTAGGAGTAATATTATGTACATATAAATATGTACATAAAATTATGTAACTACATTTGAAGTAAATTGAAACAATGCAGAGAAAATTACTATTTAATTATGTTATTTTTATTTAATAATCGACCTTGTTAAACACTTAGAAGATCATAAATCACTACAGTCCTTTGCACTGTGTCTTATACGTTGTAAGCCTTTATTGCCTTTGGGTAGTCTCTCCTGTTACTTCAGGGTCATATCAACCCACTAGTTTACATCTGTGTCAGTAGGCTTGTGACAGATTAAAGTGGGACATCTTGGACAGCTCAGTCCTGTCACTGTTCTAGCTCAGCTGTCATAAGTGCACCTGAGATGCAGAAGGAAATGGGATGGCTGGAAAGCACACCGTAATAGAGGAGACTGAAGCACAGTTTCCAGTTTGTGGGAATGTTTGTGTTTATGGCAGCTCTAATAGGAGCAGGTTGTTTTGCTTCCACATTGTAGAAAATTTTAAAATAATAATAGCATGTACCTTGCAGCTTTTCTGTAAAATTAGCAGTGTTCTCAGCTTTCTTGATAACAGCGAGGCAATCTGCTCTGGTACAGCTGACAGAAATGTTTTCATGGACTTTTTGGAACCATAGGAATGTTCTGGTGGCTGACATTAGAGAGTGAGACACTCACAGCTGCTTGTGCCCAAAAAGGTTAATGGAAAAACTTCTTGCAGTATTACACAAGTACTACGCTGAGCGACTTCGATGGTACTAGAAAGAAGGTAGCAACCTGTTTTCTCTGAAAGGCCACTGGCTGCAAGTTCAGTGTCACCTGATTGCCTTGGCGAGAGGGTTGTAGACAGCCCAGGAGGAAGGAGGTCCCAAAGTGTTAATTCATACACTAAAACCACGGCCTCAACTCCAAACTAAAAACCAAATTCAAAGCTGTAGTCAGTCCGTGTGAGAGATCGACACATTACATGATGCAGAAATGCTTAATGAGTATACATAGTGATGCCGTATAGAGGTCACGTGTGAATCAAAAAGCTGAGGCACCTGGGTAAGACTGCTGGGTTCCTGCAGGAGCGCTCCAGTGCAGGCCTCTCCGGCTTGCGGCCCAGGGGCTGGAGCTGACCTGTTACCAGTCAGTAAGTGGCCATCCATAAGTCTGAAAAAATCATGTTCTGTCTTCCTCTTTCCTTCCTAAAGAAGGGCTGGGTGAGCAAAGGGAGCAGAATTGAGACCTGGGGATTGTGTATGTGGTGTGTGGTGTAACAAGTGCATACCATGGGTCCAGCTGGTGCACAGAGTTCTGCATGAAGGGGGGAAGAATTCAAGATAGAGGCTGCTTATAGTTAAGTCTCTGATGACTCTTATATAAAGAAGAAATAATGCTATTAGTTCCCAAGTGAGGAGTTTACAAGCATCAGAGAGATCCACCAGAGAGCAAAACTCCTGTGAACAGCTCTCCATCTCCACCTTTTCTTAGCAAAGAGGTGGTGCAGGAGGATTCTGAGAGAAATTCCTCACTACAGGAAAGACATTGAAGCCCTGGAGAGTGCCCAAAGAAGGGCAGTGAAGCTGGTGAAGGGCCTGGAGCACAAGGCTTATGGGGAGTGGGTGGGGGAACTGGTGCAGTTCAGACTGGAGAAGAGGAGGCTCAGGGGAGACCTTATTGCTCTCTACAGCTACCTGGAAGGAGGCTGTAGTGAGGTGGAGGTCAGCCTCTTCTCCCAGGTAACAGTGATAGGACGAGAGGTAACGGCCTCAAGCTGCACCAGGGGAGGTTCAGGTTGGATGTTAGGAAAAACTTCTTCTCTGAGAGAGTGGTCAGGCATTGGAACAGGCTGCCCAGGGAGGTGGTGGAGTCCCCTTCCCTGGAGGTGTTCAAGAAACGTGTAGATATGCCACTTAGGGACATGATTTAGTGGGCACTGTGGTGTTAGGTTGACGGCTGGACTAAATGATCTTAGAGGTCTTTTCCAACCTTAAGGATTCTATGGTCCTGTGGAATGAAAAGAGTAATGGAGGAAGAATAAGGAATAGTGCAGCTTTGTGTATAGGAGTGCTGAGTTCTAGCAGCCCAACCTGTGGGAGCACCCTCAGCTGCCTGCATGTTCCTCTCTTTTATTTCATTGTGCTCTTTACTGCTAGGTATATCTTGTTAAGCAACAGAGTGCAAATTTGAGCAGATATTTATTAGAATATTGAAAATCTTGAAGATTGTGAAAACCACCCAGAGCTCACAGACTTTTCTTTGAGTGCTTTCTCCTGTTTACTCTTCAAAGACAAGAAGGATGTGGACAAGTGAGATTAAGTGGAAAATTTCAAACTGCATGCATTGTAGTAGCATCTAACAAGAAATACATGAACAGAAAATATCCATGGATTTGTAAGAATGGTCAGGATTTGTTCCATGGAACCTAGACATTGGACAGTACACAAAGCTAGGGTCTGCACTTCCTGTAGTGTCATCTGCATGTGAAAAGTAACAAGGACATAAATCTTCACAGAAAATTCTGATGAAACTTTGTCAACATAACAGTCAATGGCAGAAGACCAATTTACATACATACAAGTAACCCTACATCCAGAACTAAAATGAATTTCATTTCAAGCATCTGCAAAGATGATATGAAGGCTGACAAAACGCAAATATAAAAACGTGCTTTATTAGCAACATTTAGTATACCATATTCTAACTGAGGATGGTGGGAAGTATTTTCAACAAGAACCATTTTTTTATCAGCTTGACACCTTCCTCTGGCCAATCCTGTCATAAGTGATTTTTTCTTCTTCTTAAAAAAAAAAAAAAAACACAAAAAAAAACACACCCACTTTATTCCTGTTTTCTGCCAACACAGCTTTTTAAAAGCACCCTTCCTTTTACTCTCTCAGCATTAGCAGGTTTTACTTATTCTTTTTGTCTTGTACTTTTATCATTTGTTCCTATGTAAACAGTATTTTGGTATCTTTTTAAATGATGGCAGTAAAAAAAAAAAAAAAGAAAAGCAATATCCAGGAGATTAGAACCTCTCAAGCAGAGTAAGCATTCTGGTTTGGTTGCAGTATAGGAGCAGTCTTCAGTGCTAAAAGCATTTCTGAACTGAACATACAAATGTTTAGCAAGCCCAGTACTTTTAAATGAGCATGAGGAATTCCCTCTGGATAATTTAGTTAGATATTGTCCCCTGTCTGTCAAGAACTTTCACTGAACTGGGATCAGAACAGACCATCATGCTCTAGCAATTGTCATAAAGTTAGTTCTCTTTAAATAAACATAAACATACTGCTTCAGAATTCCGATCTTAAGAACCACAGTAATGTGTTTTTAATGCAAAAACACAACTTCTAGGGCACTGAGTCCTTGAGTAAATGCTCTATGAATACCCATATATGCAAAATACATATGTGTATGTATGCATAGTCTTGAGTTGGGTGAATTTTGAAAATGTTATATCAGAAAGAATCTCAGGAATTAAAATCAATTATATTTGATACTTTTATTTAGTCTGAATTTCAGAAATACTGGTTTGCGGAAAGAGCAGAGATAAGGTTCTATACCAAAAATATCCAGAACCAGTGATAATCTGACTTTCTACATTTTCTGCTTACTCATATGTTACAATCAATGTACACTATTATATTTCATACCTTTCTGAAGGTAAGATGCTATATCTTTAAACTTAAAATTCACTCCAATTGAATTATTACTGAATACAGTATCACTCATACTGGTATATGATGCTGTGAAAAACTCACAACATTTAGGATTTTTAGGGTAATTCCGGAAGTTACTGGAAGTTTTAAAGTACTAAAAATTGTAAAAACTTACAGATCTCCTACTGTTCACTACAGTTCAAAGGTGAAATCTGCTGTTACTACCATCTCTTATGTACCATAATAAGAGTTTATGTATACAGTGCATTGTGGATGTTTAAGTGTCTGTTTTCTTCCCCAGGCACTGTATTTGGCAATGGAAAAACTTCAGATTACCTGCTCTTGGGAAACACTGTTTATACTGTAAGTCTTGCTATAGCTATCTGATACTTTACCAACTGTCTGTCTGTATTGACTCTACATTTAACTCCTACAGAGATGTGGTTTTATTACTATTTATAGTTCTCCATACTGAAGACTTGATTCAGCACTTGGCTGACTCTTTGGGAAGCCTTGAAGTGATTTTGCATTTTAACTCCAGTTTTTAAAACAAGGTAGTTTAATAAAATAAAGATGCAGAAGACTCATCTGTCCTTTACTGGAAACTTTGAAATAGTGGGAACTGTAATTCCCTAATTAACATACTGTTTAATTTAAGGTAAATTTCTGCATTGGAGAAATCCTGGATTATTTGATGTGGAACTGGTTTGTAGACTTGAGAAGATAAACTTTTGTATGCCATCTCTTAACTAATAATAGGAACTTGAAAGAGAAGTGTAGCCTCATGGAACTAAGACTTCTTGTATCTGTTTTTCAAGGCAACCAGACTGTCAGAAGTAATTACACTTGACCCACATCTAATAGTAATCTTATATTGCTCTCATACTTACTAGTCATTATGGCTTCTTCTTTTAATCTTTATATCTCATAAAATAAATTGATGAAACTAAGTACCTGTTTCTCAATAGATAGCAGTCTTAGCCAACAGATGAGGGTTTTCCGAGAGCTCTCTTAGAGGCAGAATTAGACTTGTGCTCACTCTCCTCTGCTCTTCAAAGCTGAGTGTGTCTACCAGAACCACCTGTCATTCAAAGTGAAACAGGTTCTTCTTGGGGGAAGGAGGTTCTCTGCACCAAGTTCAGACCCTACAGATGTTTTGTTTTTTACTCTGCTTCTAAGTTGCAACCTGGCTCAATTCAGCCAAAGTTTATTTGTGAATTTTATGTATGTATACATGACTTCCATAACTTCACCTATCCTAGGACCTGAGCCAAGTTTTCTGACAGCTGACATCTGCTTTTGCTCTTAAAGCATCCTTAATAAAGTGGCCATTATTTTGTAGAGTGGGTTAGCACTGTAGGCTTACTGTTAAACCCAATTATTCAACATACTGCTGCAATCACAGCTGAAGCTCTGTCCTGAAATGATCTCAGAACTTCATGCTAACAGTGGTTCTGCTCTGTGTCTCCTTCTGAAAGCCAAGCTTGGCACGAGGAGAAAACAAGTTACATATGCTGTACTGAGAGGTCAGTGGATTACGCTGTGTCCTGCGGAACTGAGCTTTGGAGAAGTGCTGTTACTTGGACTGTCACCCATCAACCGATGGCTGAGCCTTGAAATTGTAGGGTACTAAAGAACATCTGAGTACCATCTGTGAGATCAGGTGACTCACAAACATTAAAGCCTGCTTTTTCAGACTTACAGTAGCATTTTCCACTGCCTTGAGAAGTCGGTTAATTTTTGATACTTTGAGTATAGTAACATGGAGCTGCCTCATTACTGCTTGTCAAGCTGTATCCATGAATGCTTAGAGGTCAGAACTGACCCACCTTCTGCAACTGGTTTTCAACTCAGAGAGCTGAAACTTCACCATCTTGAGAGTCTAATGGCTTGTTATTAACCTACAGAATGGCCAAGAATTCTGAAGAAGCTGTTATTTCACCATTTGAAATCCAGACAACCTGCTTTTCATTGCTATCAAGGTTCTGTACATCCCTTCATTTCACATTAAAAATCTTAGTGTTGCAGCTGATGTATTCCTGTCCTTGCACAGGAATTTAAAAAAAAAAAAAAAAAAAAAAAAAGAGGAAAAA
>VXAV01005013.1:176-20304 GCA_013399715.1 Alectura lathami | reverse complement strand
AAAAAAAAAAAAAAAAAATCCTCCCAAGATCCGTGTTTCAGGTATTTTGCCGCTTCGGGCAGGAACCGAGGAGAGATTTCGCCGGGGGCAGAAGCTGGATGAGGGCTCCCGGCCCGCAGCCTTCAGCGCACCGGGGCCGGCCCTGCGCTCCGCGCACCGCGCTCCCTGGCGCAGCTGCTCGCGGCCGCCTGAGCCCCGCGCTGGGCGGAGGCTGCCGCTGCCGCCCTCTGGCGGAACCCATTGCCCCATCCTGCAAGGAAAATCCTGAAAGGGCTCAGGTATTTCTTCAAATGTGCGCATGTGGTTTGTTTGGTTTNTTTTTTTGGTGGGGCTAAATGACGTTTCACTCGCTAGAGTGGTTTATCTCCCTTGTGCCAGATGAAAATCAGAGGCAGGTTTTGGTACTGCCTTGCACACAGTGAACTGGAAACGTTTGAAGATGCATGCAGGTTTTCTGCAGCTGGTGCGGTCTTAGCTGACTTCTTTGGGCTTTTTTTTTTTTTTTTTTTTTTTTTTCTAACAATTCTATTCATTTNTTTTTTTTTTTTTTTTTTTTCTCTGAGATACTGATACAGTTGGCAAAATGTGATGCAGCATTTAGTGCAGATGAACCGGCTCGTTCTGTCCCGGAGAGGGAAAATGTTTGCTCTGCTCCCCTTTTGAAAGGTTGTATCACCTGTGCAATCCAACGCTGGAGATGCGGGTAGATTTGTTTCTATCCATTTATATCATTTACTTTAAACAAAACCCACACATGGCCAAGAATACAGGGAAAAAAGTCATCCAGACTGCTGGTGAGTATCCTTTAGCTGCAGTTTGAGGACATCCCATTGCCAGAAGTACCTCATTTAGACTGCATTTTGTTGGGTAACGTTCTTGCAAAGTACCCACAGTGACTTTGATTATTATTTATCCTTAGCTGAAGCCTTCCAGGTCCCAGGCAATGTGCCATCATCAAGTTTGAATGAAAATCACTGATTTTAAAAGCCCGTATAGCTATTGCTTTCATTGTTGCTGTTGTTTATAAGACTTAGTATTTAAACTAATGAAGTTTAATGACCAGTCATACAAAAGGCAGAAAAGCTAATTTTGTTGGTAGTTTAAGATCTTATAAGCTCGCAGGCTTTTGACACTGCCCCCACAGCAAACCCATAAGGAGTGTTCATTATAGCACCGCTTCAGTCCAAGATCATATGTTTTTTCTTAAATTACTGCAGACATGGATGCAGAGATTTCAGAAGTAATTATCTCACTTCCACCAAACTGACGGCTTGTAAAGAAGGTATTAAAAATTCCCTATGCAGGTTCATAGCTCCTACTAATGATTTCACAGCTCTTCAGTTTCTGACTTTGGGTTTTTGTTGTTGGTGGTTTTTTTTCTGTGTTTTTTTTTTTTTTTTTCCTGTTTTCACTATGATACTTCTATGGTTCCTGTGGAGTATAAAACAAGACAGCAAGTCAAAAGGCTACAGCACAAGAGACGATCCTGTTGCCACTTCAGGCGGGTAGCACCACAGAGCCCTGGCGATTTGGTCTGCCTACAGGAGGCCG
Organism: Alectura lathami; assembly: GCA_013399715.1. Classification (NCBI taxonomy): domain Eukaryota; kingdom Metazoa; phylum Chordata; class Aves; order Galliformes; family Megapodiidae; genus Alectura; species Alectura lathami. The sequence continues at coordinate 18,753 of VXAV01005013.1, read as the reverse complement.
ACCACAGACCAGATAATCCGAGCACTCACAACCATTTGGTTGACTTGAGGGAAATATGCTTCTTTTCTTCTTCTTTCTTTGGCCTTGGTTTTTGTTCAGTGTATAATCCACATCCTCACTTGTCCAGGCAGGAGGGATCACTCTGCTGTTGTGGGTTGGGAGCTGCAGGCTCTGACTGTTGGCATTTTATGATTTATATGTGGTTAGTAGGAGATTTAGGGTGGGATGTGGCCACTTACATTCACACAGAACTAACCCTTTGGGAAAGGCAGTTACAGATTTGGAGACGAGATTAATCAGGATACGAGTGCCTCATGGCTCACTTCAGAAGCAGGCTGTTGGTGTACAGATATGTGTGTAAGCATATGGCTGTAAAATCGGTAGCACAGCTGGGGAACAAGTTGGGTTCAGGCTTCAGAAATCATTATTCTCTTTCCATGGCACCAAGAGCAGAAGCTGCTTTGTTTCAGCATCCAGATGCAGACAGAGCTGCTAGGAGCAGAGAAGCAAGGACAGATGTCTAGAAGAGACAGGAACTGGTGACCTCATGGGACATTCAATTACCCTTCCTTTGCTCCAGCTGCTGCTAGAAATAGCCAGTCTTACGGCTACCAAGCAAAGTGCAACACAAACTCACAGCCATGCTGAAATGCATTCAGTCCATTGATCTCTACTATTGACAAGCACTGAAGAGGTGTTTAAGTTGCTGAATCAAACTAGAAATTCCTAAATTCAGAAGCAAATTCCCCAAATATCATCTCTCAGTTCTGGAGGAATAAAAATAAGAAAGTAGAATTACTCTGAGCACTAGTACAGCAAGAATGAAAGCAAAACAACAACAACAGTCAAAAAGGAATCGTAAAAATGGCTATTTTCAGAGCGCTGAACATGGGGAAATACTTTGAGTATTTTGAGAACAGAAATAGATCCAAAAATGGCCCTATTTTGACCACTGTTTCCATTGAAAAGAGTTAATCAGCTACAATTTGACACAGAACTCCTTCTCTCACTTGCAGAATGAGCTATTGCTAGTAAATAATTGTGTTTTCTGACAACCTTCATTACTGTAAACATTTTTAAGCGCTACCAAGCTTACCAGCTAGAGGGGAAAAGCTCAGTGTGATGTTGTCTAGCGATTCCCTAATCCTCTTGAAGAGAAGGCTTTGTGGTGTGGACATATTAAAGAACAGTGCTACAGAAAGGGCAGAAAAGAAAGAGCATCAGCCAGACCTGCTTTGCTCTGCAGCAGTCNGTGTACTTGCAGAGTATGTCTATACAGGAAAAAAAAAAAAAAAAGAAAAAAAAAAAAGTGGGAGGATATCAGAGAACACAACATCTGAACATAGAAAGTGTTCCTACTAGGGAACGAAGACAAATACTGTCTTTCATTCTCACTAACTAAAAGTACGCATGAACATTCAAAAGAGTGAATACCTACCAATGCAACTCTTTTTTTCCTCCAAATTATATAGTACTAAACATAAGGGCAGAGTTTCAATCCAAAATTATTATTGTCATGAAACAAAAGCATGACAATAACTAACAATTAAAGTGTAAAGAAATCCCCAAATAGACTGCTAAAGATTGGTGACAGCATGCCTCACCAGCACACCTTCTTCCCCCAGCTTCCTCCTTCAGCCTGGCCTCAAACACAAGGCCTTGCTCAGGCAGCGAGCACAGCACTGATAACTCCATCCCTCCTTAAGGCAGATAACGACCACAAACCTGCCTCAAACTGGGGGGGACTGAGAAGGCTAATAGCAGACACCTGCTTCAAGAGCCATGGGGCCAATGCGCCTAAAACCAGCCGTGACCACAAGTCAGCCATCTTACCCCGTAAATAGTGAGCTGCCCACAAGCCCCTTGGGTTTTTCTGCATGGCAGTTGGCTGTGTGGTAGGAGCTCCCTCTGAACAAGGATGGCTCTTGAGGTGATGTCTGTACAGAGATCCCTTATGCCTTGAAGTCAAGATGCCTTGCTGATACAGATCCTCAGTAAGTGTCTAATGGTTTAAGTTTTGTTAGTTTTTTTAAGATTACATCTTCATGCACACACAATCCCCTAGACATAAACTGTTGACCAAGCCTAGGACAGAGAGTGGCTCCAGCTGGATCTAGGCTCCTTACCTCTGTGGTTCAAGGAGTTTAGAAAGCAAGAGGGTTTGCTCTGAACCTTGTGACTCAATGGGACAGCCTCCTGGATGAGTGTTTAACCCTACACTCTATGCTGTCAGTAATCAAGTGTACCCTGCCATCTTAAATCTCGTTAAGTTGCTGGCTTATTTATAATTAAGCTTTGTTAAAATTGCTACATCATACCAATAAACATGTTACTGCTTCTCATGAGTGAGGTGCATAGTGTAGTAACAGCTCCATCCATAAGAAGTGCACCCTAAGCTATAAGTAAGGCTCATCCTTTACAGAAAAAAATGAGAGAATAAATTCTATAAGATAGGCTAACACTGTATGTTAGTAGATTGTGTAGAACTTCACAATAGTAAATTGTGTAGAACTATGTTAAATAGTTCATTTGTAACAGATCCTCTTTACCTAAATGAGTAATTCCTTTGTAGCACTGAACCATCTAAATTAAACTTCTCCCTGACAACTTAGGTACCAATTGGGTAACTTTTCTTAATAGTACAACGGAAATATAAAAAATGTTATATTACTGCTGTTAACAGCTCATTGGGAGCATTAGCCACTGCCCAGTGTTAGAGAACACAGACACGTCTTGCATCTGTGGATGTGAGAGCATTCCCTCAGTTTCTCTGGCTCCACACCTGCTCCCTCAGGCTACATCTCGTCCATCTGGAGACCAACCATCCAGGTTTGCATTTACATTGCTGCACACCCATACAGGATGATCAGACTTCGTTCATTTGTTGCATTTGTCCTGTCTTTGCTATGGCCTCTTAACACTTCCTGTATACAGTGGATTTTCCCAAAAATGTAAAATGGCCCAGGTCTGAAAATACTAGCATTTGATGACATATTAGATGTGTATTTATGATAATCCAGTCGGTGAATGAAGGTGAGTTTACAGGCTGAGAACTACATATTTTTTGTTGTTGTTCTGCCTGCAAGTGGGTAGGATTTAAGCTAGGGTTCAGGCAGGACCGAGGATGAGCTCTTCCTCTGCTCCCCCCAGCCCACGGCGAGTCAGGGACTGCTTCCACCTGGCATCACTTCTTGAGGAGCTGCAGGGTTGCTGCAAGCAGGTTGCTGCAACCCTTCTGATGTGCTGCGTTTGCCCATGCCAGGTGGATCCTGCCACTCACCTTGACTAAGCTCCCCTGGCTGTGGCCAGCTGCTTCAGGGGCGGTCCCAGCCCTGCAGCCCCGTGTCCAGTCCCCACCTGTGCTGAGTGAGCTGTGGTAGACCTGTGCTGCCCAGATGAGTGGGGGCATGTAGAAGAAATATTTGGAGTTTCTGGATTGAAGTGTACAGCCCTGAGTTTTACCCAAATAAAATTGATGTGCAGGAAAGAGGTCTTATCTTAGACAGCCTGGTATGTAAGTGTTTTAAACTTTGGATCAGTGATAACTGATGACTGGCTTTAACTGAAGTCGTAGAGCATGCACACTAATACTCCTTCCAAAATATTTTGCTGGGTAATTTTTTGACAGCAGCTGAACACTGAGCAGATGTCTTCATGGAATTGTCCTCTTCCTGAAATAATGCTGTTGACCACAAGTCCTATAAAGTCTTCAAGCTGAAGTCTGAATGTGCCTCTCTAAACTGTATTGCACTGTATCACAGGCACTGTGTTTCTTGGTCTTTGTGTTGCCCACTCACCTAATTTGTTAAGGTCTATGTTCTTCCAAACCTGGTTGTACTGTTTGGCTGTCTCCTGAGATCTGTCAGCTGCAAACTGGCTCTCACCATCACACAAACCCAATTCAGCCGTGCCACGCATGGTCCATATTGCTTCCCACCACAGCTCTCCCTGGAGTAACCTCTCAGGTTAGTCAGTGGGTGTCCATTGCTCCTGTGCTCACACCCACGCGTCTTTCGCTCTTCATTGCCAGTCATCAGGTGACTGTCCTGAAGCCCAGCTTTAAGGAACAACCACTCCCCACTTCAACAAGCCAAACAAAACAGGAGCTCATTTCACCCTTTGTGATTTAGAGCATTACCACAAGGCAGATCCAATTCAGTTACAAAGTCTGATCCCTACTCAAGGGAAACATTGAGCAGGAAGATGTCTTTGAATGTGGAACAAGTACATACTGTGTGTAGGAGGTCTGAAAAGGACTAAATATTTAAAGAACTATAAGCAGGTTCATAAAATGTTTTGGTGAGCACGTTAGTTATTTTGGAGAGAGGTACTGTTGACTTAAAATACTTAGCTTTTGAATTTGACTTGAAATATTCACATAGGCTGAATGTACTCATGTTTGGGGAATTAGTAACTTTACTTCTAAGTATTACTTGTTATTCTTACATATAACAGCCTGAGGAAATTTTCTTTTCCTTATCTACATTTCAGTCTCTTTGCTCAGATTTCTTCTGGGTTCTGACCTGTAAAAACAACTGGATTTATGATGCACTGAAGTTTACAGCAAAACTTAATGAATATTCCTATTTCAGATACAAAATTAACAATGTTTAAATATATTCTCAGATGTTGTCGTCTTTGCTGATCACTAAGTGAAGTAGTTTTCTAGCAAATGTCAAGGAAACCACTAAAATGTGAAGATGCCAAGGAAAAGAACTGCACGCTGCCATTGGTGGTGTGGGCTGAGGGTGCTGCAGTAGATGCTTAAAGCTAGCAAAGGTGGGTGGATATCCATAACGAAAAAACCAGCCCCAATTCACCTCATCTGGCAGCAGTTTGAGCACACACCCTGTGTCTGGCAGGGAGGCCAGGCTGCAGGCCTCACACCCTGAGCGAAGCCCAGGGCCCTGTGTTGGGCCACGGCGGGGGTGCAAGCAATCACAGTGCTTACACCTCAGTCCCTGGCTTCCTTCAGGTGCCTCTGAAGGTGTACAGTGACTGAAGGACAGCTGGGGCCTCCTCCAAGCCCAGACTGCCCATACCGCAAGGCTGCATGCCTCTGCTTGGGCTGAAGAGAAAATCTGTTCGTGTGGAGTCCTCCTTCAGCTCCTCAGCCCTCGGTACCCGTGGGTCTTCTGACCGATGCAGAGCAGTGCCCTTCAGTTGCCTTTTGAAGGGTGCAAGATGGCTGAAAGAAATTAGTAACTGTTGCACAGGGCAAAAGTAGGCAGAGGGGAGGAACTAGTGATATGTACAGCTTCTGCTTGACCATCCACGTCTGTGTGCCTTGCAGGCCACCAGTAGGTGAGGGGTTGACCCCTGAAAATCCGCAGCACTCAGCAGAGCATCATCTTCTCATAACCTGGCTGCTGAGATCTTTGCTACTGAATAGCCATGAACTCAGCATGTCCAGCTGTGTTTATTACTTTATTGTCCAGGCTGTTTGTTCTTCTCATGTACTAGTAAATGGTTGGGGTTTAGGTTGGTGGAGAAAGGGCTGACATTAATACGAGCTGGGACACAGCCTAGCACAGCTGGGTCCAACAACTGATTTCAGTAATTAACTGGCATCTCAACATATGTCTCTGACAACACCAACAATAAATAGTAGCCTCAGCCTTCAAGTACTGTTTATCCAGTCATAACAGGCTGTCTTAAATTAGCTGAATGCTGAGTCCCTGCTAGCCTGCCTCTCAGCAGAGAAGTTAATGTTTATCATACAGACAGCCTAGAGTCCCCTGTACTATCCACCTTTGGCTTTATCCAGTGAGCTTATCTTGTTTGGAATTAATGATGAATTATTATGAACTTACTTTGGACGTCTTTAGGCTTTTGGCTCAGCGTCCTAGAAATTTCTTCCATGCCAGATTGTTGACTTCAGTCTTAATTAATGATCATTTGTTATCAGCTTAGTTCAAATGTTTGGTTTCTAACTTTCAGTTGTGTAGTCTAAACATTTGCAAAGTCCAGATAGACAGCTCCAACTTAAAATGTTATGATTTTGATATTGACTTGATGTCTTCTTGGCTGAGTGTGAAGATTTTATTCTTCCATCACTTTGATTAATAGAGCTATTGCAAATCCTGCTATTTAGAGTACCATGGAGTGAAACAGCTAAATGCCATGTAGATTAACCTAGGCAAGACTTAAATTCATGTTTCTGTGAAAAGCTTTATATTTGCTCTGAAGCTGCTTCATTCTTGCATACGGTTTTCCAATTATGAGTTACCATAGTTCTCTGTAGTCACCTGTTTGTCTCTTAGCATAAACTTTTGTTCTGCATCTCACATCCAGTATGGTTAATCATTATTATTCTATTACACAAGCACTTAAGAGTTCAGTTTAAGTATCAGGAAACTCTTCTGCAAAATTCTCTGCTAGCAAATTGCAAGGTCTTTACCCGTAAGAGCTCAGACAGGATACGAGCTGTCTGTTCTCACATCTTTGCATTAAACACAGTTAGTTCTCCTGTCACTATCCAGTCACCAGGCATTCTCAGCTGCATATGCTAGACCATTCACAGATTTCATAAATTTGTTCCCACACCCTCTATCAAATATGCTCTGGGGATTATAATCATGCTTGGGGTAATCATAGTCTTTAGCATAGCCAAAACAGAAATGCTCTGCTGAATTTTTGCTAATAAAGATCATTTTATCCTGCCAGTTTGTAATCAAAGTTGCATTCATGTTTTGCTGACTGAGTCCGATACCCACTTATTAACTAACCAAGCAGATTTTATCAATAGCTTCCTAAGACACAATTTGGGTAACTTCTGTTTAAAAGAAGCCTTGCTTTAAATTAAAATACTTTTCAGGCTCTCACATTCATTGTATCAGCAAGGGTGTTTAGTCGCGAAAGTTCTGTTGAGACTAAGGCACTGAAATAATTATCAATCTTGAAAACAATTTAAAAAGCCTTCATATTTGTCAGTTTTTGTCATCTGAAATTCTTAAAACAATAAATTTATTGCTGTTGATACTATTTTCATTGTTATTGACATTATAGTTGTTGTTATTTATGTTCTGGGGTGACGTGTGTGTATTCACTGTCTTGCATTGATCAGCAGCCATAAAATGGAATTACCGTCCTCTCTTAGTGCACATTTCAGGCTTAAGCAAAGAATGCTGTAAGGTATTCGCATCACTTGGGGATGAAGGATTAGGTACGTTCTGTTTTCTTTTGCAGATTTCTCTCTGTCTCCCTTTACAGGGCAAGGACATCAAAACTGGTGTCTGCGCATAAAACTTACGGCTGTTGTCTTGCTATTAAATAGGAAACCTGCCTTGCTGTCGGTTGTCCTGGTTAACTCAGTGATGAGAAGTGGGGTGAACTGTTAAATCCTGTCTTCACTGAGGTGCTTAGACCCCTATACACAGACAAGCCATAAATGGAGGATTATTTTGTACCTTGGCTGCAAACATAATTGCTCTGGAAATTACAGTTGTATGAGCAAATGTGCTCAAAAGTGGATATTTAAATTAAGGTCTAGGCATAAAATTGCAAGTTCTCTGACTTGGCAAAAAGTAAGAAGTTGCATTAAGGTAGACAGAGATCGCTTTCTTTCTGTATTTGTTTATTGGCTAGTTGAAGAGGGAAGATGTCCACTGATAGACTCATAACAAAAAGTCTCCTTAGTCATGATACTTACCTGCTTTCTTGTTTACTCATTCAGATGTTGGCTTGGGTATAGAGCTCAGGATACCTCCTGTGAGGTAGCTTCAGAATCATACTGATCTTGGTCAGATAATCTGTCCTGAAACAGCAGATAAATCTTAATGGATATCAGATTGTTTCTCTCCCAGCTAGCTATTCCTGATCCTGTAATATTACCAGTGGGGATAGTTAGAAAATAGGCTTTGGTATCCATGTCTGAATATTTTCTAAATCTCATCAACTAGCTCGGCAGTATAATGAAATATTATATGATGCCTGTGCAGTATTTCCTACAAAGAGCATTTTTCTGTCCTTCTGGGATGTCTGTAGAATAGAGCAAGTTCCCTAAAATCTACATGATTTCCAAACTTTCCCTTTGCAGTAATTCTTGGGAATTCAATATCCATTTTTGAAACGGCATCATTCTCTCTCAGTAAAATCTGGTATTTGCTACTGTGAATTCCCAGTCCTTCCGTTTAACATCAATAACATAAAAAATAACATTTCTAAAAGATGAGCAGCTCCAGGTACCTGTGTGCCTCCTGCCTTGCACTGCTCACCCTCCTGCCTCTCCCTCTGAGCGTGGGAGAATGGCTGATGTCCACACTGCCTTCAGGACATTGCTACCATGAAACTGGTGCTTGTAATGTGCGGCCACCTTGTGACCAAGGCACTCAGCCTTCTTTGTTCTGTCACACACCATATGTAAAGGACATTCATGCTCAAGACATTACGGAGTTAATCTCTCAGGTTATCCCTGTATATCCAGCCACCTTGTCTGTCCCCTACTCTGACAACAGATGCCTTCCTCTGAGTGGACCTTTTGTTTGTGGAGACCAGCCAGCTGATCAAGCTTGGCTGCTTTCAGACACGCTGTGTGATGCCACGTGCCATTCCAAGGTGGTTCTGAGTTCTTGGGGAGAATCCTACACTACAGACTCATGGTGCGGTGGGTTGTCTCCGTCAGTAACGTTGTTCTTTGGACTATCTCATATCTACCTAGAAGACTCAGAAAAATTGAGGGAGACTTCTGAGTGATTTGCCTCAGATTCAGTGCAGACACAAAGGATGTGATTACAGGCAAAGTACCCTACATCTCCCAAAAGTGGATGTTCCCTGTGAACTTTTGCTAAATTCATAGCCTTTCTTACAGGCTCCACTGCTAGAGCATCATCCCTGCATGAGCAGGGCGGCAATACAGCTCAACAGGGCAAAGTGGTGCAAGGCAAGCTACTGGTCTGGGATGGGGAATGCCACCACCCCGTGGGATTTTTGCTACCAAGTGGTTTTGTGTGCGCTTACAATCATAGTGCTGCCACTGCACCTGTTCCCTGATCATCATTGTAAAGGTGTTCAGATGTGCAGCCAGTGGGCTGTTCAGGGAGCAGGGCTGCAGTGTCTGTCTGCCTCTCCCAGCCCTTTGGGGTCACCCAGCTGTGTCCAGGCCCGATGGAGTCACCAAGAAGCTCCCCGCAGAGCTGAGTGGGCTCTATGTCAAGGACCCCAAGCAGATGTGTTTTGGGAAGATGTTCTTCTTCAGCCAACCACAGGACTGCCCGTTCTCTGGGGCCAACCAGGAAGACTTCAGGAGTGAGGAGGCTAATTTGTTGTGTTACGTTTCTGGCATTTGTATGTGGGCACGGTGAAAACAGCTTTTGCTGTGCTCTTGCTTGCCTTTATGAACTTGAATTTACTTATTCTTTTTTATGTGATGGTAAGTACATTAAACTTCAGTTTAAAATCTGGCTTGCTTTTGAAACAAAAGTCTTGACTAAATTAAATCCAAAATATTCATCAAGTAGTTCAATATTTTTTCTAATTACATTAGCTAGAGGCCTACTTTAGGATTTGTAGGTGTTTGGATAACTTAATTTAAAATAGCAAAACAGACTATACTAGATAAGAGAAACTTAGGTCAAATTATTCTGGTTGTGACATATGTGATACATAATGCTTTGTAATTAGATACTAAAGTGGTTCCTGTGCAGCAGGGTGTTTTATGAAAATGGGACAAATGTTTTTTTAAATGTTCTACTGGAAACCAGACAGATGGTAACCTATATCCCCGAGGAGGATAGCTGAGCTCCACTAACTTTTTGATATGATTTTGAACTGTAGTGAACAGGAAAGGAGGGAATTTGTGATTATAGCTTAGCTCTCCATTAGTCAATGTTTGGCTGAATGTGCAAAGAATGGTTATATGGTGCTTAGTCTGGACAGTGGTGTTTTCTGGGGATTTGTTCATTCTTGAGCAACAGCAGAGCAGATGGTGACAGCAGATCTAGCAATAAATCATGGAGACAGAATACTTGAAGCAACCAAGATGATCTAGAGGAACAGAATAGAAACTGGGAGATAATTGTTACACAAATGCAGAGTGTACCCTGCTAATTTTGTTAATGCTGGGGATGGTACTTAAAGGCTGCACACTTTCATGTGGCTTGGCTGTTAAAGCCCCTATTAAATATTTTTATGAACATCCTTTGGGACCAAAACTTTTCAGACACGTTCAAAAAAATCATGGGTATGTACTGAAACTTCTGCTGACTGCACAATTAAATGCCTGACAATCTTAAACAGCAGTAAGCCTTTTGAGTCTAACCAGTTCAGTGGCCCTGGAGGATTCAGGTCTGAAACTGGGACAGGCTTCCTGGTTCCTAGTGTATGTAGAAGTAACAAGAAAGGCACCTACAGATATTCTTTGAAGCATAAAGAAACAGTGATTCCAGGAAACATCACATTGGTGGATTTATTCTGCTCATTAGCAGTCTGATGGTGGTGTTCCCCACGCTTGCTACTGTGGAGGCAGCACCAGCCCTCACCCTTGTCAGAAGCTTCTGCTTCATTGCCAGTCTGGCCCTGAGAATTGTGGGTCCCTTCCTCTGTGTGCCTCTTCTGCTTTTCACTGCTCACTCAATCACCCGTATCTGCATGGTTGCTCCTTCTGTTGGATCTGTAACCATACTTCATGCTCCAGCTGGAGTGGAGGCCGGATGAATACGTGTGGTTCATGTTCCACAGGCTGGAGGCTTCTAATACAGAGGAAGGCTGTGATGAGTTCTTCATTGCTTTGGGTGGGCGAAGGGACCCTATTTTCACTGGGTAGAATCTGACTTCCAAGAAATGTGATATGATGAGATGCAGCTGGCTGGGGGGCTCAAGCAAAGGATCACTGTTGCATTTTGTACACAATACTACAGCTCTGATAACCCAAGAGATAGAAGCTATCCATCAAGTTGACAGAATTTTTCACAGATCTCCATATCAGATTGTTCTTAGTGTCTTTCATGATGTGCACCAACACAAGCACCATCATACAGCGTTGATGTGCAATCAAAGCATGGTGATCTTACCGTACAGGGATTATCCAGTGGCCGGTAAATGTGTGCCTCTTTGGATCATTTGTTGTTTGCTTAGAGTTAGTGTTTCCTCTCGTCTGCCTTATCTCAGTGACACGTGAGACATGCCTGCTTTTGGGGTGCGTTTGTTTGCTGCACAAAGGAGACTCTTTATTAACGGATGAAGGACCAGGTAAGCTGAAGGCAGAACTACAGCAAGTATTGGCATTTCTAGTGCAAGATTTATCATGAAAATGTATTTCAACAGCCCTCAGAGAGACTAATTTTTAATCAATAATTATAAAAATAGAGCTGTTGAGCTCAGATGAGCAATTCCCTGAAGTCAAAATGCCTCCATTTTCTTTTACTGATCATATATTGGAATGAGTTGTAATGTGAAAGCAGGCAGAAAAGCATAACAAATAATTAATGGAAAGGGCTAAAAGCCCAATACTTGGTCCATTTTTTTCAATAGCTTGTTTGAAGAGAGCAATGAAGCTTCGCATCTCTTGTCTGCTCATATACATGTGTAGTAGCTGGAATTATACTTTACATAGTAGACTTCCAAGAGGAGACTGTCCAATTTCTCTATATATAGTCTAATGAACTTGATATGTAGGACTTGCATACTGAGATCTGTTTGGGATATTATTGCTGGTTTGTCCATTTCTACTTATCATTGGGATATTTGGGTATTAGGTGGTGTAGAACTAACATCCTTTGAATACTAGGATATGTGTAAGGAGACAATTCCTACTAAATGATGCATGCAAAGTCGTTTGGCAAACTATGTAGTGCAGGCATATGTAAGTGGCTATGTGATGATGTATGTGGAAGTGATGTATGGCTGATGTAAGGCTATGTAGTGGAAGTGATGATCAGAGGCTCAGAAAGACAACAGGATAACGAGAAAAGAGCATGGTGCCAAGAATGGGTAAACAGAATATCTCCATTATACAGAGCAATGACAGACCAGAGTTCTTCAGCATAGAACAGAAACACGTTGTCGTTGTGTTGGTCAAATTGTGAATAGCATAGAGAAAGTGAGTAGGGAGTTGTTGCTCACTAGATCTTGTAGTAGCAGGTGGCAGCTACAAAATTAACAAATTCTCATCATGCTTTGGATGAGACACTTCAAATATTGAAAGCACACTTGTAAAACAAACCCAAAAACTACTAGAAAAGTTTTTGGGAAAAAAAACTCTATCAAAGTGAAAGATAGAACTTGATATGAGTGGGAGTACAACTATCAGGAGAGATGTGACTATGCTGTAAAATGGTGGCACTCCTTCATTTGTGAAGATAACTGTGTTTGGGGGGCAGAGATGTCTTTATTTCTCTTGAATTTTAATTCTCCAGTAAAGTCAATATAAGGAGAGGAACAAGATGATCCATATCCAGTAGTACCCGTTTGAGATGGCCCCTTCTGACAAGGTACCTTCCATGTCAAAGCAAAGGAGGAGAGCTTTGGGAAGCCAGGACTGGGGGTGCACTCAGAATGCGCATGGTGGTCACCACAGGGTTTTAGTAATGCCTGCTCTGGGAACATGAATGAGACCATTGTCTTGTTCCTTATTATTATTTTACAACCTATGGAGTACAACATTAAAATTTTAAAAGGAGAGGCCATGTAGTTAATAAATTGTTTGGTTTTTTTTTTAAATTGTTATGTTTGTCTGAGACATAACAATGATGGAAGCTACCGAGTCACTTGTCCATAAATAATTCTTCTGAATAATGAAACATATTTCATCTTATTGTTAGAATCTGGAAGCATAATTACTGATTTTGTTTGGATTTAATATTAAGGTTTGATCTGAAAGATGTTATTCCAATGAATTAGTACAATTACAAAACAAACTCAAGTATCCCAGGAGAACTATCCTTAAGGTCTGATTTAGTAAGATATATTATAACACTTCCAAGGTATAACATTTCCAAGACTATCTTGCACGCAGATGCTATTTCTAAGAATAAAACATCAGGAAAAGCCTCCTTTAGCTAAAGCTGTGGGAAGGAGGCCCTTTTCACATCCAGGGTGATGTATGAACTGATAGCTCCTGAAAGGTGAAGCTTTGCCTGACTGATCAGACACCTGCCTTCACAGCTGCAGCTGGATGGAGCTATTCAAATAATGGCCGATGTTTAGAGCAGTCTGTGAGCTTGCTGTGGTTACCAGTGAGAATATAGTCCCAGCTGATGCTCTCCAACCAATGTAACTGAACTAAGTAGCTTTCCATTCTAGAGAAAACATAACTTAAAGCAAGCTATTATTTATATGGGGGGAAAAAAAAAAAAAAAAAGGCTGGCTACAGCCTATGGAGTCTGCAGCTCTTGCCTCACTCTGGCCAAATTACTTTGAAAACCACACGGAAAAACCTTGAAGTTCAATGAGTGAGTGGCGCTTGCCACCACAAAAGAAATTGCTAGGGCCTGTGGGGATGCTGGAAAACATATCGAACCTTCCAAAAACAGAGCTTTCATGAAATGTTTGAATGGCTGGAGACATTTCTGTGCCTGCTGACTGGCTCTGCAGCCAAGGGAGCAGCACAGAACCTGCTGCTCCATGTGTACTGCCCAGTGACTCCACAGATTGTGCAATTAAAAGCTGAAGACATGCACACTTGATTGAAAATGTCTAGTTTATCGGTGTCTGATCCAGAAGCATAATTTTGTACTTCATCTTTCATAGTCCAAATCTCTTTCCTTTTGCTGTTTTTTCCCACTGAAGGGAAGTCTGGTGTTTGCTCTGCAGGACCTTCCTAGGTCTTGGGAAGCAAACCCCCAAAGTGAGAGTGCTGTGAATAATGTTAAGATCATAGCCAGAAATCCCAGATGAGAGGAGAAGCTGCAGTGTAGGAACCAAGCACTCTCTATCTATGCTCAGGTCTGGCCCCACTCACCCTTTGATTCCTGACTTCCCCAGCACTAGTGAGGTCTCCTCAGAAGGTCCTCAGTGAACCAAGAGGGCATGTGTGATCTGCGTGGGCATCCTGTGGTGTGGTGGAGGCCAGCGGGACCATGCCAGTGTGGACCAGGTTGGCTCCCATACCTGTCTGGCAGTGCTAACTTTGCTTATCTTGGTGCAGTGTTGCCTCTGCCTTGGAGCACCAGTTTGAAGGTGCAGAAGATGACAGCAATGCCAACTGCTAGTGGCTTGCAGTACGCTGCCTGCACAGCTTCTCTGGGCAGCCTGTGCCAGTGCCTCACCACCCTCTGAGTAAAGAATTTCTTCCTTATATCTAACCTAAACCTGTCCTCTTTTTGCTTTAAGCCATTACCCCTTGCCCTATTGCTGCACTCTTTAAGCTGAAGTTATACTTTTGAAGAATCCCATAATGTTTTCTCTCACTACAAATAACTACTTTAACCACTGAAACCTGGTTCAGACTCAAAATGAGATCTGTGATTCAAGCTGTTTTCTTTTTATTTACAAATTCCTTCCAGCTATAAAGGGTTTGTAGGTTAAATCAGGCCTTTAAATTACTCCTCAGTAATTCTGTGTCTTACAGTCTGGCCTTTGCCAATCATCTCTGAAGCTCAAATGCTCTCCAAGGATTCACAGAGGAGTGACCACCTGGCAATGAGACTAGGCAAATTATTCTGCTCATGGTGCCTAGGAGGTAATAAAATTCAGTTTAGTCTTTCAAATTTGCAAAGCTAACAAAGTCAGAGGATGGAAACAGCAGTAAAAGCTGTATTAAAGAATCAGAGAGTATGTGACAACAAATACCTACAATGGATCGTCTCTAGAATAAGAGGAAGCCATTTCTGCACCCACCTTTAAGAGCCAGCAAAACCTAGAAATAACAGATGATATCTCTGTTACGTAGGACTATACCTCATTAATTTTCTTTGAGGCCAGAAGGATGTTTATATGGGAGCTTCCAGCCAGGGAGCTCAAAAAGCTTTAAAAACTCCCATTAGCCTCACCTCTGAGTTAGGGTAACACTATCTCTATTGTACAGCTGGCACAGGGAAGCTGTTTATCAAACGAGTGCAACCAGCCCACAGAGAAGGTAAAGCACAAGCCCTCGAATACCTGTCCCCATTCCTGTACTTTGGCCATCCCTCTGTCCAAGAGTCTTAATGAGCTTTATATATGTATGGAAATATCAATGCATAATAATCTGCCTTAGCATTCTGAGAGAGGGCTAATAAATGTAAGAATAAGACATAAATCATTGATTAAAATGTCAGAAATGATAAGAATAAAAGATTGCTCCTGCCTTTGCTGAATTACATATGCAAATTTGCATGCAGTATGAAAGGAACATCTTTAAATGAATGAATTAGAATCTGATGTGGAAATGACTGAGCCATATCTGCATACAACATTTATTAGAAGGAGATGTGCTTATTTTTGGAACAAACAGCAAGAGCAAATCCCTGGAATCTGCTGAAGCAGCCCCTGCCTGCCACTCTCAGAGCCTGCTGTCTGCCCTGTCAGTGTGCGCAAACAAACGTAGGAACCGCAGAGCCATAGCTAGCAGATGCAGGAAAACATTGTTGCATCCCAAATGTTGACAGGGTCTTACTGCACTGTTTGCAGTCTCAGCAAATTAAACCCATGGATTTTTTCTTGATGCTTCTTTATTTTCAGGCAGACTGATTAGTACTTTGGCAGACTTTGCATTCACCATCAGAACAGGAGCATTCATATTTATTTGGGGCTGACTCCATACACCATCAGCTGAAAGACAGGAAAACATTTCAGTGAGATCTACCCTAAAGGTAGTGATGCAAGGAAAATATTGGAATTAGAAAGTATAGCACACCCTACCTATATCTATGTTGTCCAAAAGTATCTGGTATGCAGAACCAAGGAAGAAAATTCTGACAAATCTATGTTCTCTCATTTGATGTATTAATTCAGAAACTTGTGCTTTCAACAGGATTTCATGAAGTACTGGGCAGCCTTTGGGATTTTATTTCACTCACAGTCTCCTTGATCTGAAGTAAAGTGAGAGCACAGAGCAACTCCATTTCCAGCAATGCTCAAAACATGGAGAAATCCTGTTAACTAGTTAAAGCTCTGGGGGAAGGGGCAGGAGACAGTGTGTCAAATCCACTGAGCCCCCTTGCTGCCAGCCCACCTCAGACCCCCTCTCCTTCCTCCTTAACTACAGGTTACTTGAACTGAAGAGCTTATGGTGAGCCCCATTTCCCTGTGCATGATCCCTGCAATAGCAATCCTCCAGCTATTTCAAGAGCTTTGTATATTAATCAAAACAATGCTCCTTAATGAAAAAATCTCTTCTACACAACTTACAGCTTTTTTTCAGGAAATTCTGATGCTTGTGCCAGTAGCTTTCCTTATCAGGTGTGGTCTGGGTTGAGAGTCTGTGCATGTGCACATTTCAGTTCTGTTAAAATCAGCGTCTTTAGATGCGTGCCCCAGATGTTCTCCCCATTTAGCTGGAAAGAAACGCATCTGTTCTCGCGGTCCTGTGCTCGCAGGTCGGCGGAGCAACCCGCTCCAAAAGGAGTCCGGCAGTGCCCTCTAGGGGTGCTTCGGGGTTCGGACAGGCCAAAGTGGTCGCTCTTCCCGTAAAGCAGGCATCCCTGGAATGAAACGCTGGATGCTGTGCCTTGTAACCTCTGCTAGGCAAAGGCTTGGTGAGCTGGGGGTGGCACGGAAGTGACAGGTATCACCCATGTATTGTCAGACTGGTGCCGCTGGAGGGGGACTGGGAAGCACCCACTCACTGTTTGTAAGCCCTGCCCGAACGTGCTCCTGCGTGCTGAGGTTTCACCTGATGCTGGGCTTAGGAGGAAATTCAGGAATCTTAGGCTTGCTGGAGGGATTTAGGACCATGAACCCCACTGGGAGCCAGTGGTTCTAAAGCCTTTAGGAATAATGGGAACTACTTCTGGAGAGCCATGTGTGACCTCCAGGTAGTGCTGCAAGAAGAAGAAAGGCAATGTTTGTAGCTCCTCTTGCTGCAGGGAAGTTCCATGCCTGAACCATGGCCACAGGAAAGACTACAACATGCTCCCAGTAGTCTGCTGGGAGGGGTTCTCATGTGCACTCCCCAAAAAGGAGTGCTAACAAAATCCAGATGCAATCCAGCACCATTTAGCTTGAAAGTAAGACTTTTTTTAAAAAGCACTGTGTTTCGCTTGCCAAAGACATTTTCCTGTGACATTTTCAGTTCTCAGAGGCATAATACCACACAGACTGCCTTGGTACAGATGCATTTTGGGCATCTGGTTACATTATAAGGAGCGTTATCTACCTCTTACCTCTTCAGAAAAACTGTGCACAAAAATGAAGGCTCTGGCACTATGGCCATTTGTGATCGTCCCATTTCTTTGTCACTCTGAAGTGCAGGACACATGAAAGTGTCCTGTGAAAACCAGGGTCACAAACCATCAGTGCTCCTCAGCAGAGCCACCGCCTGGTTTCATGTCTATTCTGCAGTTCACTCAGACTGCTTTGAAAGAGCATGAAGATGTGTCCCCCCAGATGCAGCAACCTTTCCTATTTTACCAATTCCATCTTATGTTTGGTAACATTTGGTGTGTCGGTCCCTTCAAACCCATATAGATGTGGAGAAACTAATTTTGAGAAAGGAGAGCGAAGTGCAGGGTTTCACCAAGGAACAGGGCAGTTGTCTGCCTTGATGTGTGCAGTGCTGGCCTGGTCTCAATCTGGAGCCCTCTGAACAAGCCAGGTTTAGAAGTATTAAAGTTTGTAAGCCTTGGGAAATCCACATGTAAATACATATATTTAATTCCAAATTAGAAGATTTCTTCTAGGATTGACCTTGGCAGAGTCACCAAAATAGATCTGTTGGCATTTCTAAAGAGTTTCTCAAGGCAAGGTGCAGCCTGAAGAAATCTTCCTGAACTTTGTAATGACACTAGCTTTCAAATTTATTTTAGGTTTATTGATCACCTACAGACTGTCTTTCTCATTAGAAATAGATGGGCTACTTCCTAGAACAGACACAGACAAAGCAAAGAGAAACCACTCCCAACATATAGATGCATAAATAATCAAAAGAATAAAAAATATATCCAAGCAGCTTACCTTTTAAAGGCGATCAGATTCCGGAAAATACAGTGGGAGCTGCCATGCTTACATTCTGGGGGCACAAACAATATGTGCTACATGTAATTTTTCCAGCTTTAAATACAACCTTGTAACACTGGCGGGATTCCAGTCAGCTTGCATTCCCTGCTCACCATAATGGACTGAACATGTCCCTTGAGTAATTCCTCTGAAGTTAGACTCTAGATAGATTTGTCCGTTTACGTCCACTCATCAGGTTTAGCCAGGCAGTTGCTAACAGGAGCGGGGAAGGAAATATTGGCAAATGTGTCAAAAAGTGGTCATATCTAACTGACCATTCTGAGGATGAATATAATAAGTATTGACTTTTTTCTTTTCTTTTATATTTGTACTATTAGTTTAGCATTTTGTTACCATATAATTATTAACAAAAAAAAAAAAAGTCGGAGTCAATATAAATATTGCCCTTCAGTTCTTAGTTTTCTGTATTTAAGCTCATTTGTGCATTTGCTTTGGATGTATGCATTTTTGTAAAAAGTTCTCTGCTGTCATTAAAAAAAAAAAA
>VXAV01005012.1:0-29447 GCA_013399715.1 Alectura lathami | reverse complement strand
GAGACCCACCCCCCCCCCCCCCCCCAAGTCTACCCTATTTCTGCAACGTTCCAGTGCTGGCAAGCAGAGAAGTGTGGCAGCTGCAGGTTAAGCTTTTAAATATTTAAAAACACTAAAAATAGTTGTGAAAAGGTGAAGTCACTGACAATTCTCTACCATACTTAACTTCAGAATAATTCTGTTTGCTTTCCCCTACCCTGTAAGTTATCAAGCTTTCTAATTCCATCTTCAGAGACAACGACTGTTCAGAGCTTCGTAGAATAAGCATAAAAGGTTTCCAGTCCCGAATGTGTGGTTTTGAATTGCTGATAAGAGGTAATTCTGCCAAGAATGACCAGCCCTGAAACAACTGGCAGTGCCGCCTCTTACGCTGTTATTCCACCCTTAAGCCGATGAAATGGAAGGGCCACGGTTTTTTTTATTATTATTTCTAATCAGCCGTGTCTTGGGCACACAAAAACAGGATGCTTACAGTTCTGGAATGACACGGCTGTTTTTACAAGTTTTAACTGGAGCTCCTTGTCGCCACAGTGTGCTAGCTCCTGCACTGGACTGATGCATGAAGGCGTGGCTTTAGGCATGCACACACCTCTCCTCACCCTGCAGGAGGGAAGATCCATGAGCTGCTGCACCAAGCTGGCCAGAATCCTTCTGCATCCTCCCACATTTACACATCTCCTAAATCACAGCAGCCTAAAAATAAAGTATTTCCTATAGGAAAAGCTCCAGTGCTGGAGGAACAACTGGCAGAAAAGGCTCAACTTCCACCGCTCCTTCCTAGGGTCCACAGAGAGCCTAGGTGTCCCATCCTGCACCTGGGTCAGGACTCCTACCATGCCCCCTAAGTCAAAAGACTTCCTCCGGGCAGCAAGAATGAAAAAAAAAAAAAAAAAAAGTTATGATGCACTCAAACAGCTCGTTCATGCTGTAAGTTTTCTGCACAAAACCCTGAAAGGTTTTATTAAGGCAAATATTTCAATCAAAACCCCAGCGTTTCCTGTGGATTTTTTTTTTTTAAACAAAAGTTCCAGTAGGCAAGAGTCCCTAGTGCTGCTGACTGCATGCACAGTGCCAGCTACAACTCTGACAGAGCCCTCAGGACGTACGAACACCAGGCATTAGCCAGAAAAAAAGGCAGCAACAATGAAAACAGCAAGCATAACCTCTGGCAGGGCATGCCTCTTCCCTGGCATCCCATTTCTCCCAGCTCCGCTGCAAAGAACGCTGACAATCACGAAGGTCTGAGCTCTGCAGGCGAGTTCAACCATGGTCAACCACTTGTTATTTCTGGAAGGATCCCGGGGGTCTGCTGGGCTCAATCTCCAGCACTGCTTCCATCCCCTCCGCGCTGCTGGGGCAGGCAGAGCAGACAGAGAGCTGCTTCAAAGGCATTCCATGGATTCTGCCGGGGCGGGAAAGTCCCGGCGCAGCAGCCAGGATGGACGATGCTCTGCTGCTCACTGGAGCTAGTTCTGGTGTGTGTGGCACGAGGCCAAGCACGGGGAGAGGCGGGTTGGGAAGCACTGTGCTCCAGGACCAGGGGCTGGTTCAGCTGCAGCAGCTGTGGAGGCATCTGGCTGCTAGAAAAAACCACTCCCTTGGAGCACTAACTTCATCTCAAAGCAACTGCTCCTGATCCCCTCGCGCCTCCTGCATCCATCAGAGTAAGCGAGGAGCATCGCAGACTTTGCAGGTAACAGAAGGTCTTTTGTAAAAACTTCACAGCCTTTGGTATGAACGCTCTTACCATCAAGCAAGTGATGTGGAATCAGTTCTTTGTCAAGAAGCTCAGATCCACCTTCCCTGCTTCTCAACCACACCACACAGACAATTGTCTGAGGTGGAAGAGACCTTTGGAGGCCACCCAGTCCCACCCCCTGCAGCGCACAGGGACACCCACAGCTGGGTCAAGGTGCTCAGAGAGAGCCCTGTCCATCCTGACCACACAGGGGTGTCAGAAGGAATCAAAATCAACTTAAAGAGCTGGTATTCAAAGTTGTCAGCTGCCCCAGCAGCATTGAGCACAGAGGTGATGGGACAGCTGGCACACCTGTGGTGCAGACTGGGACAGGAAGGAATCACACAAGGCTGCTGGGAAAAGGGCAGTAGGGAACAAAGCGGTGGTTTTACAGGGCTTCTGCTGAAAGCTGCTCAGAGCAGCACAGACATCCCCCAGCTTCACAGAAATGGTGATGTTTCCTTCTGGAAACATCTTCCCTTATTTAACATTTGTTCTCTTATTTATTAATTGCAACAGGACGAAGATCATCCTTGATGTCATGGGGCAACAAATTTCTCCTAATAGTTAAACCAACAGTGATGCTATTTAGTCTTCACTGTTGTGCACACAAGATGTGAACACATGAAAGGCTGTAGGAATTCGCCTTGGACTGCACTATCATTAAGAAGCTCAGAGTTCAAAAGAAGGAATAAGCAAAAGTAGATCTGAAGGCAAGTCAGCAGTTCTCTCAAAACTCAGGATGTAAAGGAGCTGGCTCATGAAGCCAGCCACACTGCGGTGTAGAGGATTTCAGCGCAGGCAGAGCAACCCAGGAGGCATTCTCCACGGGGCAAAAGATGCTTTCATTACAAAGAACACATCCCAAACGAGAACAGAAGAAATTCCAGTTGAGTATGTTCCTTCTTCAGGAAGGATACAAGCAGTAAACACAGGTTTTCAAGCCACCAGGTTGATATTGCCTGGAAAGCTGTAAGCTGAGAAATCAAAAGTCCAGCGATAAAGGTGAGAAATGGTGCAGGGTCAGTCCCTGCAAGGATAGAGAAAAATAAATGGTAAGAGGTTCTTCAGGTTGTCAGAAAGGATGGGGAGAGAAACAAGGCTGCAACAAGGTCAGGGCAGAGATTAAGAGTACTCCAGGCACAGCACAAAGCACCAGATTTGAGCTTGCACTGTTTTTCAAGAGGGGTGATAAGGATGCGCAAGAGCCAGAAACCCAGGGGTTAATTTGAACAAGGACACTGGGAGCAGGGTCAGGTAGGAATTTAAAAGCTTCGTGAAGATTGAAGGAGTGGCTTATTTCAGTTTTAGAATCCAAAATAGGTAGATCCACAAACTGTAGGGTGAGAAGCAAGGTTTATAAACCTCCTGAAAGGCAGCAATATGTGTTAATAAAACCTGTGGCACATCAGAGGTGGTGCTGCAGGGGAGAGAGATCCCAGCACCTCCAGGCCTGGCAGTCTGACTTCACTGTAAAAAGGTGCTTTGTAAGAAAAGAGAATTACAAAGACACTGAGAAACAGGGGGAAAAGGAATAGCTCAATATGCCAGACTAACCTGGAGGTTCTCAAAAGCAGCTCTTTGCTGTGTGCTGTCGTTTATTCATACAGGCTTCAGGAGGCACAAGGAGATTTGCTGGTTAAGATAGATCGACAAAGAATTGTTAAAACACACAAAGAAGCTGGCTTAACAGCTGACAGCCCCAGGTGATGCTGAACAATCAAATACCAGCCTGGAAACCAAAGCCATGCCTCAAGAATCAGCCTGGGGAACAATCTGATTTTGTTACAAATGACCTCAGCAAGACAGCTACAAAACAAAAGGCAACACCGACACAGAGGCACAAAGCATCCAGTGACAGAAATGGGGCAGAATCCTGAAGCACGGATGGTGACGCGCGCCAGAAAGCTGACCACCAAGCAGCGCTGGAGGTAACTGAACACGATGCTCGAGTTACCACAGGCACATCTACGGCACACACGAAGGCAGATCTGTGACACGTTCAGGGCATCACCGAGAAGTCCTCCCAGAAAGGTCTCCTCTAGAGCCCACCACACAGCTGCTGCCATGACTTGGAGGAGACCCACCCAGACTGAGAGCAGGAACAGCCACCATGCAAGAAGCTGCTAGAAAACACAGGGGTCATTCAGTGCAGCCAAGCCACAGGTGAGGGGACACAGCTGCATTTCACAGAATTCAGAGGTAAAACACTGGAGGTGAGGAGTGGTCCTTATGCAAAAAAACTGACAGCAAGCTGAAATGAACAGATATGCTGGCATGAATGTTCGCTCTGGGAATCAAGAGAAGGTTCTTAATTACACAGTTGGATCTGCCATCTTCAGCAACGGCTCAGTCTATGGGAGGAGAGAAGGAAAGATGCAGTTGATTTTAGGCTGGACTTCTAAGTTTACAAAAGGGATTATGAGATACTCCTTGGGAAAGCAAGGAGCTGGGCAACCCAGGGAGCCTCCTCCAGCACTAAATTACTATGGGACTAACACAACAACTATATGTATGTTGTTTGTGCAACCACAAAGAGCGAAGGTTAAAGCTTGCTTTAAACCCACATGAATTTTGGAAATGAGAGAGCTGTCTCTCCCTCCAAATTGAGGAATTTTGAGAGTCTTTGTTTCAAGAGATATATTTTTTCAAGTAGCCTGAATTCAAGCAAACTGGCATGTTCTTTCATTTGCATAAGGACAAGTTGTTCTGCACAGCGTTCCTGTAACAAGGCACAGTGAGAGGCGTTCACTTCATTGTCACATAAGCACAAGTGTCTTAAATCAGTTGTGCATTTCTTAGTAAGAAACACAGGAGAGAAAGCAATGCGAAATGCAAGATTAAACTAATCCAAGTACTCCATAGTAAGACAAACCACAACAGCCATGGCCAGCGCTTCCACTTGCTGTAAGCTGACTGTGCGTTTTAAGGCCCACTATAATCCACCATTCCCCAATTAAGCCACATTCCCAAATTAATTTACAGCTGTTGCTAAAAAAAATAACCAAAGGTGTCTCCAAGTACAGTACCTTCTGTAGTCAGTCTGTAGTTGTCATTATCAAATAATGCGTCAAAGAACATTTCTGCCCTTAAGCCATTACAACAGTTTACTACAAGACTACCCCAAAGTAAGGGCTGAGACCAACCAAGTGACACGCAAGACAGTAAGAAAGCAAAAGGGCCAAACTTTTAGTGCTGAGTGTTTAGCTGTGGGCAGGCCAGCTCGTCTGCTCGTACCGTTTCACCTGATGGAAGGTGGCAGATGTGGAATTCAGTTCCCTGTGGAGGCCAGCTCTGCAGGAACTCTTCATGGTAACCACCTCTCCAGCTAAGGCACGCCGTCACAGCCAGTCCATCCTGGTTCCCAGGCAGGGCTCCCTCAGCAGCGCTCCTCGCACCGTGCAGAGCGTCACCGTGCCTCTCCCACCTAGGGACTGAACAGACAGAGAGGAGTAGCACTGTGTCTGGGTACAGCAGGGATGGGAGGCACAGGAGGTCAGGACGAGGACCCTTTCCCATGGGAGTGGGAGCGAAGACAGACAATGCACACATCTATTAACATACTACTCACATAGTACATATAATACACATACACACAAACACATTATATTCACACATCCACATATATAAATGCAGAAAGAACCTTATACAACTTATACTTAACATCATGCCATCACTGCAGCTGGAGTTTCTGAACACATTACCACGCAAACAAACACCCCCAGCGACAGCCTGCCTGCACGTACAGGGCTCTGCCTTATATGCGGCTGCAGCCCTACCTGGGCACCTCCCACGGGACACGCTGTCCTCCAAGTGCCATGCAAACAGGGCACGTAGGATCTCCTTGCTCGTTAGCACAGCACCAAGCTCTGCAGGGAGCTTGCGGTAGGATTTGATGCTGCTTCTAATCAAAGCAACGTGGCAGATTTTATAGAGGACAAAAAACATGCCACCGTGAAGCCTCCAAACCTCCCGAAAACCGCCCTGTCTTCGCATCACACATGATACGGCAGCAGATTGCACCAGCACAAAACTGCCCTGCAGTATCTCTTTCGCACGAGGCTGCTGTCCTCTGCGCCTTGTCCTTGGAGCAGGCACCACCACCAGCGCTGTGACGTACTCTGACAGCAAAGAGCAACCACCACCGAGCTGCAAGATAAAAGAACTAAGTGACGCAGCAAAAAGAGCCCTGGGAAAGCTCAAATGTTCAAGCCTGAGCTGCCAGCAGATTGCCTTCAAGACGGCTGGCTTCCTCCCCTCCGGAGCACCATGCCATGACGGAGGAACGCCATGGGAGGATGCTAACTATAAATAAAGCTGTGACCCCACAGTCTTTGGGATCCAGTACAGCACCTTGTTCTCCTTTCCAGCAGCTTGGCCCTGAGGACAAAGTGCCCTGCAGAAGTGCACCTACCTGTGCACAGCTCAGTTAACCGGTGCCTGACCAGTGTGGTTTACAACTCAGTGCTGCCACTGAACACTCCTGGCCTGGGAAGCCCTCTCCAATTTGGCAGCCACACTCCAAGAAAGCGATTAAGGATGAGTGTCCCAGCAGAGAGGCTGAAGTTGGTTTATATCCAGCTGGCCTTATGTCAGCTATAGGAATTTCACGATTCCTGTAGTGATGGGGAACGAGAGGTTAATCATTCGCCTGTGTTTGTGTAAGCAGGAGCCTAAAATAATACATGAAATATTATACAAACACATTCCAGCCCTTCATGAAGAAAGCTCTGCTGAGGTCTACACAAGGCAAAGGAACACGAACTGAGAAGACTCAGGCACCGCACCGGCAGAGCTGGGAGGTCAGAGGATGCCCTCTGCTCCACGAGACCAGGAAGACAAGAAGTTAAACTGACAGGGTTAACAGCTGCAGAAATCAGAGGCTGGTGGTTAAACACCACCTTCATTAAACTACCCAGAGCCTGCAACAAGGACCTACCTGCAGGAGTGAAATCAGGCACAAAAATCAGACATTTGGGATGTTTTGTGGGCTGCAGAATATGCATTTCCAAAGAGCAATTCACAGAAAAAAAAGCATATGCCTATTGCTTTATGGGAAATCAAAAGTTAAACACAAAATCATTACCTTCCCATAAAAAAAAAAAAAAAAGGTCAGAGGCACTGAAATTCTGACTTTTATCCAAGCTTTTGTCTGGCTTCGCCTTCTGGCTTTACTGACACTAGCATTTCAGACTCAGCAGGAACTGTATCACAGAAACATTATTATATCCACACCCAAATAAATGCAGCCATACCATTCCAAGAATGCCAGTCACTTTTCCACTAGCTAAAATCTCCCGCTGTATTCCTGGTTAACACAGCCCCACGTGTTTTGTCCTAGTCCTACTCCTCTGTGGATCAGAACAAAACAAGTCAGAAACTGAAAGATAAGTGATAGAAAGGCAGACAAAAAAAAAGTCTTTTACAGCAAAGACCTTGAAAAGGAAAACCACCCAGCAAACTCCTTCAGGTTGGGGCAGCCACAACCCCAACCCAAGCACAGGCACCGTATGGCGGGACACCATGCATCTGAGAAAGCACCAGCACCTACTAGAGGAAAGCAAAAGCTGGCGAAATAGGCACAGACAAGTTCACGTGGGCAGTGCAGCACAGATCAACACAGCTCCATACAAAGCATGCTCTTCCCCCCCCCCCCCCAGCTGCTGGTCTAGAGAAAAGAGCTGAAATGGACTATTAATGCCAGCGATCCACTGACAAATTCCTACTGTGTAAGGAATAAAAAGCTGTGCTTGTGAATCAAAAAAAGGAAAAAAAAAAAACAGCATCCACGCTAGCAGAGGTACTTACTGCCTTCTAACTACCACAGCTTTCTTAAACGAGGCTGATCCGCAGCAGGAGGTTTGCTTAGTTCTGCACAGAGTTGGGTGCAGCCTGAAAACCGAAATACAGACGCAGAGAGAAACAGAACAGAAAGAGGAAACTAAGAACCTCATCTTGTTGTCCTCCTTTTCTGAAACCACCCCCAAACATATGCCTTGATACATTAGATGTGGGAAGGACTCGGATTTTGGCAGCAGGAAGCATCACACACTCTCAGCAATGGACAGCAATTCGCTGAACGGTCCCACACCACTCCCCTTCTCCCCATCATTTTCGAACTGCTGCTGCCGTATGAAGCGACATGGAACAAGGGGCACTCATCTGCGCAGCAACACGCTGCAGCTTTTGGTATTTACAGGTGCTGCAGCAGCTAAGGCTTTACTGCAGGAGCAGTGTTTTAAGCAGCAGCAATTGACACACTAAGTGTTTCAAAGGATGGGCTTTCACCCTTTCAGAAAATTTGCTTTCTAGGAAGCGAGCACTGGCTTAGGGACTGGTTCTGAGCAGAAACCCCACTGTTGCTAAGAGCAGAATACTCCCTGCCAGCCCGAGCACACTCTCCAGCCACACAGCGCTGTGGCACTGGATCAGCTGGGCAGAGACCAGCACACCCAGGATGCAAAAGAAAGCCAAGGCAAGTGTTTCAAAGGAAAATTCAGAGGAGTTAACACTGAGGTACAGTCATTAGAAGGGACTTAACCAGCGCTGAGGCCTTATAATGCAGATCTTTGTTTGGTCCATACCCAACAGTCCACGACAGCCCCTGCAACC
This sequence comes from Alectura lathami, assembly GCA_013399715.1. NCBI lineage: Eukaryota > Metazoa > Chordata > Aves > Galliformes > Megapodiidae > Alectura > Alectura lathami. The sequence goes on along the minus strand of VXAV01005012.1, from coordinate 21,097 downwards.
AAACCTTTTTGCTTTCTCAAACACATCCATGACCTGGGATTTTGCAGGGTGGATTCAGTGTTGTATCCATTTTACTTCAAACTCCGCTTGAATCACAGTATCTTTTTAAAGCAGCCTCAATCTGAAGTTACGCTGATACATTTTTGGTCCTAACTGCACCACCTATTCACGCCCAGCATCAGACAGCTGCTGCCAAACCAAGCTGAATGGGGGCAGCGACCAGACCCGTGCTGGAATGAGGGTTTTTCCAACCCAAAGTGCTGGTCCAGCAGCAACACGACTCTTCCAGCTTATTCAACCAGTTCGTTTCACTGACAAAAACAAAGCAAGAAGCGGGGAAAAAACACCAAAACCCGACCCCACACACGTACCACAGAAGGGGCTCAAAATCGCAAGGGGGGTTGGAGAAAACCATATAAAAACCAGCTAAAAAGATGACAGGTCAATACCTATTTTAAGCACCTTAAAAACTACCTTTTAACTCTAAGTTCACGAGCTGAATTTCATTCTTTATTTCATAAAACAGTCTTAAGCAAATAGGAAATGAGCATGTTTTAACTAAAACTGCCTTGGAGCTTTAGAGTTGAGTTCATCCACCTGTAGCTGGCAACAAACCCTCCAACGAAACTGCATCCGCCTTAGAGCCATTACAGGATGCAAGGATTCATACCTGCAGTCAGGTGAGATTCTTAAGTCCTGCCAGACACTGCAGGCCACCAGTGGAGAGCTGCAGGAGCCACCACAAGCACCACAGCCACGTTTCCTCTGGAAGCCCTGTGCCTCAGCTTGTGGCCCGATGTCCCATATCTGCAGCTTTGCGTGGACCTTATGTTACCTGACCTAAAAGCAGTAAAGCTGCCAAAGGGGCTCGAGGTGAAGCCAACAGGCACAGCCTCCTGTGTTTATCTGCACACTAAAACCTGCTGCTGCCACCTCTCCTCAGCGGGAACCAGAGCTGGCTGAGTGGTAGGGTCTTGTTGCCACTGCCCTTGGGTCCAGTCCTCCCCACTGAATACACTCCAGTCCTTCTCAAAGCTCCTCCAGGCTCCCCCCATATTCCATTCTCCATACAACACCAGAAAGAGCGGTTATTTCACTGAAATTTGAAGATTCCCACATGAATTTGAACTTGGCACACATCAGTGGGGCATTCAGAAATACAGCGCAGCCTCACAACCGCTCCTGCCACGCTGGGCTCTCATCCTCTTCTTCCTCTCTACCCTGTAACAGCCCTGATCCCTGTTCCATTTCCACCTGAATGAGCTCCAGGAGCTGAACTAGGAGAAAATTAACCCAGAAGAGGCAGGCTCCCACAGCCCGTCCCCCTCCGGGCCCAGCAGGCACTAGGGAAGCACAGGGGGACAACCAAGACCAGATTCAGCCACCCCAAATCCACACCTTAAATCACACCAGGAGGCGCCTGCCACAAAGGGGCTTTCATATTCTTCGCAGTCAGTGGAAATAAACTTTTGAAGGCACGTGCAGAACACAGTGTTTTGGAAGAGGGGAACAGGTGTGAGGGCTTCAAAGGCAAAGCTGGACTGCTCACCACCGTCAAACATTGCTGCCTGCTGCAGCGATCAACATCTGCAGAGCTTGCTGCAGGGAGAGCCTGACTCCCCTTCCAAGACCATGTCAATAACATGCAGGTTTCCAATCTGCAGCTGTGGTGCTCTCTTCCTCCAGGTGTTGGGATGATCTAGTCATTCCCTTCCCCCTCAAAAGGAAAGGGGGAAATAAAGATACTACCGCACCTTGCTGACCCCGTGTTTTAACGCTGGAAACGATCACGGAAGGTTTCCCTTGTTCAGCTACTCCTGAGAGGCCCCAGCTGTCTCGCACAGCTTGGTTAAGGTCATCACCTGCTGCTCCTCTGGGAAGAAGTTAAGAACTGTCTCACGGGTTTCGTTCTGCTTGATCCAAGAGAAAAAACAGAAACAGCGGATCCGTTATTTCAGTGCTGCTGCAGTGCTGACAACCCCCACGCACAGACCCCACGCCACTCCGCTCTCTAGAAAGCCACCGCCTCCCTCAGCCCTCGCTGTCACCGCACGACCCGCGGTGTGCCCCGAATTGTAAGCAGGGGGCGGCCCAACGCCACCGAGCAGGGCTCAGCTGCCGTGCTCTCGGGTTTCTAGGTATGGGTGAAGGCACTGCAATGCATTTAGGGCCACGTGAGCCACGCCTGAACTATTCAGCATATAAAACTAGATTTGTTTTGCCACGCAGAGTGTGAATTAATGAAAGCTCAACTGAAAGGCTACTTTCTTGGGGCGAGGGGAAGGAGAAAGCTTCCAGAAGCATTCCTATTATAGAAGCAGTAGAGCTGGATCCAAAAATAGTAGGCAAGCTCTCCCAGAGCTCTGGAGACGTCGTGCCCTGGTTTTATGAGGCTAAAGTCCCGCTGGATTGCTCCTTTCCATGCAGAGAACTGAAGGATGCAGAAGTGACGTTAAATTGGGAGTTTTAGGACAAACAGAAATCTAGACAGCCTAGATGAAAGAGATCAACTTGAAAATACCAACAGGGAGCAACCTGTCCCACTTCAGAGACAGGATTCTTCTCGCTGGTTTTACCCATCTTTGTCAAGAACGCAGCGTTAGTCTCCTGAAGATGATCACGATCATCGGAACGATGATGCCGCACACAAGGACTGTCAGCAGCTGTTTCATCACCCTGTTCTGCTGTTGGACACTAGAGTTCCCAGCTGGGGAGGTACACTTGACTCATTCTGGCACGCGCTTGGTGTTCTTTCTCGCTGCAGCAGCTGATAAACGGACCACCACGCGGCCTGGCTGCCAGCAACAGCCAGCGGCAACAGCTCATTTGAGTTCCAGCAGAACAGCACAATCCCTCCAGTTCTCAAAATTAAGTCTCCTCTGCTTGTTCTGTGGCAGCACTTACATAAATAATATAGAGAATAAACGAGTTTGTAATGCTCCTCTGACCACAGGTACAACGTACTCCAGTGCAGGACTGGCTATTTTCTTGGCATATCCTGACAAATGTCAGCAGGAAACCAAAAATCCCATACTTGACACTGTAAGACAAGAAGCCCCCCTGCACCACGGCATACAACACACAGTGATGGCTTCTGAAGTAGAAGACCAAACCTAGAGCTCCCTTCTAAATATCCCTTAAATAAGGAAATCCAGCTCTTTCTCCAGAACTTTGTTAGGAAGGAAAACCCCACAGCAGGTGCTTAGTGTTAAACACTGAATTTATCAGCTCTGACGTTTGGTCTGCTGGGTATGGCTCTAACTGGTTTCTGTGGCTCTAACTGGTTTGGACCAGCCTTTGGGATGACAGTTCTGCTTTCACACAGATCGCCCCATGCACTCTGAGCACAGATCCACCACCAAACAGCTCAGCAGAGCGAGCTGCAATTAATTTTTGTTTATTTCTGCAGCATCTTTCCCTTTAACTAAACCGTTCTGTTGTGGGTTTCTCTGTGCTAGAGCACTGCCAGCCACCAAATCATGTGCCTCATGATTTGTCATGGAAATCTTAAAATCCCTTCAAATTTTTGTATAAACTAGAAGAGTGCTGACGCCCAAACTTCATGCCTTCATAGAAAACTATCTTTCATCTTGCCAGGATAATGTAAAATGCTGAACTATGAGATCTGAAACGTCTCTTGTCAGCAGCTCACAAAAACTTTGTGCTTTACAAAGTTAGGAAAACAGTTTTAAGAGTACCCCACTTCAGGGCAGATTACATGGAAGAACTATTTTGCAGGTAACGCTTCATAGCTCTGTTCAACGCATCATTAGCTCTGTTGAGGACAGAAAACTTCCAACAGAACAGATCTGTTAAGAGTATTTAACAACAACTCACCCTCAGAAAAGCACAGCACCACCTACACCCTTTCAACAAGCACTGGATTCACTCCTTTCCAATGGTATCTTAATAAAATAAGCTCATGAGGAACAGGATACAATCTCAAACCAAGAAAAAATTAATTACTTATTGGCATCAGGTTCTAACTTGGCCTATGGATGCATTCATGAAAAGGAAATGCTGTTCTGATAGAGAATGTGGTTTGGGTGTACAGCTAGCCATATGCTAAAGCACATACCCTAAAACTCAGCAAATTCGCACAGCATCAGCTCTACCAAAGCAGCCTGGCATACCACCTCCACCTTGGAGCTGATTCATGTCTGCAGCCAAGTAATAGGTCTGACAGAGAGGACAGCCTAAGTTTTGACACCTGTTTTCACCAGTTAAGCCCACCCCACTGCCCCCAGGACGGCCTTCGCTGTGCCTCACTGAGCAGCTCCAGCTGCCCCAGCTCCCACCCCAGCCGGCCAGCCACCTGAGAGCCCCCGATCTGTAGATGACAATGTCTGGAGCTACTTTCACATCACCTTCTTACCTCTGCGGTGGCAGGGACACAGGCACAGCCCAGCAAGTGGCACCTCTGTGGGAATATATTGGAGAAAGGGCAGAAAACACTGAACAGAGAGGAAGGGAAAAAAAAAAAAAAAAGAAACCACCAAGGTCAGAGAGGGAAAGGGAGGAGGAGCAGGGGAATACCCTGAATGCATGAAGTCTAGCATGAGAAAGGGGAAGGGAAAGGTGTTGGTTTAATGTATATCTTTTGCACAGCATATATCTTGTTTCTCACCACCCAAATCTATTTTAACTGGGAATAATTTAAAATTCTCCCCCACTGAGTCTGCTCTGCTCACCACAGGAGTTGTTAGGCAACCTCCCTGACTGCCTGGACCCACGAGCTTCCCAATCCCATCTTCTGCCCCTGTGCCACTGAGTGGTGAGTGAGCAGCTGGGCTGGCAGCTGGCTGCTAGCTCAGGCTTTCAGATTTTTGCACAATCTAAAAAAAAAGAATTCATTTTGCTTTTGCTGTGAAGTGCCTGTGCAGTTTAACTGACACCACACAAGAACCACACATGTGCAATCTGATTGCACATCGGAGGCGGCCAGTCTTCGCCCTTCATTTGAGGTGAACCTGTCATGGTGCCCCTTGCTCACCGCATGCAGGAGCAGGCAGCCCAGCAGTTCATTTTCCACCTGCCATCGTGCACCGTGCCGGTGCCAACAGCCCCAGGCCCGCAACACACACGCGGCATGGACCCAGGACAGCAGGGTGTCAAAGGCAGCAAAATGAAGATGTCACCCCAGCCAGCAACAGGAGGACTGCAGGTGGAGGAGCCAGGGAGCAGCATCTGGATGTGGAGGATGTTTCTCACTGCTAAACATTAAATACAGGATTTTTTCTTTCCTATGATCTTTTCAAAAGGCTGTTGGAAAATCCAAGCAGATTTTGAAACCTAGCAATCCTGTGCATCTTCAAACCTTTTTTTTTTTTTTTGGCTACATTTTAAAGACTTTTGCCATTAATAACTCAGAGCTCCTTGACACAAAAAATAGTTTCACATTTTTCAGAGCCTTGCAGTTGATACGCCTAGCAACTAAATTAAATTTTTAGCAATTCCAAGCATAGCACAAATTCTGCCCTAATTCACTTTTCAAAGCAAAAAAGCCCAGAAAATAGCATTTACATTTCAGACTAGTTTCTGCATGTTCAAGTACCTCGCTAACTGTGAGGATGTGTGCTGCACATCCCTCACTTCTCATCCTTATCCTCAAAATTCAGAAACATGTGCCCACAGCAGGACACCAAAAATTGCTCCTGCGATTCTTTTTGGGTAATGACCATTTCTGAAGTACGAAATTTCCTACAAGTTCATCTGAAAGCACCAGATCTGGTTTTGTTTCACACACCTTTTAGTTTTGTTAATGCATAAACATCTTTGTAAGCAGGACAAACAGGGCAGAAGTGTTCCTGTATAACTCTGTACTCCCCACTGCTCCCTCCCCCATACAAACTTGGGCAAAACATTAAAAAACAAATCAAAACAAGGAAACAAATCTCCAGAAAACCAAGCCGAAAAAAGAGTGCCCTTTTTTTTTTTTTTTTTTTTTTTTTTAATGGGTGGTTTAAGTGAGACAGATTTGAGCTGGGGATTGTTACTTCGCTGTGAAAACACTCAGCGCATTTTTAGGCTTCCCAGCGGAGGAGCCGGTGTGAGCACGCTGTACAGCAGAAGAACATCACCATGCAAATTAAAACGTGCCAGCTCCAGAGTTCCTACTCATTGCACTGCCTTTCGTCAACAAATTGCTACCAAAACCCTTCCCTGAAAGCCAGCTGCAATCTGCTCGCCTGAGAGCTGCACTGCTGAAGCAGCGATCAAGCTGTATCAGCTTGATCTCTCACCATTTAGCATCTCGTACTAATTTGCTGCAAGCCTGCAGGAAATAGCTGCAAACAGCTCCCTCAAGAAAGTGAGCTACAAGCCTCAGTTTTTTTCCATTCTGAGCCATCCCTGCACTATTTCATGGCTCTGATAATTGTACCACTGACTAACCTCCAACTGGGAATAACTGTTTTTATCATCACTATTAAAAACAGTCCCTCACACTGTTAGGAATCTGGAAACTCACTGGAGCTGCATCCCACCCTTCAGCCTCTCAAAACACTACAGAGCAGCGAAACTATGTGCTGAAACCAGAGGATCCCTGTGCTGAACTCCTCTGTTTGGGGGGAATTACAACTGCTGGCTCAGCGAAGGCAGCCGTGGACATTTGGTTATTGATTTTAGAGGGGCAAGTGACACGGGACCTCACAAAACCAAAGTGAACTTCTACTGGGAAAGTTAAATTATTTTTTGGAGTGTCACAGTAAGGTGTGTGCTGTGGAGCCTCACATGCACCTCCTCTTGGAGATGTTGGTTTGTTTGTTTTTTAAAGGACAAAGATCCATCTGCTGTTTTCGTTTCCTGATAGCACTTTATCTTGGTTTTTACAGATCAGCTGGAAGAGCCACTGCCTGCTCTCAGAGACACTGCAAGATGTAGAAAACAACAGTTGAAAGAACAGCGGATTTCAAGAACATCTTTTAATTATCTGAAGGAGCAGTTGCCAAGTAGACAGCAAAGAGGCTGTGCATCACACACAGACAGGAAAGCTCCCCTGGGTTTATTCCACAGCCAATTACACTGGATTAACCTATTAGTAAGAATAAATTCTTTTTTCCCCTGGATGCAAGTTTCAACAACCTGAAAAAATCCCTGCCGCCTGTACTTTGACACACAGCATCAACATCTGTTTTATCACCCTTCCCGTCATCGCTGCCCATAAACACACCCTACAAGGGACCTCTCCCTCTTTTTTAGTGCATCTTCTGTCATCGTTTCCCTCTCAGAGGTCGCCATCCCTCTTGGCTTCCTGCTCTGAGCATCATTTTACACATCCATTACCACTGTTGGTGAAGAGAAGCATCAAAGACCTCCAACCCTTTACACGTACCCTCACACAACCCCCCAGGTGCTTACATTACTCACTCCTGCCTCTGCAGGATGTCACCACACAACATCTGCCGAACAGCAAAGCTGAGGAGCAGCTTTCCAGGATCCCTGTGCTAAACACTGGGTGTGCCTACTTTTGTTTGGTATCAAGTTCATTCTGCTGGCTCCGTTACACGGCTAGTTCAGTTTTTCCCCCACCTCCAAAAACATCTGTTCCTTTTCTAAGTTCTCCAGACTTCCTTCCCCTTGACCGTATCACAAAGCCTCTCTTTTTAGCAGGGCTGCCTTCTTGATAGCCCATCGCCGTTATCTTGTTGTTCGCTGCCAAGCGATGTGCAGCACTAAATCTTGCGGAGCTTCCAGCCCTTTCAGCTGGAGGCCAGGCACCAAATTCAAGCACCCTGATTGAGAGGGGGTTGCTAAACTCCTTCCTTGCCTCTTGTTTTAAACACTCCACAGCTTCCTGTCCTGGGAGGCAACCAAGCTGCTGTAAGAAATGCCAGGTTCTGTTAAACATCCTCGATTCCTGTGACACTGAACATTCAAAACAATTAGGCTCCTTCCAAATCTTGCCCTGCAACAGCCTTTATTCCAGGGAGTGCAGAGATGAGTGAAAATTACTTCAGCACGAAGGAGTTCTAGCTGGTCACTTGCTAAATCCCACAGCATTTCAAGTTAACATCCAGGCTTGGCACAAGCAGCCATCCGCTCAGCACACAGCACAATGTCAGCCCTCAAAACCCCACTGTTCAGCCTACAGGCACTTTTTTTCTCCCCCTTTTTTAAGGGTGCATCAGCTGCTAACTGAAAGTGGAAATGCTTCATTCAGCACATGCACTTGTTAAACTGCTCACAGCATGCAAATAAAATACTGCATTGTGCAGAAGTCATTCAGCCTCCCCAGCCGCAGATATGAGCGATGGAACTGTGTCCAGGAAAGAGGAACTTGGAACAACACACAAATATTTCAGCCCCTCACTCCCAATACCCACACAGCACTCTGAAGCCCACATCAGTGTCACGCAGAGGGGTGACCATGTTGAGAATCTGCTGTACGTACTGGGTGGGAAAACCACCATTATCTGTCTTTGCCCCAGTACTGCACCCTTTTATTTGTACTTATTACTGCAAACTGCCTTTTTTTTTCCAGACAATGGTTGTGTTATTATAGGTACCTTCATGCCGTGCCAAAGCACATACACACAGCAATTCAGAACAATCAGCCTTGTTTTCATGGGAGCAAAGGTTGCAGCCAAATGAAATGGGTGGAGATCACATTAAACAATCTTGGAATCTGCTAATAGGATATAGGAAAATGTGACCATAATGCAGATGCAGAGTTCCCCTTCCACCTTCCAATGTTATGGATAAAATAACAGCTTTGGAAAACCAATTAAACTATTTGAACAACATTAAGCAAGAAAAAAAAGTAGTTTCAGTATGCTAACAAAAGAGTATGCTACTGCAGCTCAAAACAAAACATTGTCCTTCCAAAGGTCTAAACACAGCCAGCGATGTCCCCACCCCAGAACAGCATCTGCGTAGAAGATATGGGATACCTGCTAGATGTCTGCTTATCCCCTGTAAACAGAAGCTCATCACGATGAACGTTCCTGCCTCAAAGACATCACCACATCCTCCTCTGTCTGAGAGGGGAATTCTCATACCGAAACACCTTGCTTGGTCAGCTGCAACCTGCATTCCCCTTGTCTGCTTTTGAGAGGTGCATTAGTCAGCTTTCTCCTTCACGAATCTGATCGTGCCTCCGCATGATCATACGCTGAAGTCATGTCCTTGAGCCCGTGACATCAGTCTGTTGCCATGGAAATGTACAGGGCAGTCCAAAATTCAGTATTATGGCACCACTGCAGGATCAGGCAGCAGATCAAGCCAACGCCTGAGAGCTGGTTAATGCAGCACAAACAGCTATGACCTTACGATTTAAAGGCTACAGTCTTTATCTAAATGCTAAAGCACCTTATCTAAATATTCTTCATAAACAGGGCTAGAAGCCTCTTGTCAAGGAAGATGACTGTCATTAACGTCATGACAAACAGGCCAGCCACGATGCGTCACTGCAGAAGGGCAATGTGTTTCCCAAGGATGGCCACGAAGTACGAGGGAAGTTCGGCTCCCTGAACAGAAACTCCCATCTGTTCCTAAGGCAACGTCAGAGCTGCCTGAAGAGATCACTCACAGGGAAACAGGGGTAGCCCCCTTGGCACCAGGGTCAGGCGCGAGGCTGCACGCAGCTCTTCTGGAAGTCAGGGAGCAGTGTCATAACACTGTCACTCTTTTGGCAAAGGAGGCATTATGTAAGACATGGATCTTCCATTTTGAGCTCTGGCTGTGAAGCAGAGACCAGTGCATCGTTAACCCGACCTGTAACAAAGCTGCGGATTAGTTAAAAAAGGGGTGGTACCTTCAAACAGCTGTTATTCCATGTAGTGTTAGACATTACAGTTCTGTAGGTTCCTTGCACACTCACGAGAATGTCATTTCTGAAGAGCAAAAGGGAAGGAAAAAGGAAATTAGTTCCAAGTTGATGGTGTTACAATGACAACTCATACAAAGCTGACAGGCAGAAGGTAAGTCCCGTGGGAGGCTGGGGGAAAGCTGCTTCAGCACAGCAGGGCCCAGGCTGCAGGCACAGCAAAGAGGAGCTACAGATCTCGCAGCAGCTGTGCTAGACCCTTCCTTTACCTGCTCCTCCACCCACGTCCAGCACAGCCGTTCAGGGGTCTGGCTGGCTGCTGACTCCCAGCCGCTCCTCCGGCACCCAGCCCCCAGCCCCTCGCAGCCCAGTGCGTCCTCAGCCTCCATGTAAACACAGCCACTCCCCACGCGCTTGACTTGTTTCACTTCACCTCCTTCCGCTTTCTCATTAATACACGCTTCTTCTGCAACTTCCTCCTGCAGAGCTGACCTCCATCCTTCCCATAACCTCAGACGCACCCACGGTTTCTTAACAGTGCCATCAGCAAGCTGCAGGCACAAGGAGGAGCGCCCGGTGCTCCTAACCCCCCTCCGCCCAGGTCCCTGGCTATAATTACCCCATGCCGTGTTATCTAACACCAAACACAACCCTCAGGGCTGGGAACCGGCGTTTATTTGTCTCTGCAGTGCCGCACACCCAGTGCTGTTGTATAAATAAATTCCACGACCTGTTTGAGCATGACTTGGAGCTTGATTCCGGCCCAAGTTACACCAGTTTCTAAGTGCCTGCTGCAAACACCCCCACTGGCTGCCTGCTCGCTGTGGCAACACCAGCTTATGCAATTTGCCACCAGCGCCAAGCATCGCGACAGCTAATTGCTGCACGGACCACAACTGCAGAAAAAAAAAAATACACATTTAAACCCCTCTGCATTTAAATATAAATTGCAAAAGGGACAAACAGGCAGGAGGCATGCTGCTGTCATTCAGCAGTACTCATGCTGACAAGTTCCACGTGCCAATGCCATCCTAGCCACCGAAGCAGTCAGACTTGTCCCTGCCTCAGCCCTTAAACACTCAGCATGTTACCCAGTTCCAAGGCTGCAGGAGCTGAGATTCTGGAGGCAACCTGAAGCCAAGCGGATTTCAGAGCAAAATAAAGCCAGCAGGCTTCATCTCCATGGAGCTCCTGCAACATAACATGGGCTGAACAAGTTACATAGGGCAGAGGTCTCATTAGCTACCTAGCAAATTAAAATTAAAATCAAACAGCTTCTTCCCTTTCCTCTGCATAAAGATCTGATGCTATCTAGCCCAGAAAAAGCAGTACAGCTTCTGCAACAAGGAAAACTTGCTCACACGTACATGACAACACAATCTACTCGACTGTGGACCTCCAAGTCACGTTAAACTTCTTCCTCCAGAACTCTCCACTGCTAGATCATTTGCCTTCAGTTTATTTTCTGGAGTAAGACAGACTGTACCTAAGTGATGGATACTGAAGGCTCCTAGCAGCCCCATGCACCCATCCCAGCTGGTGGAGCCTGTGGACACTCAGCTCCCACCCCCCAGCTGCACATGCTGACAGCCACAACCCCACACAGCTCAGCAGAGGGGCAGTCACACCCCCGGGGGAAACACGCAGAGGAAGGAAGTGCTGAGGGCACGGTTCAACCACCTACAGGTGAATACAGGCCAGAGAAGATCCACGGCTGGACAGCTGCCAGCGGAAGCTTGGTTAGCAAACTTCAAGAAACAGAACACGGAGAAGACGACTTCACCATCCCAAACGACCACAAGAGCCTTATCAGCCTGCACAGACCCAGGAGCAATTCCCAAACAAAGTTCAGCGCTGGAAAGGCCCACAGACCCTTTTGAGAACCAGGACTCGCACAGCCTTCTCTGAAGAAGTCATGGCCAAGACCGAGCTAGGCTGGCTTCCCCAGCAGGCTGCGGGTCAGGCCGCCCTGCTTTGAGGGAACACACCAGGCTTGAATCTTGTTTTCATTCAGGTAATACCCAATCCGACCTGCCAGCCTCCTGCCCCGGCAACATCAGTGGACAAAAGTGAAAGCAGAGGAGCGATCAGCTACAGATTTCCAAAGCAATACAGTATTTTCTCAACCCCATAGAAAAAAAAAAATAAAATACCTCCTTAAAAAGAAGGTGATGCAGTTCGCCTCATTAAGAGACCCATATTGTTCTTATCAAAGCATGGATCCACTCCAGTGCACTATGTACACGGCAGTTCACAAAGCATGTGTGGGTCTCTCTAAAAGCCACGCAAGAAATGCAAGACCTGACTAAGGGGCCTCACGCTTTAATTCTTCAAAATCCACCATCACTTCACCTCAAGCTATTCCAAGAGCTTAACGCTGCAGCTGGATCCATACAGAGTTATTCTGCATGATCAACCCAGCAGCCAAGTTACAACCAACACAACCAAGCCCAAACTTACAAAATCTATCAACATAAAAAAGCACATTACATTTTCCTTCCCAAGATACTTTACTCGTCATCAAATATCTGTCTTAGTGCGTTACCATCCTCCCATCACCGTGACTTGAGTTACCATGCTCACAGCGAAAAGCAGCAAGAGCCAAGAGCGCTCTGCCTCGAGTCCAAGCACAGCTTGCAAGAACAGACCCCCTTTGGGGCAGTGACAGTTGAGTTCGATTTAATTAAAAAACAAACTACATTTCCATCCGAGTCAAAGTCGGAGACAAAGAACTGTACACGGCCCAGACTGCACACTCAGCTGTCTCTTCAGCAGTGGATCAGATTTAACAGTTCTATGGCAGAGCAGAAAGAAAATGTTGCTCAGACCAGAGTTTAAGCACTGCCCAGTCCTATGCCATGCAAAATCCAGGCACCTTTTTGCGGTGCTACTTCAAAAGCACCGTCCGTTGGAAACATCAGCTGCAAGGTGGTGTTTCATCTGGATTCAACGCTGCACGACTGCACTTCTATCCTGTTTCAAAGAAAGGCAAGGACTCTTCTCTGAAGCTCTGCCCAGGACCTCTCTTTTGCATCACAGGGGCTGCATCTAGAGCCACTCCCACCTACGCTGAGGAACAGAACCATCGTGACTCAGGTACACTGCTCCCTGGGCCCACTCTCACCACAAGGATCCTGCTCAAACGCAGCAGCCTTGGCAGCAGAGGTTGGCTCCAGCTGTTCAGCTCAGCTATCCAGGACCTAATGCAGACAGAGGACCTGACGAAATGCATCTCCATGGAAAGCAAACCACTCGCTGGTTTATGTCTAAACCCTCTGGGACTTCTAACATCAGTGCTCAGCATCTTCACCTGGCAAAGCTCTGGAGCATCTTCAGCTGAAGCTGCCAGCTCAGAACACAGTGTTTGAGGGTACTGTGGACACACCTCTAGCATGCACAACGCCCAGAGAAGCACCACGACAGCTGCAAAAAGACTTCGCCCTGGCTAACATTCACATAATGAAATTACAGATTCACTCCAGGGAAAAAGGAAAGAGCACTTAAGTTTTGTTTAGACTGAAGAGCTGCAAGCCACACCACTTATCTGCTATCAGAGCAGACTGCAGGGCTGCTCCAGTGATAATTCAGTAATGAAGGAACTGGAATTGGAAGGTATGCGGTTAGGCCCATCTCCAACTCTTCCCTCCCCCAAAAAGAAAAAAAATAAAGCACAGCCGTTATCACATCTCCCTTTAGCTCTGCTACTCTCACCACTTAAAATACCTCCAAAGCAAGGTGGAGCTGTCACAAGCTGCTATGGGCCTGGCTTGGCCTGATCGGCAGGACCAAAGGCAGCATTCTCCCTAGAAGAAAGTTCCTGCTTTACTTAGTGGGGCGTGTTCTCAGGTACCCACACACATCCATATATTAAGGTTAACGCGCATGCATTCAGCTGCTGCAGTAAAAGCACCAGTAAAAGGAGAAAGCATTGCTGCTCCTACTAATTTTAACTTCCAGCATCTCTCACTAACCCTCCTGGGAACTGAAGCTGAGCTCCTGACACAGGTCTCATTGCTGGCATTCTGCAGCTCTCCAGACTGCAGCCTGCATAAGTTGGCTCATTTTACCTGAACAACTTGCACCCTACCTTCCCTTACAGAGCTGCACTCAGCTGGCTGGGTGGTATGCAAGGTTCCTTCCACAACTGAGGCTTATATATGGAGGAAGCAAAAGGCCCTAAACACCCCAAAGCCAAACTGCAACTCACAGCAACCCCCTGCCTCTGGTAAAATGCTCCAAAGCTCATCCATCCTCCCCCAGACCCCAGCTACACCAGTTGGCCTGATCTAATACATGCCATCCCCCAAGGGGCTTTGCCTCACTTATACCCCAGAGAAGTTTTGGATCTGTGATCACCAACTCCTGCTTTTTTTCCTGAAACTCAAGGCTTCTTAAGTGAAAAGCAGCCCAATGGACTCCTTCATACTTAACTTTCTTCACTCTTCCTGGGCAGACACCAATTCCTTTCTGGTGTGCTTTGACCTAAGTAACACCTGGGCAGGCTGGAAGAGATGGGGCATTCCCCATCCCCTAAAAACTTCAGAAAACTATGATAATTGTTGGGGGGGGGATGACACAATGACACAACTTACAACCAGTACTAACACAAGTAGCAATGTCTATCAGCTTTCTCTGTATGGCTCCAGTACAGATGCAACAATTTTACACTCAGATTAAGTTTATCCAAGTTAAACCCTTCCACATTTCCTAGAAGTATCTTCCCAGAAGATGACAGAAGTGCCATCCAACAGGGCGCTGTGTGGTGCCTTCACTTCTTCAGATTCATTCAGCCCAGGGACGAAGCTGTATTAAATTCATGAAGTTATTACACAACTCTTTCCTCCATGGCCACTGATCCAAAAGAGCAGAAGGGCAGAGGGGTGGGGGGGAGCCTTATTAAGTAAGAACAATATGCAAAATTCTGCAGAGACAAAGGTATGTAAATTACTCCTATTTATCTGACTATTTCCCCTGAAGCCTACAGCTGACATCACACTGGACATCATTGCAACAACCAGGTAAGCTGTTAAAGCCCAACAAACCAATCATTAGGAGAACAGGTTCAGTCTGCTGTCAGTGACATCTCATGCACCATCAGGGCAGGGAGCGTGCCTCACCACGCCAGGCTCCTTCCATAGGGCTGCCGTGCTGTACTGCAAATGAACAGCCCATAACCCGTATCAAAGTCACGCTCCCAGCTGACATCAACCCAAAGTCATTGCACACTTCAACATGGCTACACCTGCAGCCCTACTGCGGCTCAAAAATTCAGAAGCACTCCAAGAGAAATGTGTTTCGATTTTTTTTTCCTTTAATGCCATCAAAGATGGATTCATTGCTATCAGTAATCCCCCAAAAGCAAGAATTTCAAAAAGTGGTGGCAGATTTACTTAGATTTCTGACACAAACAAGCATTTTTGCATAATTCCATTCATGTGTTTATTAAGATAAAGCTACCTCACTTAAAGAAAAAAATGCCAGCAGAGTGCCACCCTCCTCTAGAAAGGAAATTAAATGTTAAAGAACTGAGAAAACAACCATCTGTCCCAAACTGCATGGTAAGCTCTGGTGCCCTGACAGTTAGAGAGAGGTGTAGAAACCCATTTCCAGAGTAGGGCCTTCTTTAAAGGATTTTTAGGGTTCACTCACTCACCACCTGGCATATGAGCTCAGAAAGGCAAGTGCAGGAGAACACCCCAGGCAGTGCAATCAGGGCGAGAGCGGCCCCAACACTGGCACAGCAGAAAAGGGCTGCTGGAGAGGACGAGGAGCAGCCTCGCTCACGTGCAGGGAGCTTCTCTTGGCCTCGACAGCCAGGACAGGGGGGAGAGCAGAAGGCACCTGTCTGAAGACACAAATACACCAAGACGCAGTCCCAGCACCAGAGCGGTCGCTTCAAGGAGGAAGGGACTTTTATATTTTGCAATAAAGGCTTCAGTGAGGCAAAGTTCAGGACAAAGGCCTCAATTAAGAGCTTTATAAATCCAAGGGAGCTGGGCTGCCTCACACAGCAGTACACGAGCCGGGGAACAAAACCCCAGCTCAAGGCCGGCAACTACCTCGACCCACCCCAAGTCCTGCTCCAAGCCAGTATCCAAACTCTTTGTAAAACACAGCCTCCAGTATGAGGCACTGCAGAAAGCCAAACCACAGGCACCAGCGATTCTTTGAAGTCCAGATACAACAGAAAACTATTTCACCTGCCTAGATGCAGAGGGATGGCTGCCTAGCCTGCCTTCGATGCCACGAGAAATTTTGGAAGCAGCCAACTGCCCAAGGAGGCTGATCCCAATGGCTGGCCTGCAGAGCAGCAACACCCAAACCTACACACAATCATTCTGTCTGGTCTGAACTTGAGAAATCTTCTCAGTGATGTCAGCATGCAAAGAAAGCAACGGCACGTAGAAAGAAATCTCCAGACAAGGTTTTAGGCTGGGCTTTCTGCCAGTTCGAGAGGCATGACAGAGCCCAGCGACACAACCCTGGTCATCCCAGGGGAGGAGCCACTTTCCTCAGCGATGGACAAAACCTGGGGGGGACACACACAAGGGGCTGCAGCTTCACACAGCAAAATGGGAGTTTTGTAGGGTACCGAGACAGGATGCCGGCGAACACTGTGATGCAGGAAGAGTAATTCAAATTTCAAAGTGGGTCCAGTCCCTGGCATCCAAGAGGACATTAGCCAGCACCTAACACCATTCCAGAGAAGCCAACAGTATTTCTTACTAAAAAACCCCAATCTCTTCAGTATTTCAGAGATTATAGGCCATCCACCAACTGGCATCTAGCAAAGCCACCTTGAGAGGCTGAAAAGTGTGTCAACACCCAGCCTTTTAGTAACAGAGGACACTCAGCAACTATCTGCAAGGATGATTTTATTCCAGCCTCTTCAGAGCGTAAGAATTCACATCATGAGAACAGCTTTTAGCAGAATTAGGACCAGACTTGACATGCCCCAGTTTCCCCCAGGTTACTTTTAGAAAACCCACCTACACCTGAAACATACCCACTCCTCTTCACATAATGCAGCAGGACAACTGAAACTTTATTTATAGTTCCACTGCTTTAGTATTCATTATGAGAATTTCAACCCCCTTTTTTTTTTTTTTTTTTTTTTTAAATCAAATGACAGAAGGAATTTTGTGTCAGATCCCAGGCTGAAAGATACTGGAGATGGCAGCAAGCTGCTGTTATGTATGTAAGTCATTGCAAGGAGGAAAAAAAAAAAACGTTATTGAAGCTTGCTAAATTAAAGCTTGTAAAACACCAAAAGCACAAAATGAGCTAGAAGCAGCTTACAGTTGCTAGGGGTGTTTGAAATTAATCAAATCTCAAGTGGCTGCCACTTAGGTTTACCAAAAAATCGTGCACATTTCCAAAGTTCATACTTGGTAATTAGCACAGCAATAAGCAAGCCCCAAATAAACGAAGTTAGCCTCGCTCTTCTGCTCCCAGCAGATGGAATTAGCTGCGTGTGAAGCTATTTTTGCAATTGGAGATTACACATATCCTGAATATCAGTTCTGCAAGTACAGCATCCGATAATGCATAGATGGTACCAGAAATATCTCAAAAAAAACTCACAGTAAGTACTTTTCCATTTTTCTAGACATAGCAGTAAAGAGACCAGGGTGGGAGGTATATTTAAGGCTTCATTTCTCAAACCAATTGACTACCTGCTGATAATTTAGCTGAAACAAGTTCTCTCCGTGAAGTGCATCTGCATTAACAGTCCAAACAGGTCTCTCCAAAGAAAAACGTCTGCTTTGACTAAAAATACATCCTCTTGATGTGTTAATTGACAACAAGAGAATGAAAAAGTATCCGAATTGCAAGCTCAAAGAATGTGCTTACTGAAAAGTCTCCACCTTCTGCCCATTGCTTCTCCAAAACCTGGTTTACAGGCAAATCTGTCATATATTAAATACCGTACACTGTGATGGAAAAATCTGGATTTGTGCATCCTTACTGACTTGTCACTTACTTCTGCTTTAAAGCCTTCTCCTAAGCCCAGCGATTCTCAAGCCCTCTGCAGCAGCGCGCCGAAGGATGGCTGAACCCCACGTGCCCTTGACCAAGATACTCCACCTGCGTTCCACATTCTGAATTTAGTTTCTCTGAGCTCACAAGCCCACAGCTGCCCCAGCAGAGCAAGTTTCTCTCAAAGACACAGAAAGACCCAGCAGCGTTCCTCAGTGGTTTGCCTGCCTTAACCTCGGCGTCCGCGCAGCGAGCGGTCCTGCAGACGTGGGCCTGTGCACACGTCCAGCCCAGGGGACATCTGCCCAGGGACGCCCAGCCTCACACTGCCAGCACGAGCAGATGCGTCTCAGAAAGGCCCAGGGAGGTCAACCAGAAAGTCCCTGTGCTCACCGTGACGTGACAGGAGGCTTCTCGTTTTGCAGCAGGGGCACCAGCTTCCAAAGGAAGCGAGAACAAGCTGCAAGTCTCGATGCACAAACGCTGCTCTGTTGCTCCAGAAGAGGTTTCCAGAACCTCTGTGTGCTGCAAGAGGAATGCCAAAGCTCTGAACGTTTAAAGGAATATAGTGAGGAGAAAGGAAAGTCCAAAGCAAATCATTTACAAGGCAAATATGTGACACACTGGTTTGAATGCTATTAACCAGAACTGCGCAACGCTGAAAATAGATGCACTGAAAGCAGTAGGAAGCCCTGCCTGAAACAACGCGACAATTCTCTCACAAAAACACTTCTGTGGCCAAATGAAAT
Source organism: Alectura lathami (assembly GCA_013399715.1). Taxonomy (NCBI): domain Eukaryota; kingdom Metazoa; phylum Chordata; class Aves; order Galliformes; family Megapodiidae; genus Alectura; species Alectura lathami. The sequence continues at coordinate 2,602 of VXAV01005012.1, read as the reverse complement.
ACTGAGTTTAAGTAAGAAAGCAAGCACTTACACCTATCGTGGGGTTTTGGTGGTGTTTTTCTCCCCCCCTCTTCTTCTCAGCTAGGCAGTCTCATTTATCTCAAACCAATCAAAAGAAAACACTTCAGCTTTTAAAGTGAGAAAAGCTGCAGAAATGCAAGCCCTGCCTAGCACGAGCAAATAATATTTGAGAAATCAAAAAAGAGAATCTCCAAGTTAAGGGAAGGATTAAAACAGCTCTGAATAATTTACTTTGTACAGCCTAGTTCCTGCCAAAACAGTTCCATAAATCCCATGGTAGCTCAGATAATTTCCATTCTTAGGACAAAAAAAAAAGCTAGATTGAACATTAGCAACATTAATTGTGTGATACGACCTGAATGATGCAAGAACAAGTAGTTAAATGAACCACAACAGCTGCTGAATTTTTAATCACTAGCTGTTTTGCTGCGAGGCAGAAGAACACTGCATATCAGCTTCCAAGCACTGTGAAGAACAGCACACGGGGACAGCAAGGTTTCAGCTGGCAGGAATTCAGCCTCCATCCTACCGAAATGCCATGACTTTGCCATGAACTGCAGGCATAGCAGCTTCTAAAGCAGGATTATTTAATCGGATGGGAAAGACCACAGCATTTTCTGCACCCCAAGGTGACAGTCAGCCCTTTCTGAACAATCAGAAGCAAACGACGTTTTCTTAACAGCCGTCACGTGTCCCTCTGTATTTTTACTCCCAAAATATTACTAAGCAGGCACGTAGCCGCCCAGCAGCATCTCTTTACGAAAGATGTAGCTGAACCTCAAATGCGTAGGAAGGTGACCTATGTAAACATTCATATTACCTCTGTTCTGCAAGAGGAGGTGCAACTGCAGCCTGTCTGGGCATCCCTGCGCTGCATTTCATCCCCCTGCCTCCAACACCCACTGCACTGACACCGCAGGACCCCAGGCTCCACCACGGCTGCACAAGGCCACCCCATCTCAAAGCCAGTCCCGCTGTGCTGTCACTGCTCTCGATGCCCAAAACAGCTAGATTCAAACTAACCACCATGCCTACAGCAGTGCACCCATCTCCAGTTACACTACAGGCATGAGACTGCAACAGCAGCATTAGCAGGTGATACAGCAGATATTCCCCTTCTGCAAGGGAAAAAGGAAAAAAAGGAAAGTTATTTTGGGAAAAATACATACCAATTCCACAACTNGGGAGGAATGTGAGGACATTTAAAAAAAAAAAGAGGACAATATTCACACATTAAAAACCTGTTTTTAATGTCTGTCACACCAGCCACTTTCACTGAACAAAGACCTCCTCCAAAAGCTTAACGCTAGATGTTCCAATCCATACATCTAAGTCCAAATAATCCACAAGAGACCAAAAAAAAGCAGTATATTGGGACAAGAGATACGCATGCTTCCAAAACTACACGACCTTGAACTGCAGCCTTACGAGCAGTCCTGTGGCTCTCCTCACAGACTCAGCTAGAAGGGGCGCAGGAAAGCTGCCACCTCCACTGCAACCAGGCACCAAGCCTGCACTGCGCTGCTGTGGGAAAGGAAGAGACGAAAAGAAGCAATGGCAACGCTGAACTGCGCAGCATCTGAGGTTGGCAACGTAACTAATGCTTGAGGACTGTACTGAACTGCTTGTTTTGTTAAGCTACAGGGCAGCAAAAGGCTAAAATAACATGCTGAAGGTGCTGATTCCTGGAACCTCCAGGGCCAGGCAGTAGCTAGGTGCTACCCTGGGCCTACCACACCGTGTTCAACTTCACAGCACCAGAAACCGAGCCGGCACCTTGACACCCCACACTACAGCCCCCTCTGGCACAGGAACCAGAGGCGGGTCTCCCTGCTCTTGCCGCTCGCTGTTTTCCAGGCAGGCCGCAGGGCTCACCAGCCTACATTGTGCTACACACCTGCGGCACGAGCTTCCAGCCATAAGGGACATGCAGAGGTGTTTTATACACCTGTAAGGAAATCAGTGGCAGCTCAGAGCTTGACAAGCCACTCACAATCCTTATCTAAACAGAGCGGAGATTTTAACGAGCATTTAGCACAAGTGAAACACACAAAGCTTCTCCAACCTCTGCTTGCTCTCCAATTAAGTATGAAAGAGATAACTTAGTCACACAGAGCATGCAAGCTGATTTTAAGACAGCAGTATTAGATCAAATCCCACAACTTTTCACACCTATTAAAACAGAACTTTGTCATTTAAAGGGGAGATTTTGATAAGCATGAGGCAATTAACAGACACTGCCTTTGTTACCAGGCTGCTCTTGATGAAGCACAGGCTCCTTGACATTCCATCTCCTTCCCTCAAAGGCGCTGTGCTACAGCAAATTTATGGTTTGACCGCGTAAGAGGAGAATTTGGGCAGGTTACCTTCAGAACCAGTCAATAAGGCTCTTTCACTCAGGCCCAGGGAAGGCGGGGGGGGGGTGCTGGAAAGCAACACAAGGCACTCCCTGCCCCCTCCCCTCAGGACCAAAAACGCTGCATTCAGAACACTCCCATCCCCTGCAGCAAGGGATTAGCCATTTATTAAAAAGGAATCAAAACACTGTAAAAAAAAAAAAAAAAAAAAAAAAAAAAAAAAA
>VXAV01005010.1:22526-64520 GCA_013399715.1 Alectura lathami | reverse complement strand
TTTTTTTTTTTTTTTTTTTTTTTTTTTGTCAGTAATACGTCCTCTTTTTGCAAAGGCTTAAAACCTTTTGTAGAAAAATTCCAGCAATCACACTGTCATGCGGCTTAGCTGTTATTCTAATGATACAGGGAAAGTGCTGCATAGGGCCAGGGACTCTCAACAGCACCCACTGTGCTGGGTGCTCGTGAAAGGAGGAGGCATGGGGATGGGCATGGGGGCAGGGTGATGGGCATGGGGACAGGAGATGGTTTCTGCTGTTGATGCTGGCAGGGAAAGCAAGGAGCTGGTGTCATAACCAGCAGCAGAGGTTTTACTGCAATGGGCCTCAAATGCCACTGAGGAAATGACACCCTGGTCCCTCGCACCTTGGTGGCTCAGGTACGTTTACAAGAGAGCAGAGAAAGCCTCATGGATGCTGTGGTGTGGGCTCAGCGGTGCCTTCCACCCGTAGGGCTGTGCAGGAGCCGGGTGGCAGTTTGGGTAACTCTGCTCTGGAGCCAGGGACAAGCATGGTGCACCAGAATCACTCCCAAAAGACGAGGCTGCTAATTGTTACTTAAGCAATCAAGCTGTTCCCAGATCGCCTGGGGTGAGGTGGTGGTGGTGCAAGGTACCAAGTGCCAGGGTGGGAGGCAATGTGTCGGGGCAACCTCTGCTGGAAAACTGCTGCTGAGAGTGCAAGGGGAAGCTGCGGGCTGCGCTGGGCTGCTGGGATGGGTGCGTGTGTGCACAAGCTTAACACGACGCACGTGTGTAGGTACAGTGAATTTGCATGTTGATAATGACCAGTTTTCCTAGGGAAAGCTAAGGCAGGGTTTCACAAACCTTGGGGTGATTTAAAAGTACAAATCCTGCTGACTTATACTCTCTGAGTATTTTCCTGTTAGGATTTGCCCCCGAAAAAGAGGAGAAGTGTGCTACACCAATTAGTTACAGAGAACAGGACGACTGCTTCCGATGGAGTTGCACTTGCTGAAGATCTGTCCCAAGAATTTCACCCTGGGTTTAAAAGATGGCTTCTGGTGGCCAGGCAGAGCTTTCTACCCAGCCATTTGCCATGGGGAGGGGGGAGAAGGCAGGTGCCTGAGATGTATGTTTGTTTGTGCATGCTTCACAAGGTGCACAGGCCCGATGAGGGGTCCCAGCCAGCAGGAGCCTGATGTTCCTGCAGCAAGTCCTGCCACAGGGAGCTCAGAAACAAAGCCACTGCTTCTAGTTAGGTGTGCAGTGTACATCTGCTCTTCATGTAGAGCAGTTTCTGAAAGGCAAAGAGAAGTTCACACACACCCAGCGATGTGTGTGTGAACGCTCCAATGTGCCTGCAAACCAAATCCTCCCCAAAAGTCTTAGCTAGAAGGGGAAATCAGTGGAAGCAGGGCAGCCGATGAGGTGGGTGAGACGCTGGAGAAGGTGGCCAGGGTGGGCTGGGAGGGTGTTTTGGGGAAAACAAAGGTTTTTCCCCCCATGTGGGCAATGGCCCATAGCAGGGATGGCACAGGCTGTGCCTATGGGGCCCCATCCTCAGGAAGGACAGGGACTGGTGGGGATGAGCATCCCCACACATCTGTACATCCCTGCACCCCTGCAGCCTCCTGCCATGCTTTGTGCCTGACCCCCAGCGCCCTGGTGCTCCCCTTNACTTATAAATCAGAGCAGAATTAATTCAGGCGCCACGTTTTATTTGATAAACGTCAAAATATGTAAATACCGGGCTCTCTTCCTACAGTCGCTAAAACAAATGGAAAACACATTTATTAGCATAGAGATGAGTTTAATCAAATCAGCGGCGAGTACAAATTAGCCACAGGAAACGTAATGAGCTGGGAATTAATTAGCAGCATAATGGTAATAACTTTGCCTGCTGATTACCTTGCGGCCATGGCTCTCCCCCAGGGCTTTCCATGGGTTCTCCAACAGCTGATCTTTTCTGTTGCAGGAGCCCCTGAACTGGAACAGCATGGCCGACAGCTCCGGTGCAACAGACTGGAAGAGGGGAGGGAGACAGAGGGAGGGAGGAAACAAAAAAAGCCATGTGAGAGTTACACCACCTTTAGCTCTCTAAGCCCTGAGCTGGTTTCTTTCCCCTGGTTTGTCCTGCAGCCTGAGCACTGCCCTGTCCCTGTCCAGCTCTGGCACAGCGCGTGGGATGCTGCTGGCCTTGCTGCAGCCATTTGTGGGCGCGGTGCAGCCCCATGGGGTTTCTGCATCGCTTTTGCCTATAGACTGTTGTCTCCCCAGGCAGGAACAGGGCACACCGCAGAGCCACCCCTGCACCCCGGGGTTATTTCAGTGCTTTCAGCGTTGTACTGCCAGGGGGTGATGCTGGATCTGATTTCCTCCCAAACAAATGTTCAGGTGGTTTTGGGTAGGGGCTGAAGTTGCCTTGGGAAGAGCAGGAGTGGGGTGACCCCGAGACTCAGGTGGCTTTTTTGAGGAGCTGCTGTTGCATGAGAAAGGGACAATTGGTGCTCCAGGGGCTTTGTAAAGTGCTGGGCTTGTAAATTAACTGCCTGACACCTGCAGTGATGGAGAGCAGTGGGGGGCAGGGGCTGGATGCAGGCAAGGGGTAGTCCCTCTTCTTGATTTATTTGTATTCCTTCTGCCTCTCCTCCTAACACCTGAGCGGTCCGAAATAACTCGCATGGAGCCTTCCAGTGCAGGAGCTAAAAGCACTTCATAAGCCTTAATGAATCAAGCTGTGCAACAGCCCTGTGAGGAATTATTATTCCCAGTGGTGCAGGGAGGTTAAGGGAGAACCGCTCACGTCTGGGGGCCTCCATTTGGATGCTCCCGTCTGTCCCCACGCTCCCCCCCTCAGCAGCCTCCCTTTGAAGCTTTGAGCCAAAACTCAGTGTAAAATACAAACCAAAGTTAAAAAATAAACCACGCGTTCAGGTGCTTTAGCAGAGATTTGTGGGGGAATTAACCAACAATCTGAGTCTCAACTGTTGTTCAAAAGGATTTCTGCAAATCGTATGGATTCTGAAAAGCGGGACCACGGCTCATGGGTTGCTGGTGCCTGCAGGGCATGGCGATGGCTTTTCCACGGTGTCAGTTGGGTCTTGTGCCTCCCCTGGTCAGGGGGCTGTCAGTAGTTCCCCATGAATCAGGCAGGGGATCCAAGCTGTCAGGAGCAGGCGGACTGAAACCGGTGTAAACTAGGAGGGAGTCAGCGCTTAGAAAACATACCTGGGTTGGGTGGGAAGGGGGAGAGGTTCTTTATGTATTGGAGACAAAAGAAAGATTATTCTGTGCTAACAAGATGGTATTTGCACTTTTTGGTTTAGCTCCAGGAGGCTGATCTCATTCTTAGATGAACTTTGACCAAAACGAAGGCTCTGCCTCATCCTTATACACAACTTGACATTCAGCCATGATCTCTGAAGCTGAGGCTCAGTTGTCCTGCTTGGAGACCCTCGTAAAATCCATATATGACCTCAGATGCAAAAATAAGCAGGTGGCATATAAATTCCTGCTTGATAATTTTTTTCCTGAGCCTTGGGTATTGCCTTGACTTTGTTTTTCCAAACATTTCTGAGTTGTTTACCATTGCCTTGAAATCCAACTATATCAGGTCATCGATTCTTCCAACATTTCCCTAACCAATTGGAACAAACCTGCCAACATCAGCAGTCCTGATGGCAACGCTCATCAGTGAGCTCCTTGGTAGAAGAAGCTGACATCTCAGCGTTTGTCCCCAGAAAACCTCAGCAGTTCTTCCAACAGCTTGAGTGAGAGGAGAGGAAACAAACCGTGCTGCACGCCAGATCCGTCCCATTCCCATCCAGGAATTCCCATCCAATGCTCTGCAGAGGGCAGTGGGGACAGGATGTTTGCACAGCTGCAGTCAGCACTTCTGCAGGAGTCCTTGCAGTCACTTGCAGTGTCGCTCACCTGCCCCTTTGGTGCTGCCTGGCTGCCCTGTTGGGCTCTGTGAACCCAGCACGTTGAAGGGTACCCGAGGCTGGTGCGCACCATAGGCTGCAGAGCAGAGCAGCTCTCAAAGCCATCGCCAGGATGTTGCTCCACAAAGCTGTCACCCTGCAGAGTCAGGCCAACAGGGGCCCGACCTCTGATGAAAGTTGCGTGGCTTCAGTGGAAGATGCTCAGCTCTTTGCTTCTTTTAATGCCTCTGATTTTTTATTTTTATTTTTCAAAGGCAGCTTGTTCAAGTCGCTACAATGGATGAAATCACGAGTTGTAGTTCAAGAACCCTGCATTTTATTATCATGGCTAAATAATATCTCACCCAGGGGGAAGCAGAACACAAGGTCACCCAGCATGCCCAGGGCTGAGCCTGAATGGGAGGTCCCAGCTCCCCCTGGTGCCCAGCCTCCCCTGCAGCCCCTGCGTCGCTCTGAAGGCAAAGCACTTTTATTCTTCAAAGTGCCGCTTCCCTTTGCTACCTGCAGACAAATAGGTTGCTCTAAGATGCATGCCACGAACTGATTTTTGATTCATGAGAGCTTGAACCAAAGCTGATCATAAGAGAATCGACAGCGATCATGAAATATGAAAGGTTTTTAAGCAGTAGGCTGCATCACATTGAGGTCTGCAGCACGCTTCCTGCCTCAGAACCAGAGGGGACAGCTCCAGCTCCAGCTTGTTAATGAAGAGGTGGAAGGGAAATCAGTGACAGCAGAGTTTGCCCCAGTATATTCGAGGCCACCTCGTTCTGCAGAGGCTCTTAGGAGTTCTCCCACTTTAAACACAAACACAAGACAATGTTGTTCTCATGCAGTTTTCTTGCCAATGCTTTTTCTTAAAAATCTGTACGGCTGTCACATAAAATATGCCTTGGTTTGTTCTAATTTAGATTACGCATATTTGTCCTCAGTGAATGATTGATTAAGTGCTCTGATCTTGACTGCTATGCTAGCAGCAGGGTATCTGTGCAAGAGGATTGCAAATCTCATTGGATAAATTGTGGAGATGAAATCTTAGCTGTTATAGATCTGGTTTTCTTTTTCACAGCCAAGGCAAATGCTGTCTTCTCTGCAATAACAAACATGCTTTGTAATGCGTTCCAGGACGGTGCTGATCCTGACTTTGTTTCTTCATGGAGGGGCTTTAAACTGTCATAATACCGCAGCACCACACTTTTAATGTCAAGGGTATCGCTATAAAGCGGGCAGCTCCGAGTTCGCTAGATCATTTGTGATTTACAGTGATGTAACCAAAACCAAAATGTGTCTCACTGACATCTGCGGAGCTGCTCTGATAAAAGCAGCACATAAGCAAAAGCAGGGCAGAAGATTTCTCTGTGCAACGGAGCTCATTGAAAGCATCAGGCATGGTTTAGCAGGGCTGCCCGAAATGGAAAACATCCTTCAGGGGTTAGTTACCCTGTCAATCTCACTTTAACATCGCTGAACCTGAACTGTGCATGGATACATTGCTACCTAAGGAACAGGGACATACTGCCGGGCTTATTTCTGTAATCCTACGTCCCACACTTCTTATGGGGAATTATGTCGAGCTTTGTTTTGTCATCTTTTCATTTGTTTGTGTTTGTGATCTAGAACTGATGCAAATAAAGGCATCCGAAAATGCTAAATTAAAAATGTATTCTTCTTAACATGTCATAATTTGTAAAGTTAGTCCATTAATTGCGTTATCTCTGGGGCACTGTAATGCTAGGAAAGTGTGGCAACAAACCAAGCAATTTTCTAAAGAAAGGAGGATTTTTTTTGTCCTTTTTTCATTCTGAAGAATTTTTCTGACCTTCTTGGAGGTGCAGAGAAAGCTTTCAAGACCATCAGAATAAATGGGTTGTTTACTGTGCTGCTTGCAGCCTTGGAAAAAAAAAAAAAAAGAAAAAAAAAGATTAAAGAAAAGAGAATCCCTCTACCTGCTGTCTTCCAAAAGGGGGTGGATGAGGTGTGAGCTCAGGAGAAAATAGTCCAGAATTGTAGCACGGTGCTGTCACAGCGAAGCAGAGGAAAGCAGAGCAAAGCTTAACAAAAAGGCAGCGACTGCAGGGGTATCAGCAGGACGGGTGTCAGCACCCTCCTTCCCAGGGCGCTCAGTGATTTGCAAAGGGAAACGCAAGGGCAGATTGCAGAATTACCACAAGGAGAAATATACTGGAGAAAATCTCTGTCCTGGCTTAATTTCTCCGGTGTCATGTTTGCTGTTGACACAACCTGCACTGCGCTGCTCACGCTCACCCGGGGCAGCGGCTGGGTGACTCCTGACGGGTGGGACTGGGAGCTGTTCCCAGGGAAAGCCACGGCCTGCAGCCAGGATGGGAGCGCTAAGCTGTGCTAATGATGCTGTGTTATCACCAGGCTCTAACGCTGCCCTGAATGGATGTCACTGCTGTGTATGTTCCTGCAGATCAGTTGGTAATTACACTTGGATCCAAAGTAATTACCTTGAGACTTGCACTCTGGTTTAGAAGACAGAAATAACCATGCACTCTCCTGGTCCCACACGCAGTGCTTGTGATGTAATTTAATAGCCAGCGACGAACATGAAAGTAAAGAGGCATTTGTGTTATATTTAGGCCCTTTTAAATTTAACATCGGTGTTTTTTTCATATGAAAGGAGCAGGGGCCTTCATGCCACCGGCCTTCTTTTTCCCTTTTTCCCACTCCAGCACCTTCCCCGTTTTCTTAACAAAATGAAATACTCTGAAGCAAAATAAATATTTATAAGCTCCTCCTGGAGTGTGATTGTTTTGACAAACTAACTGGAGCAGGTCTTGCTTTGGCTTTGCTCTGTGCCCTAGTTAGGTTTTAGAGGGGGAGGAACCAGCACTGGAGGGAGGTGAGGCTCTGGGCTGGGTTTTGTCTCTCGGGGCGGGCAGACCAGGGCTGTGCAGGCTGCCAGCAAAGCCTGCCTCAAGTTTTTCCAGGTCACATCTGCCAGCACGTTCCCTCCTTAACCTCTGAACATGAAACACCTGGACAGCTGTACCTCTGCATTAGGCACTCTCCTTGATGAGCAGCTTGGAGGCAAAGCAGACTGATGCCCAGAGCCCAGCCTTCAGTTTTGTTTCCCACCACCCATTATTGGGCATGCAGATTTTTTTTTCATACAGCATGTAATACTTCTTGTGCATTTCCAAATAAGTCAGTGCTTTTGCAAATACTCTTCTTCCTTCAGGGTGAGCAGCTTATTTTGGTTAGGGGAAGAAAGAGTCTACTGTGCTCTCTTTCTTTTGGCAATGTCTGGATAATCACTGCTCATAATAATGCCAGCCCAGATGTTGAAACATCTCCTGTATTAATTTTACCCAGAAGATAATTTCCCTTAGAAATCATGTGCAAATCCCCTGTTCTAATTTAAGAATTAATTCAGTGCACTAAATCTTAGCACTTCATCCTAGAAATGTTTTTCAGTGTCTGTTAACCCTTTGCAACAGCAACAAATGGGAGATTTACGGATTGACTAACTTTGTCCCTCACACCAGCTGTGTCTGAGCCTAACACACAGTACTGTGAAAGAAGGATTCCCTGTGACACCTAGAGCCTACCTCCTTGAATGGTTTCCTTCTCCTCAGAGAATTCTGCCCCACCTCTGTGACATCAGATGCAATTCAGCACCTCTTCTGCCAAGTGACTCAAAAGGCACGCATCCTCCGCTGGCAAGAGAACACCTCTGGTTTGCCTTTATTGCCTTATTTCTAGTGGCATTCAGAGCACAAAAAATCCCAGGTAGTAGTGCACTGAAGTTAAGGGAAAATCATGCAATGAATTGGTCTCTGGGTTCTTGTAGCTACACAGCTTGCAAATGTACATTCCCAAATTAGCAGATCAGGCTACGGAGCGTGCACACAGAGCAGCTGAGGATCACAGAACTCACTGAGACCGAATTTTTATATGTATCTACAAATGTTTCTTGATTCCTACCATAGAAACATGAATTTATTATGTCGCAGTGGTAGCATCTAGCTTGCTGCCTCGTGCAGTGAACTGCCACATTTTGGATGTCTCTGATTTTGCTGCTGGCAGTGCTTGCACCCTGCTGGGGAGCCTTGTGCATGCTACAGAGCAGAGGGCAGGCCAAGGACCTCTGCAAAGAGGATTTCTTCTGAATCAGCTTTGATAATTACCACAAGGTGATAACATGCGATTAGTGCCGGGACATGCCAGCACATCCACCAGCACCTAACAAACTCCACGATGCTGTGCTGAGGTTCACCTCAAAGGTGAAAAATAATGCAATCCCACAAGGAAACAAAAGAGAAAAGACCGTGCTGCTACCAGCGTGGTGAATCCCATTTTCCTTTCTCAGAGAGATCCACCGTCAATAGCCAACAGTGGCCATGAGCCTGGCTTTGAACAGATCCCGGGCTATGAAATTTAACTCTTGGTTTAAAAACGTGTGGAATTCACCTCCATGGAAATGCTGAAGGTAAGGCAGTACGTCACTCCAGGACGTGCAAACACGTCTCAGGTTGGTCCCCAGACTGGTTGCCATCCTGGCACAAAATGGGGCAAACCCAAGGAAGCTTCTCTGATTTCACGAGCCAAGAGTGCACAGAACTTGACGTGCCGAGCCCCAGCAATGAGCATGTGTTGAGAAATGTTCACGTTCCTTTATCTCCAAGTTGCTGCTGGGATTTCCTTCTAGAAACCCACGTTTGTGATATGGCAGCAGCAGTGGCTATGTGTGGTGAAATATTGTAGATAGTTCTGGAATTTAAGTAGCTAAAATCACCGCTCTACTCTGATTTTGAATGGTGGGGTTTTTAGTTCCCTTCCCTTCCTGTTCGGGGTCCCTCCTACAGGACACCACAACCAGACCACAACCTCTCCTTGCTGCTGCCAGGGGGTGCAGGAGCTTCTCCTTGTGCTGAACCTTTGCTCATGGAGTTATCTGCAGGCAGCACCCCTCAGCCTTGACACTAATGCGCCCAGTGTATATCTGCATCGCTGGACGTTTTGTGTTCTTCTGCCAAAACTTTTACCTCTCTATAACTATGTTAATGACATCCCTATTTTCAGCCACAGAGGTGGCTGCAATTTAGGTTTTGTTAAGGAAAAGACAAAAAGACCCAGTACCAAATCTGATATATTTACAAAACTTTTCTCCATAAATCCCAGCCAACGCTTGGCCAAGCAGCCATCTCCCAGCTCAGTGCTTTAACTGAGCATTTTCTTGTCTCTTCCTTCATTTCCCCTTCCCCTGGGAAAAAAAGTTGGGATTAAAGCCTGCTCTTGTTTGATAACTTCCCTTAACTATCAGCTAAATAATACATGAGCACGGATCCGCCATGCTGACTGATGACTCCCTCTGCTGACCCTGTTTTATTTTTATTGCTTGGCTCGGGCCGGTTCCTCCAAGTCCTGAATCATCAGAACAGAGACCTTGAGGTATTTCAGCCAAATCAATCCCTGGCCCACTGACATATTGCTTTACCTAACCAACCATACAACTTCGCTTTTCGCTGATAATTTCTCAATTAATTGCTTTTCAGCTCTCATTCGTTACAAGGTCAGGCTGTGACTGGGCTTGTACATTCCCATCTCTGATAAACTCTCCTGGTCCCCTAATCAGCTACGACTGGGATTTTAGTTCCATTAACTTATTCATCATCTAGACGTTTTCATCTTGGGGAGCTTGACTTTTGATTGTATCAGTAGAATCTTCAATTATTTAAGAGGACTTAAAATTCCCTTCTTACCTAAAAGGAAAATGCATGTTGAAAACTGGAAATTGATTGTCTTGGACCAGTGTGTTTGGATGTTCATGTGTGCAAGCCTGTGTTAAACAGTTCATGCATGGTGACAGCACAAGAATCTGCTGCTGCTGAACATGTGTGTGCATGGGGCTGATCGTATTAAGATGTCAGCTGTAGGGGAATGACAGCATGCTGATGACTAGTGGCTTGCTAATGCTAAATCACACCGGAGATTCTGTTCCGTGATGTCAAACATTGATTCAGTTTCTGTGGGAAGTTATGCAAATGCCAGAGCCCCTCAGTGAGATCTGAAATTAAAATTGCCAGCAAAAACTGCTTGCCCTCTCCTGGCAAAACATCTCTTTAGCAAACCTTGAAGCTAGCTGCTCCATGTGTTTTGAACATGCCCCCAGACAGAAGGACTGGTAGGACCCTTCTTCTGCTTTGCTTCTGGGATCCAAATCCTTCTCTGCAGCCTTCTGTCCAAGCCCATGCTTCATCCTTGCTGCACCTGCTCCAGCCCAAGGCAGTGGCCCACCAGTGCTACTTGCTACAAAATTAAGCTTTTAACAGCAGTAGTGGTCTCTGTTGCACCAGAAAATGCTCTGCATCCCCCAAGGCTGCACCCAGGCAAAAATCCTAAGAGTCTGCAGGCTTCTCCCTGTAGGACAACTGGTGGCAAAAACCTAACGCACCGGAATCGACAGGGGAAATGATACATTTCTGAGTGGGATGATGGCACCAAGGAGTCTGGAGGCCCCTTCCTATGCTTTGCTGGTGTGGAAGCCAGGGCAATGTTTGACTGGAAACCACCTTACTGTGGTGGTGTCAGGAGAGAATTTTAGGTTATCTGAGAGCTTCAGGCTCTGAGGAATATCCAGAGAGGGGGATCAAACTGTACTGACAGACTCTCCAGGAAGAAAAGCTAGTCAAAAGCTGGAACAACAAGACCTGCTGCATATCTAAAAGGAGCCTCTCCTTCCAGGAAAGCTGTGCTCAGGTCTCTGAAGGTGCCACCTAATGTCAGCCACTCAGAAACAAGGCTGAGCCTTCCTGCGGCAGGGACAAATCTGTGCTATGTGGCAGTGCCCAAATACACTCAGGTGGGTATTTCTGAGTCAGTGGGGTCATTCTCATCCTTGGGAAGACTGAGAGACGACCAAGCTGCTGTTTGCACTGGAGTTGAATGGAGAGCTTTGGGATATTTCCATCCTGCAAGCACCAATCTGTCCCTGAGCCCAGCCTGGGCAGGGCTCCTCCCGCGCCTACATTTCCATTCTGCAAAATGCAGGGGATAGCTCTTAATGTCTGCTCTCCTGATGTCGTTGCAACCACAGAACTATGGATTTTCTCGCAGAGCCCTGTGCTCACACTTTAGAGTGCAAAAATTCAGCATTGACTTAAAAAGAAATGCCCACACTATCACCAAGAAAAGCTTAAAAAAGCATGAAAATTGGAAAAAAAAAAAAAAAAAACCACCAACAGGCAGTGCATTACCATGTAAGAAAGCGAAATAGCGGCAACCAAATAAACTTCAGAGTGTTGCTTTGTTTGCTTTCCCCCACGCTGTGATAACTCATCCACCCCACTGGAAATCACTGTCCTTCCTTGCCCTTCTTTCATGTATCAGCACTAAGGACCTTCCCCAGGTCTCTGCTGCTCCCCATAAATTTGGTACCAGAAGGCACCAACACTTGGAGGACTTGCGGAAACGTACAGTTCTCTCTCTCTGCCTGTTGCTAGGATTCACAGCTACACCCCATCGCGTTCTGGGGCTTCAGATCCTATTTTGGCTGTAGGAAAAAAGGAAGGAACCTCCTTGCTTCCAGGCTGAGCAGCTCCGCTGCCAGCCTTTACAGTATTGCTACGGTCAGACATGAAATCTTAATGCATGCTAGTGCCTTGAATCTTACATTCTTCTGAAAAAGGTGAGTCCCCAGTAGTAAATGAAATATTAAATATTATTAAATATGAAACAGCAAAACCTGGATTCCATTAAAATTAATCTTTCATCGTTTTCCTGTTGTTTTTTTTTTCCCTTTTTTTCCCTTTTTTTTTTTTTTTCCCCAGGGAGTGCAGCAATCTCATGGGCTTTTACATGTTCTTTTAAAGACAGAAGAGCCACAGGTAATTTAAGTTTATTCTATTCAGATTTATTTCAGCTGGCAAACAAACCAAGGCTGTGAAACCCTCTCATGGTTGCCTCTATCTCACTGAACTATTTAACAGGCAATATCAAAAGCTCACCTGAAGTCACCATGTAATGCCTGCTGACATGTGCCACCTATTTGGAAATCTTGTATCCAGTTACACACTCTACTTTCATTTTGAATGGCTTTAATCTTCCACCATGTGTTGAAGATAAAACTGTTTTCATATTACGTAGGATACATTTAGAGCTCTTTTTGCTGCTCCTGCAGGCTTTCTGGGAGTTAAACTGTGTCTTGATCGAGTGCTGATGTGTGAGCTGGCAACTGGGCATCTCAGAGAACATCGACAAGGAAAAACTTCAGATTTTATACAGCTGCCATGAACTTGGGATCATCTGACCATGAGAACCTGGCTGGGGTTACAACTGCACGGAGAGCACGGCACCGTTAACTGGATGAACCCTTACTCTGCACTGCTGCAGCACTTTGTGACAACAGTGTTTGCACCTGAGTGTTTGTAAGCAAATGGGCGTCTGCACAGGCTGGCTACTGAAAAGGTGTATAATTCTCATTAGATACTTTTATGTCCTTGAATTCAGAATGTAAACCCTCTCTTCTGTGACGAGGTGCTGTATTTTAATGGAATTTATAGGAAATTTTAGAAGAGGATGGAGGAAAGAGCGCTTAGAGATGCTGAAAGGGTCCTGGACCCTGGCTCTGTGGTAGCGCTTTGCCTCCTGTGCTGCAGACAGTCAGGTCTGGTGGGATCCCCATTTCCATTGTTGCTTTAATTCCTGATTCTCCAAGCTGCCCCATCATGAGCTCCAAAGCATGCACAAATTAGTTTATCTACCCAGAGACACGCATTTGGACTAGAAGGCAATAACTGCTGAGAAAAACAAGCTAAAATGGCAAAGAAGGCAGAACACCATTAATTATACATTGCTACCATTCCATTTTGTGCAGAAAGCCTTCCACCTTGCTCGCCGCTGCACTTGCCTTAGTTCCCTTCTGAGTCGTGGCAAGCATGTGATGCAAACATAGTCCTTGCTGCAGGAGCCTGTGCCGTGGCTCTACAAGTCCCTGTCCACCCCTCTCTGGGATGAGAAATGTCAGGAAGAAAGGAAGAAGCTGGTTCTGCCACTGGGTGGGAGAACCCACGCCCCTTCTTCTTCCAGAATTTTGTACGGTTTCACAGATTTCTAAAACAAAACAAAACAAAACAAAACAAAACAAAACAAAACAAAAAACAAACAAACAAATGGCACAAGGTTATATTCTGTGTTTAAATGCCAGCATTTTCGGCGTGTTTTGGCTCCAGCTGAGCAGTGAGAGCATCCAGCCAGCCACGGCCTTCTCGCAGGCTGAGCACAAGCATACGCTCCTGGTCTGTTCTTGTAAGGGCTTTGGATGCCTGCTTCTGGCCTGACACCCCTGGGATGCAGGAGAGCAAATCCCAGAACCATTATTTATTTATTTAACGAAGTGCTGCTGGCCAGCTCACGTTTGCACAGCAAAGATTTCAGATTGCCTCAGAGCAACGAAAAACATGTTGCAAAGCACGACGAAGATTAGGCACCAACATGTCAAAGAAGTGATCCACATGAGAGCCGATAGACGTGACATTTCGTAATCATCTTCCTTGGACAAATGGGGCACTGCTGTCACTTTCAGTAAATCTCAGTCAAATTTCTGGCATTTTACCATAGGGGAAGCAGGAGGCATTGTAGTAAATTCCTCTTTTAAAAATATAAAAGAACAACTTTAGGGAAAAATATTGGTTGCCATTGTTTAAGTTGCAATATCTTATCCAGTCTTTGCCAACCAGTTACTTGCTGCTGATATCAATATGTCACCCCTAATGTTTACTGATGTTCACTTTACAAATGACTTTTCCTAGCTGTCAAAATATCTGCCACCAGCATGTCTTCCCCCTCGTTGCCTCTCACCCTCTTTAATAAAGATTAATATCTTTGAGGTTAACTAGAAAGATCAGATACTACGCAAATGACACCATAGGTCTGATATTTAAACAAGATGAACATGTAATTGCTGAGATTATGTGAGCAAATTGGGTGATTCCTAGCCTAAATGAACACAGTTGGCTTTTGCAGGGTCAGTTAATACAAGCGCACATTCAAATGAGTGGTGTGTTGTGCACGCATTTGGGCTTTTGAAGGCTCACCCATTGAAGAATAGTAGACGTTGAAAGCCAAAATGGGTGAGCTTAGATTCTACAGCTTCTCTGAAGCAATAACATGTTTAAAAGATATTCAGGATGGGGATTGTATAAAAATATGGCACATTGGTTTTCCATATTTATAGTCCACTGGTGACTTCTATATTAAACGGTTTCAGTCTATGAGTCCAAACAAGATTTTTCAACCTGTCATTCCCGCAGCTCAGCCTGGTATATGAAATGCTAAACATGCTCTGTCTACTTTGTACATCTTCCTTGACAAACACCTGGAGTAATGATTCCAGAATGAAAATTTAGCTGGCAATTTTATGGATGAAGCACAAACCGTGATTTGGGCTTTGCAATGCTAAGAGTGGTGAAAGCATTTTGCTTTTAAATTGCAAAGTGTGACTTGGGAGACCCAACAGAATAGATCACGGTCTCTTCAGATAAGCCGTGCTCCAAGTGGCTCAAATAATAACGTTTGTTTGATCGGCACCACGGGATCAGAGCAACACAAAGGAGCAGATTGGTGGACCAAAACTGCAGGATGAGCACCTCAAAAGGGACGTCGGCCCTACATCCCGGGCTCTCAACCTGAAATCCTCTGCCTGTTGGCACTCCAGCTTTGGATGCTGAAGCTCTCTGATGCCCACAGTGATAACTACCTGTTGCGTGGTGAGCACAAGCCTGCAGCTCCCCGACTCCACGGGATGGGACTGCTGGCAAGGCCGAGCTGGCACGAAGGGCACTGGGGGCATTCCTCAGTGTGACACAAAGCCTTCCAAATATGGGCAAGCTGGAAAAAAAAATCAGTTCCTAAAATGAGAATTTCATAAATAATTTCCAACAAAACTATTGTGCTTCAAAGATAACTCTGAAATGGCCCTTTGTTGGGTTTTGTACAAAGTAGGATTTTATATCTGCGGTAACCATCGGGTGATTTTACTTCTAGGAACTGGATTATTTTGCAATAAAAGAAAAGACTCTCAGATCGGTATTTTAGCAGTCATATTCTGAAGAAAAACATCTAAACAGTCCGGGAACACTGTAATATGTCCTAAAATCATCTTAGTTCTGGTTCACACAGATTGATATCTACGCTCTTTTACTGTATGGCACTGGTTCTTATAGACATACAATTGTTTCTTTCAAATATAATTAACTTGATTCTTCATCTAGCAGATCTGAGAGCAGTAAACCACAGCGAAATTTCACTGTGCATTCTGCAGCAAGCAGAGGTCTCTCTAGCGAAGGCATTACTTTACAAAATGATGGATGTGCATATTTATTTGCTCTGTGACTTCCATGTCAGGTTTGTCATATTTCCTCAAATTACTAGTTAAACCAAGGTTTTGTGTTCTGTTTTGTTTTTGTTTCTGCTGAAGCCTGCAGGCTCAACATACCTTATAAAAATCGAGCTGTAATTTATCTGCTCCATAGATCATGTGTAACAATAATCACTCTGGAGTCTGTGCTGGGTTCTGATGCCTGGCTTTGTCGGAGGAGATGTATGAAGTGAACAAAAAGCTTCCTGATTTTCATACTCTGTAATAAACCTGAAATATGGACAGAAGTGAAACTCGTATTTAAATTAAACCACGGAATCATGACAAAGAAGGAGTACAGAGAAATACACCCATATCTAGACACATATTATGCAATGACACAATATTATTTCTCTTACCAGATGGACCTCTACAAGTTATGTATTCTCTATGTCACATACACATAGCAATTTAATGAGCAAAACAATTTTTATCCTGAACTTTGACTCATCAGAACGGTGCACGCGTTGCCTTGCATTTTGCAGGGACAAACACCTCTGCCGCCGTAGAGATGTGTCGACCCCAACGTGGGGTAACATGCACGAGCGGTGCACACTGCAGCTAAGCGATAGCTTGCACAAAATTCACTGCTTGGTGTTAATGCTTGTTTCACACACATGTGAGTAATTTTGGAAAGCCACGAGCAAAGCTGGGGATTCTTTGTAGATGTTTGCAAAATAAAAAGACTGCAATTCTTAGATGACCAATCTAACTGTACACAAATGGAGGAAGGGTAGAAAGTCTTGCTGAAGGTTGCTGCAGCTTCAATTCCACCCACACCCAAGTACACCCTGTGAGGACGGGAAATGACATTCAATTGCTGAAATGTTCGGTATTGCCCTCGGTGGGCAGTTCCTCCCATAGTGGTACGGCCCTTCCCAAGGCACCGCCCCTTCCCGTTTTATTGCAATTTCTTCCCCCAGGAAAAGAATGCATGATTCACTTGGCAGATGCTGGAAAAGCACCTCCCATGTGGCAGCCAACCCCAGCAGTAGGATTTCTGGCCCACTGGCTGTAGGTACACAGAGCTGCAGTGTGGCCCTATTACTAAACACTGAAAGCAATTTTAAAATGAATGAATTCTCTGCCACACACTTGGTCAGTGAGTTGCAGCCCTGTCCTGACTCTGCTGCTAAAATCTGCGCCTGCTGCTTTAGGAGCAAAATGCATCTTGGGAGGCATTTCCCAAAATGTGAGGTCATTTTGCCTCCAGCCTGAGCTACAGGGCAACGCTGATTCTGCCTCTTACTCCACAGAATTTCTCTTGCATTTATTATTATTATTATTATGGAAACTAAACTGCAGTCACAGCCATCAAGAGTTCCAACAGAAGACTGGAAGAAGAGATTAGCACATACCAGAGTGACAGGGCTGATGGAAAGGGGAAAAAATAGACAAGATCAGCGCAATGTACCATTAAAAGTACGGAGTGACAGGTGACAGTTGGTCTGTGATGGGGTGATTCAGCTGAATGGCAAACAGAAGGGTGGGTTCTGATCTCCCTGGTGCCAACACAAACCTCGGGTTCTGGGGGAGCTTCTCTGTGTCTCTGGTACCAGAGCCGAGCCCATAGGAGCTGTGACTCAGCCGGATACTCTCTGACAAGTTGGTGCCATGGTAAATACGGCAGTGTGGCAGGCTGGGAAAGAGACTGCAAAAAGTTGTGCTTCCACACTTCCAAAAATAAATGTTTCAGATCTTTTTTTTTTTTTTTTCTTTCCCCAAGAGAACATTTAAAATCAACTTTCTTTTGAAAGTAATAACAGAATTTCTTAAGAAGTGGTGTTTAATAAATGTCTAGGAAAGTGTAATTTTATTTTTTTTCAGCTTGGATAAAACATTTTGACCTAGGCCAAAGTAATGAAGAGGCTCAGCCAAGGAGTTGTGCACAGGACTCTGGTCCCAGCGGATCGGACCCTGTGGACACTTTGCACACCCATGATGTGCTGCGTGGACACACACTGGTACCTGCTCTTCGGGGCTTGAGGTGGACAAAGACAGGATTTTAAAAGGAGATATTTGCTCAGAAAATCTTCAGCGCTTCATTTTGCTTTGAAGAAAGGATCCCGTATAAAACATATGTTCCCCTCCTCATGTGGGCAGGCATGCAACCACTGACGTGGGGCCCAACAGGCTGCAAATTGGAGATGAATCTTACGAAGCCAAAGCCAGAGCTCTCCCCATCCTGCCCGCCGAGGCTTCCTTGTGCTGCAGCTCTCTGTCACCGGGATGTCTGGAATGCAGACAGACGGATCTGGCGTGGCCTGCCTGCTGCACTGCCTGGGACAACCCATCCCTTCACCCGTCAGCACCACCCAGCACAACGATGTGTGCAGCTGGTAAATCACAGCCTAACAGGGATGCGGACGTGCTGGTATTTTTATTTCAGCACACTGTTCCTGGTTTCACTAGCAAGCCACTACGGTATCTGCAGAACTAAAAATAAGCCATTTCTTGTGGGAAACGCCATATTTTTCAAATTCTATCTGGCCTGAAAGGTGGCAATGCATGGAGCTGTGAAGATCTGAGTTTTCTTCCACTGTGCATGGAAAAGTTGGGATGCTCACCTGGAAACATGTCCTTGGATGCCCTCTGAAACTTCTTCTTGCTGCTGCATTGGGCGACCAGGGCAAGCACCAGCGAGGACATTTCCTGGTGACACCCCAACATTTGCAGGGCCACCACCACCGCAGGGGGAGCTGATGGCCCTGCAGCCCGGCAGGATGGGGACAGCAGGGGCGGGTGTGGGGCTGTGGGAAATTCAGGAGCACTCGGAGCCATTTTAAGATCTGGGGAAAGGTTTTTGCCCTAAGCACAACGAGTTTCTCATGTGGGCCAGGATCAGTGTCACCGTGAAAGCGGGGCTGGGATAAAAGCCATGCCAAAGTATTCCCCTTATGGGAAAGCCACAAAAAACATATGTGCTGTGGAATTACTCTTTGCTGAGATGGGAACTCGCATTTTATTCCTTTTATTATGTTTTATTTCTTGTGTCATTACAGCATACACAAGCAGATTATTCCCCAGCTACAAAAACAGTTGCAGTGAGATGCTGCAGTTGAAAAGCACAAAACAGGCAACAGTTCAACATTCTCAGCTAAGATAATTATGTTAATATTAATGGATATTAATTTCTGTTTATTTTACAAATATTGTATTAGGAAACTAGCTTTCAAATTCACATCTCACCAAATGCTTTTCAACAATGATTTGTTTCATTAATTTTATCAGCTGCAGTCCTTATTTTTTATAGCACATTCTTTGCTGAGAGACATTAATCCATGATAGAACACCCTAAAACTCTGTGCAGAGGAACTGAGCAAATAAATGTCACTGTACAGGCCATCCACCACTCTCAGTTTTTCAATTTGCAATGTACTTGGGGCACACGATAAATTTCTGATTTTTTAGTTTTATTTTAAGAAGTCTTGACAATTTTCTGTGCGTATTTTCCCTCTGTTTTAACTTCCATATGAGTGCTCAACATTCAAATGTCAAATGATGTGTGATAGGGGCTAGGTAGTAAAGCCTACAGCATTATTTTTGGATCACTTATAAAACCAACACAGTTTAACGTAAATGTCTTAATCAAATATTCGGTGCAGTATGAGTTTTTAGCTGAACTCAACATCAACTGTTTTTTGAGTTTCTCACTAATAAATATAAAATGCTAAAGGAAAGGGAACAGGAAAATATTTTGCACACGTTAAATTGACCTTACATTCAAAACGCAAGTGCTGATGGAGAAAATGCTTGTGGCACTTGTTTAGCTGGTTACGGAAGTAATAACATGGGCTAAAGCTTGCACCTGGGTGAATATCTGTTACAGCGCGCGCATGACTCTATAACACACCCGTGCCAGAAGGCCTCAGGTGCCACCACCAGCCCACCCTGAACACCAGCTCTGCCCCAAAACAAACCTGGGCATGAGCCTGCAATGTCTGCATGGGGATGGAGATCTGCAGAACATTTCCCAGGTAAGAGTGTTACAGGCTGAAGGAAACACCCCAAGCAGCCCCCGAGCCTGCCTTTACTTTACAGTCCCCTGGTGATTCGCTGTGAACGCCCCACTGGCTGCTGCATTCTGCTAAAAGCTGGAGATGGAGCTAAAATTCAGGTCTTGTGCTCGGCTCTCCTTGCTGCGCTGACTCTGTGCCTGGCAGCACCCCGGGCTATTAATCAGTGTGGGAATGTCGATAGTGAAGCACTGCAATAAAAAATGGGCGCAGCTACATTTTTCCCCCTCCTGTCAAATATCCTTCTCCCTCCAAACGTGACCCAAACCCACCAACATTGATGGAGGGACCAATGGACCAGACCCTGACCCACTCGTGGCTTAATGTTGCAGTGCCATTGAGTTCATCCATTCCACACACCCCTTCCCCTTGACCTCTGTCCTCAGAGCAGACTCCAACAACTATTTTTCATATTTCTTTCCCCGGACCTTGGCCAGCTGAACAGAGGTCAAATACATCAAGCTAGATCTAAACTATGGAAAAAAAATGAGCTGCATTTCAACCTTTTCCTCTGGCAGAGTGACAATATAATTCATGTTTATATTCCTGCCTTTGCCACCATCCTGCTGTTTGACCTTGGGGAAGTCACTTCATCTTTCTGGGACTTCATTTCTCCTCCAAATTCATATTTAGACTAATGTCTATGGGACAAGCAGTGTGTCACATTGTGTTTTTGCATTGCTGCCATGCCAGTGGGACCATCTCCTGGACCTGAGCTCTCCGGTTTAGGTGAAGAGAACCACCCTAAGTCCCAAGCTATGAAATACCAGTGAAGCGTCATCCTGCCTCCTTGCACACACACCAGCTGTGTGTTGTCAGTGTTCCCTGCATGTTTAAGATCATAAAATCACAGAGTGGTTGGGTTGGAAGGGACCTTAAAGCCCATCCGGTTCCAAACCTTGTGAAGCTCTCGTTTTTATGGAGGTGTCTGACTGTCTCCAGATCTAAACTCAGGATCCAAGCACTCCCATTTCCACATAACGCAGTGTTCAAACACCACTTTGCTGCCATTGCTCTCCCTCACTGTGGAGCTGGAAGTCACCAGGGCTGGTGAGGATCCTTCATGAAGGTGACAATTCGCCCCTTCGCTTCAATACCTGCGGCAGTGCCTTGTTCCCCTCAGCCCACGCTGCCTCATCCGAACCTTCCTGCTGTGCTCCAGCAACCTGAAATATCTGAACTGGGGGATTAACTCCCCCGTCCCCTCCAAAGACAAGAAATAAAATAGAGGGAAGAAATTATCTCTGCAGTAGAGCGATGAATGCAAAGAGCTTGTAAGTTCATCATTAGCACAGAAATAAGCAAATTCCTCATGCTGCCCTGAAGTCAGAAGGAAGGAAGGGGAGGGAGAAAGTAAGTCCATGGACATCTGACAAAAGAAAAAAGGCCAGAAATACAGAGCGGCACTGCAAAGGGAGTTGTTTTCCTGCTGTCTCCCCTGGCTGGATGGCGGAGCATGCAGCCCTGAATTTGCACCCTGCAGCGAGCGGGGACAGGAGTCCTGCACCCCTCTCCTTTCAAGACCTTCACATTCATTTCTCCCCATGATAACTATTTTGCAAAATAAAGATGACCTTTTAACTATTTTTTTTCGGGGTGTACCCGTGTTCTGCAAGGAATTAAAGCCACCACCTCCCAGGATGCCCGCACAGCCGTGGCCCCACCGCGCCCCATCCCTGGCAGCCCGGCGATGCCTCACCCCCGTGCTGCAGTGCTGCGCAGTGCCCGGCTGCTGGAGGTTGCTAATTTGTGTGTTTTCACTCGAGGCCTGCTGATTCAATCATTTTAAAGATGCCCATTTCTTCCAAGCCAGGGATTTTATGACTCTAAGGATTAGAAGCTGTTATCCCAACAAACCCTGGAGCTCTATATATTCTGATTTTTATGGTAAGCTTCACTAATAAACTGTTTAAAACATATGCTAATTGTGTTTATTGTATTCTTTAATTATCATATGTGTCATTAAAGATGTGCTATCCCGTTTGGAATCCTAATACCTAATGCCCTCCCCTTTTTTTGTTGTACGGTGGCACAGTACTGCATTACTTTAAAAAAATATGGGAGGAAATAGATATATATTTTAACAAGAATGCTTATTTTCAATTTTCATTGTTTATTTAAAAGTACAGTCTTTGAATTTAATTTGAAATCTCTCTCCTGAAGAAAAGCAGGCAGGGAATGACATAACAAAACGTGGCATTCTGTCTCTGAGCATTTTATTCCTTAATTTATTTTTTAAATATGCCTCCCTATCGTCTATTATGCTTAGTTTTCTGTTTTCAGACTGCTCAAAATGATAATTTGTGCAGCAGAGATGGGTTACAAAAGATCAGAATAATTGTCCCCTCATTTTTGTTATAGCTCATTATTCTTATCATCCATACACACACCCATATACACACTCCAGCACGTGCATAATAAATTAAGTGTAGTACGTGCATGTACCCACACCCATGTACACATATGTATATTCTCCCTAATTCTGGGCCAGTTTTTTCTCAGTTAATCAAGAGGCATTTTTCCAAAATAAGACACCGGTTGTCCCAGTGATCTGAGTCGTTCTCACTATTTTGAAGACTGATCTTAATTCCTGACGTGGTTTTATCCTGTCTCTTTAAAACAAGGCTTCCCCTGCACAGCAGAGTGCCTGGGCTTAGCACTCACAATGAATTCCACGCTGCTGACCTGCCACCAGCAGCTGAAGCATCCCCCAGCCCTATTCGCTATCGATTGCAGTGGCCTGCCCCGAGTCCTCTGTTTGCTGGTTGGATTTTTCTTTTTTTAACCTGCGAAAAAAAATTTGAATTAGCATTAGGGTATTTCATTCGCATGGTTAAAAATACTTAAAATGAAAAGAAACAAAAAAATACAAACAAGCGTTTTTCAGCTGTACAAGTCAAGGAAAATGGATACGGGGAGACAGACGCATGTGCACTGAGCCCAGTCCTCAGTCATCAATATTGCAGATGAGAATAATAAATATGGGCAGGCACGAGCCAGCAGCGCAGGCTCACAATCGTGTGCCCCAGCCCCAGAGTGCAGGGCCCTGCCCAACGGGCAGACCTCTCTCCTTGCTGCTGACATATGAAAAAAGTGCAAATTCAAAGCTTTATCAGCATGTACCACAGAGTAATATTAATCCCCTGTCCTAGAGATAATAACCATTTTGAAACCAGATCTTTGAAGTGCTTTTTGTATTCCCCCACATTTGAGGGACATCCTGGGAAAAAAAAGAATATCCCAGCAGACACCTGTGTTTTGATGCAAAAGAACGAAGCCATGCCGCTGGAATCGTGGGGGATTTGCTTGCAGGAATTTGTCAGCCAGACTTTTTTATTTTAGTTGGTGAAAAATGTTTCCTTTAGGTACCAGATGCTAATGTCACATCATGAATGAAACTGCTTCTGCAAATTGAATAATATCATTTGCATTCACTCATTCAAAATAACATTGAGCAGTGGCAATGCAGTCCTGTGTTAAGGAAAAAATTTACATTTCCAGGCAGAAGAGAGTGTCTGCTTGGTTAACCAAGCCATGATAAAACAATGGGATTTGGATTTTGATAAGGGTTTTCACTATACAAGTTCAATAATTGTACAATTGGGTTAAAATGATAAAATACATATAATTTTGGTTTCTAAATAATGGCAATGAACAGCCTACAGCATTCTCATCACATAACACAGAGCACGGTGTCGGGTCAGGTGCTCTGTACAGGGGTACTGGGGTGAATTTGGAATAAGCTATCTGCACACGCATTGCTGCTTTTCACTTGCTGGGATCACTGAGAGCATAATTAATTGCTTATTTTGCCTTTCTGGAGATTTAGCCCGTGCACGTGGGTTTCAGCCCTCAGGAAGACGCAGTGGGTTTCATGATGCCAAAATAATTTTGTGTCCAGAGCCACCTCAGCCATGCGGCTGGCTCCTCCCTGCCCTCTGCAGGGTCCCCATTCCCCTGGCAACCAGGGGACACGCAAAGGGGACTCCCCGCAGCCCCAGCACCCAGGGGACACTCAGAGGGGTCTCCCCACAGCCCCGGCACCACCAGTGTGATGCTGCCCTTGCTCAGCCCCGTAAGAGATCCTTTTGCACAGCCGCACGCGGATGGCAGCATTGCCTTCTCTCCCTGTTACATTAACGGATTTTACGCTACTTTTTAAATTATGCTGTTTTCAAACACGAATGCATTTGAATGTCAGACTCTAGTACCCAAATATAAATGTCAAGACCTCTGTGCATCTCTGGCATGTAGGAACTAATTTAATCATCTCAGTGAAGCAATTGCAGTTCAGACAATCACTTTGTTGGAGTGGAGGGGTTATGAAGGGAGTGCACAGTTGCAGGAGAGTGCTTACACACCTTTTAGGGCCACTCTGTTTTATAAAAAGACAGTAAGAAGGGCATTTGTTCGCCAGTGGACCTTACCATGCCTGTCCAGGTGATGGAAACCAGGGCTCAGAAAAATGACATGTGGCACCAGAACATACTGAATGTCATCTATTGGGGGAAAAAAAAAAAAAAATGGAGGAAATAGTGATGGGATTTTTTTTTTCTCATATGACTGGAGAAAAAAGGACAAAGTTATGAGGCAGAGGATAGCTGGTCAGCGTGTGCTGCTCAGCTCCCCAGGTGGCAATTGATCTGGCCGGGCACACAGATTACGTGAATGCAGGAGCAAAACCAGCCACAGTTTCACCTATGAAGCAAGGGCCTCCTCCTTCTAAAATTCAGCTTGGAAGGTTTCATTCCTCCTTTTGCATACCACCTTTTAAAAAAGGCAAAGGCTGTGCAGGCAGTACTTTTTTCAAGGAATAGCCCTGCAGCAGGAGTTTATTCTCTATGTGGGCCAGCCATGCTACTCAAATGTAACCTGTGCCTTCAGCTGCCGTAGGAAGGGAAGTTCCTCCTAAATTCCTGCAGGAGTTTGGAATGCACCAGGCTACTGCTGTGCAGGAATTTATTCGGGTTGTCACTGGGAATGTAGCATTTATATGGAAAAGACCAAGCAGCCTCCTATGTCCTTCCTGTGGTCTCTGGAAGATCAGAGAGATGATCTAGATGAACTAGTGTTATAGGAAAGAGATGAGAAAAAGCATAAAAGTGGTGGGTCAGGTTCTGGAGGCTGAGCATGGGGAATGGGAAAGCACAGGTGTTGGCAGGGACAGGTGGGGACACAGGGACCTGTCCCAAAGGAAAGCCATCACCCCGGCACAGGGGCTTGCTGCTGAGCAAGTAGGAAGTGTCCCCCCCCCCCCCAATCTCAGCATCCACTTGCTGCCTGGGAACATGCACTCCCAAGTCCGACACTGACATTTTTGCAGCCTGAGGCTGCGTATTTAATAAAAGAACCACGAGCATCGATCCAAGCTGTCCGTGTGTGAGTGATGCTGGACAAAGCGTCCTTCCCGAGCACTCCCAGGCTGCAGCTCGGGAGCTGATCCAGCTCAAGACACTGAGGATCCAGCACCGATCCTGGACTTCAAGCATTCGTCCCGAGGGCTGCCTTCTTCTACCAGCATTAAGTTAGAACAAGTAATTTGCTACCTTTTCAAGCACCCCCAAACACAATAAACTAAAAGAGTGATCAGAAGTGCAATCCATTTTGGAGAGCTTTGGTGAAAGAGGCTTCATTTGTTGGATTACTTGTTACAATTAGATGCAGTATAGATGATACCAAATTATATAAATAGCTCCAACATTCTGTAAGTGTTAGTACGAAAACTGCCCAGCCTTGATAATGAAAACACACACGAGCAAGCTGTGTAAAACAATCAAAAATCAATCCGATGTGTCAAGCTGAACATGTCAATGAGACAGTTTGCAGTCAGAGGGTTTTCTTATGAAGTGCTGTCAACAGTCAGTGCTACACTTGTCTGATCTGTCCAGCTCTGCTAAGTGGAAAGATTTCTCTTTTTTTTACCCAATAGAAGAGAAAGGAAAAACAGGAAAATGTAAGCCACGGTAATTCATCTCAAGTATCCTGAAGGACAATTAGTGACAAAGGCTAGCAGTGGTAAGCCTGCTCTTTGGTGCGGTTTGGAGATCCAGGACTGTAATTATTGAGCCATCCTGCTGAATAGCACAATCAGTGCTTGACGGCTACGTGGCAGAGCGCCGGTGCGGCTGCTCAAGCTCTCGTGTAAATGAAACGTCAGGCTGGGGAAAAGGGGGCCATTGTGTTTACCCGCACTTTGATTAGCTTTTAGTGAACAATGAATTTCCAATCGATGCGAGGCATTTTAATGGTGTTGTCGGGATCTTTCTTCATAAGAGGTTTGGGCGATAGAGAGGGAGGGATGCAGGCAATGTGCTGGTGAATGTATTGGTTTGCTGGTGAGGGGGATTGGTGCACCGATGTGCAAGCTTTTCAGTATTCCCTTTAAAGTCCCACGTAACCGGACACATCTCTACTTAGTCACCCATTCCTTTCTTCTTTCACAGCAGAAATATTTATCAAACTTCAAAACCCCTCTGCATCCCCACTTCTCCCTTCAGTTTTCTCAACACTGCTCCTTATATTGCAAAATCATCCCTTCCTAGTTAGCCCTAAACATTTAAGCTTGAGCCAAGGATGCTCTGAGAGTTTCACCAGTGCAAGTTCAGAGATTCAGTGGTATTGGAGGATCCCGTTTTCCCAGAAAATACAAATTCTAAAGACGCAGGCTGTGCTGCTAAGGGACAAAGGGACAGGTGACTCCAAAGATCAAACTCACTTTGCCAATGTACATGCCACACTCTTTTTGCCTGTTTGCACGCCATAATGCATATCCCTTCAGGAAAGGAGGAGTATTCAGACAAATAGATACATCTAAAATAAACATTATTTTGTACTTATTGCTGTTCAAAATGCAAATGCAGAAGCTCTGGCTGTGCGAAGCCTTGAGGAGACAAGCAAGAACAGTGACATCAAAATGTTTTGAGAACGCGTTTGTTGGCTGCACTCACCCATGCCTCGTTCCAACACATGTTTGCAGGCCTCTGTTTCAAGTCAATCCCCCACAACAAGGTTGTGCATGCCCTACCCTGACCCCTCCAAGGCCACATTCTATAATGTCAGATGCCGAAATTCTGCCGCTCAGCTCTAATGGAGGCTTTGTGCCATGTTTCCTCCTCCAGGCCCTGCCTGGGGACTAGGCCCAGCCAGGGCACAGGCCGCTCATGCAGCACCGCGCATTCCCCACACCCCCGCAGCCCCTCCTCGATGGAAGGCAAACTGCAGATGTAATTGATTAGTAACTATCAGCTAATTACACGGTAATCACATGATTATTTTTGCTTTGCAAACTGAATAGTTGCCATGAGATTGAATAATTGTGCGGGGCAATTTTACGTGCAGTCCTGTGTTGCTGCTGGGTAAAACCAGATAACCCAAAGGCCACGCAGCTGGATGCAGCAGGTAGGATTATTTAATTCCTATCTCTGCACAAGCTCGGAGTGCGAGCGCTTGCTGCTCCTGGCAGAGCCTGCTCACGGAATGGGGAGCGGGAGCTGGAATCACTTGTCCCTGCAAAGCTTATTAAAATTTTGGTGTTGGCAGGAGAGTCAATCAAATCCCCGGAATGCAACCCAAATATTTTCACAGATGGATTGAACATTGTATCAGTAAGCAACTTGAAGAAATGATTTTCTCTCTCTTGGCAGTTTGATTTGAAAGGCACTCTAGCTCCTGAATATCTCTTTCCTACAGAAGACGATTAAAAATTTTGAGCCATTTTCAATGTCACTGATTCAGATTAATCAGCTATTGAAGAGGTGGGGTTAAAGCTGAGCCTGTTCTCTTTGGGCTTAGCTGAGCCTGTTCTCTTTGAGCTTTCAGTGTTGTGGCATCAAACCGGTAGGATAAATGCTCCCATAGGCCTGTATTTCCCAAGTTTCCTGGAAACACCAGTGCTTCTCTTGTCAGGGAATCCCACAGCTTCCTAAAGCTCCCTGCAAAAAGCACCTGAGCTACAGCAAATAGTATTCATTGGGATTAAAAAAGCCCACTTTAATGATTTAGAAAAGAACATTTTATAAAGAAACAACATGGTTCCGAATTAAATCAAGCCTGTATTAGTTTTCAGAAAAGTTTGGCATCAGAAGACATTTTAATATGAGCCAAGAGCTAGCAGAACATACATGGGAATATTTTTAGTTTTCATCCAGAAATAAAATTAATACAAGAAGCAAATGCCATAAGCACTTTCACAAATGTGCAGGGGAATGGTGCTGATCCTCATCTGATGCAAGCAAGCCTCCATCCCTTGTCACAGGGAGATGTGGCTCTTTGCCACAGTTGAGGTTGCAGCTCAGCCCCTGGAAATGCCGCTGGTGCCGAGTGGCCAGTGGGCACCAGCTCAGAAGAAAGGAGCCTCAGCAGGGAGCCTTTGTTTCTCTGCAGTTCTTGGGGAGATAATGAAGGACACAAAAGTAGATAGATGTGTAAGGCTGTCAGAGGGCTTGAGTTTAAGTAAAACCATTGGAGCTTCACTCTTGTTTTGTAATATCCTCAGAAGCTGACATCTGAGGCTCAGCCCAAGACCCCAGATGAACTAAAAAAGTATTTATGTGCAGGAAAAATCTCTCAGAATGAGTTACATTAGTTTTACATGGAAGCTATGCATACCCACAGCTAAAACAAGGAAAAAATCAGATTCTTTGTTAGCAGGAACAGTTATGCTCCCAGAAGCTAATCTGTTGGTAATGCAGAACCTGAAGTTAATTTTGAGTGAAACTGGAAGCTCACACACACTCACTGATCTGAATTTGGCAGAGCAGAGACACTTCTCTGTCTTTTTCAAAATGCCCCCCATTATCCCCACACCATGTATGTACCAGTGAATCTCCCTTTAGTTTCCACATGTGGGTTTTTATAAATGGAAAAATATATGTATCATACAAACTCTCTTAAATACCTCTGGATTTGAAAGTCTCAGTGGCTAAGCAAAGAACTGTGTTAGAAGAAGAAAGGAAAGGTTGAAAGCTGTAAGTGGGGAGGGGGGGAAAGGAGGAAAAAAGTCAGGGTCACCTGGTTACAGTCAGACAAAAGCCACATTTCAAAAAATGTACCCTGTAATTTAGTCAAAATGGAAAGGACGTGAAAAAGGTCAATATTGTTTTAAATGAGACTAACAGCTTCCTTTATGTAATGGGTGAACTCTGGTGTGTTTCCGGATGATTGGCGATTTAGCTGCTCGGGGGAAAAAAAAAAGGTTAAACTTATCAGCACACAAAAGTGCCAGCAATTTATTTCTGTCACTTTCCTCCAAATTAACCTAGTTTAAGGCATTCTGAACCTCATCAGCAAGCCCAGGTGCGGATAGGACTTAGGGTGGCCCCTGGTGCTGCAGGATGGTGGGACTGGGATAGGCAGCCCCAGGGGGATGCAGCCTCACAAATGATCTTGGGTCGACAAAGAGCCTAGTGAGCAGTGGGCTGGTATTACAGAGGGCAATAAGTACTCATTGCTTTCCCAAAGAACAAGGTTTAGCCAGCCTCAGCAGCTGGAGGTCTGATGCTCCGTGTCCATCTGTGGGTCAGGGAGGGATGGGTGGGTACAGGCTCGTGTGGTTCTGCTGCAGCAAAACATGTAGGCTCTGGGTCCTGCCCTGGGCAACATTCAGCTTCCAAAGCCTGAGGTCTGTGCAGGGAATGCAGTCGAGTGGACAAAAGCATGTCCCTACCCAGCCCTACCCCACCACAATCCTTGGCTCAGCTTGTTGGAAAATATTGTCACGTGTGTGCTGATCTGGTTCTCAGGGACTGTCATTCCAGGGCCAGCCCAGAGAAAAAACCGTCCTCAGAAGCTGCTATGTCTGTCTGCTCAGCTCTCTGGCTGTCTGGGATGTTTATAATTTTGTGGACAAACATAAGATTGAGGTCCCATCAGTCGTGACACTGCAAAGAGGATGGGTGGCCCACAGTTTAATCCATGCCTGAGCAGGGAGGTTTATCTTATTTTTCTTATTTTTCATAGAGCACTACTATAAACCCCTGCCAATTTCCCATGAGATTGACTTAGCCACAGGCTGCATCCTTCCCAATGGGGTTCCCAGGTGGGAGGACAAGGAGAGCCTGGGGATGGAGGGAAGAGTGCAGCAGAAGCTGGGGAGGGCTCCTGGCTGCATGGAAATGGGTTGGAAGGCTGGAGCAATGGCATGGATGGGGCCAAGAGGGCTCTGAGCAGGATGCGTGCACAAACCCATCTCCAAGAGCCCCTTCAAGGTGCAAAAGGTAAGGAAAAGCCAGAGCAGAAAAGTTACAGTTTTTTCCATCAGTTTGTATGAGAGACATGGGTTTACAGGAGAGACACGGGCTTAACCGAGACCTTTAGCATTAACATTTTCAAACAACAGTTGGTCTGTCCTTTCCATGCTAATTACAGCCCTGCTGAAAGAACGGGGCAGGGCCTCCTGTCACCCTGTGTGTGCATGGGCTGGGCAAGGCTCTCTCACGCAGCACTCTGCAATTTCGACAAAAAATAGCATAATTAATTTAAACATAATAGCTGCAATTTTCAAGAGGGCCAACAGGCAAGACTGGAGGATTAAGGCTTCTGCACCATTTTTTGGCCCAAAGTTCCCATGGTCTGGATGCTGACCAACGTGTCTGGTGCCTGCCTTCATGGTGAGGTGCTCAGAGCCCTGAAAATTTGGCATTTTTTGATCTAAATCACTCAGTCTCACTGCTGATGATGCTTTACTTTGAAGTGGTGCTTTTCCCTTTAAAATACACCTAGTAGGTAAAACAGCATCTTTCAATATCTGGATATTTTAGTGTCAATTTTACACACAAGGATGCTTGACTGGCTGCTCTATGCCATAACAAAGCTCTTAACGATTGTTCCAGCTGCCTCCACAGGTGAATCTGGCGGTGAGCTAATCAGCAAAGGGTGCTTGACACTGCGATACTTCGATCTTTGGGATTTCCATGGATGTTTATGGGCATTTTTTCCTTCTTGACCATTGAAAGCATCAATATCAAAGGACCTCCTTCATACCCAGATTACTCTATGACTAAACACCAGTTGGCATCAAAATGCTGACCCCAAAGTAAGAGCAAAGACCCCTGTAAAATGCAAAGGAGTGTGATTTAAATTTAGACTTTTAAAATATTTCCACTGTTTCTGCTTGATCCTTAATGCTTGTTTCCTTGAATACCTGAAATGCCTGTTTTGAGCTGTTACTGGTATCTTTACCGCTGCCATTACAACACTTGTGTGAGCACTCCTTTAGATGATGGAGAAAAACAGACTCAGAAAAACTCAGTTCAGAAAACTCCAGTTCAGAAAAAAATGAACCTGAGCCACCTGCAAGGAGGGGGAACCTTTAAATCTTACCTTTTAAATGTAATTAATAGAACTCAGATTATCTTTCCATAAAAGTGGAAGTAATAGAAATAATAAAATATGCCCTGGGCAGTGCTGGGAGGAGTGGGCTATGGATTCTAGCACTTTAGGGTCAGGGTAGGTGCCGGCTGTAAGCAGCCGCATTATCCTGGCTTAGTGCTGCTCCCCGGCTGAATTTTCTCCCGCTCCTTTTCCCCCTCTGGCATGAAGCGGTCAGGTGGCAGCTCGTGTTAGCAAAACATCAGCTTACGGAGGCCTCTAATAACGGCCTTCGCTGATCTCAGAAATGCTAAGAGGGCCAATTTTGCAGTCTAGGGTATTTGAATCAGCAGCTTTTCATATTGCAGCGGAGGCATAAATAGCCATTGTATCTGCTGAAATTATTTTGATCAACTTATGTATGCACCAAGTGGTGTCACTACCACTGCTCTTGCCATCACAGTGCTGGAGTAGTGAAGATTCGAGGAACTTGACAGGATAATTAAGTATGAAAGCAGACTGGATTTAGCAGGACCCCAGTGAGTCAACAATCCTGATTGTTTCATCATCTTGGCTTTGTGCTGTTCATATCTTATCAGATTAGATAACAATCTGGTATAGCTATGAGTTGAATTACCATGTTGAACTGCACAGTTAGACCACATGAAAAACATCAATACACATTTAAATAATCCCACTTTCAAACTTAGATAAGAAATGGCCAACCTCTATGAATCAAAGGCATATCCTCGGGCTAAAATAAAGAGTGGTCTGATTACCTATTCAGTTACATCAAAGTGCAACAATCAAATGCTATTGCTAATATAACGCAATATAAGACGACAGCCTCGCGACAGCAAATTCCAGACCCAAAGGTCACAGGTGGAGATTTTCAAAGGGGAGGAGAGGATTTAGCTTCGTAACTCCCACAGAAATGAGTATTGCCCATGTCTCAGAGCCTCCAACCCATCTGAGTCCAGCCATCCTGCCACAATGACTTTAGGCTGTCCCACAAATGTTGGTTTTACGGGCCCTCTTGTTGGAGTTTAACCTTGCAGTGCTTATGGGACCTGGGAACAGGCCACCCTGAGATACCGTGATTGTTCCCAAAGCAAGAAATACAGAGACATGGATAAAACAGAGTCACTTCTATTCTTCGGGGTTGTTCCTTGCTTTCTGCACGATGACACGTTGCAGGGTTTGGCCAGCCTGCCGGTGCTCAGAAGTGTCCCCAGCCTGGCAACATGCAGGGGGAACCACAGAGACCTGTCCCAAGCCCTCCCCTCAGCCCTCTACAGCAATGTCAGAACCAACCAAAGCTTCTGCTTGCACTAAGGCAAATTTTCCCAAGTTGCCATGTCTGTAAGAAAAGGCTCTCATTAAAACAGTCATATTCTTTCTTCTTTCTTTTTTTTCTCTCTCTCTCTCAAAAAAAAAAAAAAAAAACCGAAAAAAAAGCACGCAGCTCAATCACTTTGATCTCACGATCTCTTATTTCCTACTTTCAGTAATGCCACAGCACATGTAATGTCTTCTGTTTAACAGGGGCTGGAGGACTGCAAGGGCTGTGCTATTCCATCAGATTCACATGGCTGTGAAATATATTAATGGAAATGAAATTATTTCTGATTTGTCCTGGGCTGAGAAGAGAATTAAGCCTGGAGAATTTAAGTTGGAGATGAATGCGCGGCCCTCCTAATTACAGCCACGGTTTCTACCACCCCGCCAGATCCTGATACCACATGAAAGCTGGCCAAAATCCTGCGTTAAGAACCCTATTGTGGAGAATTACTATTGAACCAAATAAAAATTAAATGGAAATCAATTTTCTTTAAATACTGCAGCCATTCCCCTTCCTTCCTCCTCCTTTCCCTGCAGCAAAGCAAATCTGCAAATTTCCAGAGGAGATGGAAGCTGGCTTGGCATGCGTTGCCCTGCTGCTGGAGTGGCTGCTCCGCAGGCTGCAGGCTGGGTGGCACTGAGCGCAGGTCTGCTTTGCACCTGCTCAGAGAAGGAGCTTGCTGGAGACTAACAGGAAAGAGAAGTGTCAGCACAAATGCTTTTGGTGTGCTGATGCTGAAAGAAGATGTGTGAATAAACCATAACCTGATCCGTTAAACTGTTGTCTGTTCATGGCTTACCTACCCTCAGGACATGGTTCATCTGACCAGGAATGGTCAGGGAACAATTTCCCTCAAGGGGCACAGGGTAAGCTCTGAGAATAACTGATTTGCTGAATGGTGACCAAGTTGCAGGGATGTGTGCATGTGTGCTGCACTTTGGGTCAAACGGAACAGGTTGTTCAATCCCAAACAAAACATCCAATCCCTAAAAATAAAATCTAGGCACGGTTGAAAAGAAAATATCATTCTGAAATTCTGGAAGCACATCATTTGGGAAATTTCTGAAAAATACCCTATTTCAGTGATTTCACTTTTGCATGCTAAAACAAATTATGAATTGAATCCATACTTAGTGAACAGTTTTGATTAGCTTTGAACTGTATTTTTAATGACTAATCTCTCCTTCCTGTGCATTTTTCTGTGATTTTCAGTCCCAATGGTGATTGGAGAAAACCCCACATCCTAAGCGCACAGTCCAGAGAGGCAGCATTTGGAACCCACAAGTTTTAAAGGACATGAGAGGTGGAATTCAGCTCCCGTTCCCACACAAACCCTGTGATGCTGCCCCGTGCTACACAGAGCAGGTTCCCCAGAACACTGTTTGGCTGTGTGAGCAAAATCCCAGCCCTTCATTTTATGGCTGTGGGCATCATAAACTAACATTTTCCTCTGCAGCTTTCCCAGTGCCCTTCCATGATATGTGTGCAGTGGCAGACACCAGTCATCCCCCCCCCGCCTTTTTTTTTTTTTCCCCCAAGGTTTCAGCAGTGCCCTCATTTCCAGCAGGAGGTGACACAGGAGAGTGCTGCTCCCAGCCCTGCAGGCTGAATTTTGGGGAACCCTTTCGCAAGTTGGAGACTTTGGCTGTGCAGCTTGACCCTCCCTAGGGCTGTCAGACCTCATTCTCTTCTCTAGGACTCATGTGTGCTATGGTTAGGGAGACAGGTCCAAAACAAGGGGCAGGATACCAAGGAGGTAATTCTGGGTGGGAAACAGAGATATTTTTTTTTTTCTTTTATAAATGTATTGATATATACATTGATGAGCTAAACTGACAAGCTGTGCTTGAGAAAGGAGTAATTGCATCTATAATAATATTAAACCTGACACCTGCCTTGGCCGATAACACGCAGTCCTGACACTACTTAGCTAACAATTAGGACACATGAGAAGGAGGAAGGCAAAAACAGTTTTAAATTGAATCTGCATTTTAAAGAACATAAAAATAAAAAAGAAAGACTGTTAATTGTCCAACAGTTTGTTAATTCAATCAGGCACGCAATTTAAAAATAGCTTTGCTTTTCCACTGAAAGAGGAATTAATTACAATTTCTTCCTGAATCCCATATAGGAGAAAAAATATTTAGGACAGCCACAGTGCTCTTAGAGAGGCTGTTTATTAATAAAAGCAGAAAACCCCAATGCTAATTGGCGTCATAAGCACAATTAGAAGAGAAGTTGTCCTCCATTTGAAGAAGAACAGAGAGCTACATAGCTGAAGGATATTATTGCAAAACGATAAACTGTTCAAAGGTGCCAGTAAAAAGGAAGGTCTTTTCTTTAATGGTAAAATGCCATGTTATCTTGTTTAAATGGCATAACTTTGCAAAAGACGCCATAACATTTCAACCTTTTAAAATGTCAGTATTAAAAAATACATATCACAAATAACTTCTTCATACAACTCCTTTTTTCCCCTTTCATTCTTTCTCTCTCTCTCTCTCTCTCTCCCCTCCTTTTTTTCTTTTTTTTTTTTTTCCCTGAAAGGCTTATGTTCTTATGTAGAACTTGCAACTTCAAAGGAAAAAGGCAAGGAAACTGTAAAGACGGTTCAAGGTGATCTTGAGCCTTGCAACACGCAAACAGATTCAGGAGCCAACGTGGCTTTGCAGGGTTTCTCTCCCTGTTTGCTCGTTTGGCTGTGTTTTAAACAAAGCCCTGCCAAGGGGCTTGCGCTGTGCCCAGGCCGAGATCTGCACCGGGATGTCCCCGCTCTGCTCCCTCCCACGGAGTCCTGCACAGTGCTGCGATGGCACAGGGCACAGTGCGGACCTGTGGAAGGTGATGGGAGCTTGGGCTTGTTTGTTTATTTCATGGGAGGGCACCTTGATCCTCACCAACCCGCTTTTATTATTATTATTATTTTTAACCTTTGCACTCACACTTACCTTTCTTCAGGGAGACAAATCGGCATCTCAGTGTAACAAGAGAAAATGATTTTTTTTGCTCAGTTTGCTGCCTGAACACAGTGAAATATTTTATGATCACCTGTTTCTAGCACCAACAGCAACAAAAACAAAGAGGGGCAAGAACAGAGACAGTAAAAACCCTCAATGTGAGCACACGAAGCTCGCTGGATGTTGGAGCAAACTTTGTCGCAAAAAACCAGATGAATGTACAGAAGGTGAAGAAGGAGGGCCAGGTAAAATGGAGGTGGGGGCTCACCCAGCCTTTGCTTGCTGTATGTTCCTGGAGGAAAGCAGGGATGGAGCTGCCAGCTTGGTTCTGTGCTGGGCGGGATGGAGAAGGTCTTGTTTCAGTCCTGCACATCTGCTGCGTTCAGTTTTCCCTTAAAACAACAGCAGGGACAAACTTAGAACTCTGCAGCAGGAGTTGGTTCACCTGTCTGCGATATTTTGCAAATAAATACATGCATGGAGATGTGTGTACACATACCTACACTTCCGTACGTATATGGTACGTACACTCTGTACTCTGTATGTGCCATGTGTACTACGTGCACATGGCCATACACACATGTATATATGCACACATATATGTACACCTCAAATTTGTACATACAAATTCACATGACATCACTACACTGCACACCTGAGAACACAAATTACTATAACTTGGCATGATCCATGTTTTTTTTTTCAGTACTCCATTGCCTCTATGAAATAATCAATGACTTTGCATGTATGTAATATAAGGATATTAATTTATCTACACACGTATAACATGCAATACCTATACATAGAAATGGATTATTTACAAAGTTTTCCTCAAAATATAGTGACAGATAGTCATATTGAGAGTGCAGTATTTGGATAAAATGACACTGTTGAGCCCCTAGGGTCTTTTTTAATAAATATATTTTTGGCTTCTGCCTTCTGGAAATCTGCACCAGGCTTTGAAACTCCTGCAAAATTGATTTGCTTTTTTATTGCTGCTTAGCCCACACTACAGGCTGGACATATTTTCTTCTTTTAATTGAATCTGCCTGTTACACTGCACAAGTGCCAGGACATCAATTTAATATCTAGATTTTTTTGCAAGCTTTCAAACACACAGAGAAAGCTTATTTAATATGGTTGGATGTTTCTATTTTGCTCCTCAGAGTTTTGATTTGTACATTAGCATTACAGTAGCTGTCCAAGTTGTGTGATATTCCTTGGGAGGAAAAGATAGAACACACCAGAGGAATTTCTTTATTTATTTTTTTTCTGCTTTCCTGCTCTAGCTTATCTTCTTAACAAAGGCAGAGTACAGCTGGGTAAAGCACTTTAGCTGAGATGCACCAGTGGGTAGGAACTGAGGGAGGTGAACATCTTCACACCAAGAGGCTGCATGGGGCCCTCGAGAGAAGCGTGGGGGCCACAACAGCAGGCAGGGTCCTGCCCTTGGCTACTGCCATAATCATCCTGGGGGCCTTGTGAATGTTAAAATCGTGCTTGAAAAAAATAATGCCAAAAAGGCAACCTAGCAAAAGCACAGAGAGCTGAAAGTGTCTGATGCTGACCCAGCCGGCAGCAGGGAGGGGGCAGTGGGAGCTGGGGGAGAGGCAAAGGAGGGGATGCTGGTGACCTAGTGGTCATGAGATGCCA
The DNA here is from genome assembly GCA_013399715.1 of Alectura lathami. Lineage (NCBI taxonomy): Eukaryota > Metazoa > Chordata > Aves > Galliformes > Megapodiidae > Alectura > Alectura lathami. The sequence continues at coordinate 27,957 of VXAV01005010.1, read as the reverse complement.
TGGGGTGGGAACTTGGTAATGAGAGGTCATCTGTTATGTGCACAGGGAGGTTTCGATGCAGTTTGAGGCTTTCCCTGCACCCTCCTGCCCCCAAGCCTAGTGCGTGCATGAGGCAGGACTGGGCATCTGGGCATGCTCCAGGTCATCCACGAGAACTGCACCACCAGGAGTGAATTAAAGCTCTTGATTAGCTTATGGGAGAAGGAAGAAATCAGAGGTGTGAGGAAGTGGAACTTAAGGTACTGTCTGCCTTAGTTTCCCTTGGTGGAGCTACTTGCCTGAAAATCCCTCACGTAGCAAGGCGTGCTGCAAGGGTGCAAGGACCTGCATTGGTCATGGTCTGATCGACTCTAGATTACCAGGGCAAAGAAGAATGGCAAGCACAGGTAGAGTTAGACCAGCACGAACTTCCTGGGTGCTCAGAGAGGCTGTGAACATGGGCTCCTGTGCCTAATTCTGGAGTGCTGTCCACCTCTCTTGGATCCAATCCTTTATTTCACTGATGGCATTCTTATCTTGAGGTTTCATCCCTCACCTGTTGAGCGGGAGCAGGACAGTCACTCACAGGAGCCACTCCTCCTTGCAGTGCCCATTGCAGGCTGTGCAGGATGCACCCAGCTCTGAGTTTGGCAGCCAGGTTTAGGACTGTTAAGAAGCTTTGTTGAAAATATTTTGGTTGCCTTCACGCAAACTCATTAAATAATAAATTGTACTGGGGAAAAAAGGAACATGCACCAACTGAGCTGTGTAATTAAGGTCAGCCAGTTGTTCACCGCTGCAGTCGATCTGTATTAAGGAGTTTCCACTTCTGCATTAGTTTGATGTAAACCTTTTCCCCCTCTACTTCTAAACCCAAAAACCACAGGCCCTCCATGATCCCAAAGACAGAAAAAAATAATGCATTGAATAGATTTCAGAAATAAAAACAAATGCCAGTGTTACTCCAGCAGGGTGGTATCGTGCCAGCGATATCCCTGGGCAAGGAGGGGGCAGCCCTGGAGCAAGTGCTATTCATTATTGTTGATAAATATTCTCAGGAGAAACAGAGGATATTGCTTAATGGCTTGATCTAATATGCCATCAGAGAAGAGGGAAAGAATAGAGTGAAAGATATCCTAAAATGCAAAGCTATGGAATCTTCAGAGCTGAGCTGGTCCTTTAATTACCTATGCTGCGAGGGAGGAACACACAAAGAAGAAGATGGCTTCAGTGAAAGTCCTTTGAGATGGAGTCCTTTTACTGAGGCACTCCACTTGTTAAAGCTATAATAATGTCACCTGGAGGTTAGCTTTTTTATTAGGACTTGGAGTCACAGAAACATTTAACACGCACTTGTGCATCTAATTTGCCATGCAATTGGCATAACGACACGTGCCAGCTGGGGAGGTGCAGGAGGAAGCCCTTATATTTGTGCAAGGAATTGTTAGGCTTGTAGAGGCAGTCAGAAAAAAAGATAAGAAAAAGAAAAGGTCAGAAGAAGATCTGGCTCTGGTACGGAACAGATATTGCACAGACAGTCCCCATGGATGATTAGGGAAGCTTTGGGGAAAGCAACATCCACGGACAGTTTTTTTCCCCCTGCAGCTCTGCTGCAGTTGAGATGCTGCTGATGCACTGCACAGGCTCCCGTGCTTTGGGGAAAAGCTCCTGTATGTCTTCTGTGCCCTCCTCCAGCATTGCTTGGGAGCAAGATGAGAAGAGTGAAGCAAGCAGAGGGTTTGGTGAGGAATCCTCCCCCAGTCCCTGGAAGATGCCACTTTCTTTTGGCGACCGAAGCATCACCCCCAGATGTGGCTGTGATGCTGCTTTGTGAAGTCAGAGATTTTTTTTGGCCCTGGCAGAGCAAACCCAGCTGATACAGCACCTCGGTGGCTGGTGGGGTGGATTCAGAGGTGCCCAGTGCTGTCTGCTGCCCTCTCCAACATCACTGCATTCAGGCTCTGCATCCAACTGCAAGAGAAACCCTGAGTTACCTGCAGCCCTCTGCAGCATCTCTGCAGGAATTTTCCTCAATACATCTCTACTAGCTGTGCAATCACGAGCTCTGAGGACCAGGAATTCTGCAGCACAACCTTTTCACCTCAGATCCTGAGTGGGAACTCCAAAGGCACCCCAGATGCTCGCGGCATGCACCGAGGACGCTCTGCCACCTGTACGCAGTGCTCCCCAGCCCTGCATACCCATGAAACCCTTCCCCAGCTGCCTGCAAGTGTGGGGAGCACAGCAGCCAGCTGGCAGGCAAGCGGAGCAGCCAGCAGAGCAGGCAGAGGAACCATTAGGAAAATCTCTCTGGCACGAAGCCTGGCAGGCGCGTGGTGCCAGGCAGGATGGCTGCGGCAGGAGGGGCAGCAGGGTGCTGGCCCTGAGGTGCGGGTGACAGTCAGGTCCCCAGCCACATCCTGCACTTGGCTGCAAGCTGTTTGTCCCTGCAGATGCGTCCAGGTATAGCAGTGGAGCAACTTGGGCTGTGGGTTTTCTGCAGTGGAGGATGGGAGTGCAAGAACTCTCGAGCTCAGGGCCTGCAGGTAGGTACAGGAGTGGAGTTCAGAGGGGCAAAGGATGGGAGGGGCACTTCAGAGGGGCAAAGAAGGGGCTCTCCCCACTCTGAGAAATGTAGGGAAGCTGCATCAGCAATGCTGGGCATTAAAGTTTTATGAGCAACCAGCCCACAGCACCCCATGGCCCCAGGCTGCACCATGCTCCTCTCCAGGCACAACCAGGCACCGCCTTCTCTCTCCCCCCGACTGTCTCTGTTAAATGCAGCACATTCCCGAAGTAGCAGATTTTCATTTCAATAAACTCTGTAAGAAATAGATCAGTGCTAAGGAGGGGAGCAGCCACAGGAAGTGAGTTTAACTGCTCGTCTGCAGAATATTAATAGGATGGAATGTTATTAGAATAATTTTTCACCGTTTATTAGAATAATTTTTCATCATGAATAATAAATTAATAGAATAATTTAGTAGCGCTAGCCCTCTGTTTGAGAGGGTCTTTTATTTAAAAGTAGCTTGAAAAGTGGTGTCTGGGAGGTGGGATGGGGGCAGGGCCCAGGCGGTGCTGGGGCTCGGTGCTTGCCTTCATCCCCCTTGCTGTGGGCATCCTTCTCCTCGCCCAGCCTATGCAATGGGGACAGAAGCCCCAGACCTTCAGCTCAGGCTTGTCTCTCTGTCCTTCCAGCCTGGGAAGTGATCACCCCACAGCTGGGTACCCGCCTGGGGCTTTAACCACTTGCTTCCCCATCTCACCACGGGACAAAGATGCCCATCCATTGCGGTAGATCTGTGCAAGCCAAGGGGTCTCCCTCTCTCTTGTTTTTTATTTGCATCTGTGTGGAAGATAATCATTCCTCAGAAGGCTATTCACACCACAAAAGCACAATGACATTATTCTCTCCCTCTCCCTCTTTCTACTGTTTTACTCTACAACTGACAATTAATGTTAGAAAGAACATGAAATGGAGGAGAAATTACAGCAATTTATCAACTGAAATTATAGGTGTAGACACATGTCAGCAGTGGAAACAGTTTCTATCAAAATTAAAGTATTTAGAGATTTTCCTCAAATTTCAAATTATGCAAATCCCATTTCTGTGATACGCTGGTACTGTAGCTTTAATTGCAGGATTACCAGCGAGCTGCAAACTGCACTCGTAACCAGGACGCAGCTCTTTGGAGAGCAGCTCCCTTCTCCAGCACATCTTATTAATTCCACAAAGTTCCCATCTCTTTAACAAATTAAGTATGTTTTGCAGAACAGACAGCGGTTTTCTTGGTTTCAATCTGTCACGAAGGACCCTGCTGTTTGCAGAGGTGACTCGACAGCTGGATGAACAGACAGGTTTGAGTCCAAACACGGCTTCAAATGCGTATTTATACATAAAACATATTTATACAACAGCACTGCATGAGCAGCTTGTGCTGCTGAAGTTCCCACAAGTCCCTTTACAGCGAGGATGCTAACCAACAGCCAGGGAGGAATCTGGATTTCTGCTTCTTCCTCCAGGTCCTTCTGGATGTTATAAGCTGCCCTGTGACCTGGGGAGCATGGCCACTTCCATGAAGCTGGAGTTTGCTGTTTCTCCAGAAATAACAGGCTGGAAGGCCCAATCTAATGCAGCGTGCTCCTGAAAAGCCGTTTGCTCACTGCAGTCCCATTAGAAGGCACAGTACTCAGGGTGCTATTTCTTCCCTTCACCCTTTTTACTCCCCTCTGAGGCTGCAAAAGGAGCCAAGGTCCCGCTCATGCCCTCCAAGAGGCAGAGAGAAGCAAAGCAGAGCAGAGCACAACTCATCTCCAGGGAGCAGCACGGAAAGACCCTGGAGTGGCTGCTCTGCAGCTCGAGGCATTGCTGGGGAAAGGAAGAAAACATCATTTTCTCAGCTTGCCCCATGGCAGAAGAGCAGGGTTATATGTGCTGCGTTGGCCAGGTCATGGGATGGCTATGGGATTTACTGCCAAATGCAAACCACACCAATGTGGGCTGAATTCATCATGCACTTGGCTTGTTCAGCTGCTCACAGAACAGGTGACGGGCAGCACCTGATGAACGCTGGAGGTGAGCTAACATTCAGCGCCTTTCCGGAGCATTCTTCCTGCAATAAACCCAGCTGAGACTCGAAAGGAATACAGGCAGCACGGCAACATCCACCCTCCAACCTCGGGCTCTCCCAGCCCAGCGAGCTCCTTTGGCTATTTCTCACAACGGCCAGATCACGGCACCACCAGATGCCTGGGATCCGTCTGCATATGTCAGGCAGCGTACAGCTCCTGACAGCATCCAGCTCCAGTACCCACGATCTGCTCCATCTGCCGACACCCCGGCAGAACGGCAGCGGGGAGCTGCGCTGCCAGAGGCGCTCCTGCAGCAGCTGAAAGGCTGAGCAGCTGGTGCGGCGTCGAAGGGCACGCTGCAAGGAGAGCAGGGCTGCTGGCCCTGCTTCCCTTCGCACATGGGGAGCGGAGGCAGAGGAGGGCAAGATAAAGGGGAAGCAAAGTGACCCCCGCATCCCAAAGCGCATGGGGAGAAGAGGAGCTGGTGAAGTGGTTCTGGGTAATGGAGTAGCCCAAGTGGGAAATAAGTTATCTGCAGGTCCCGTGTGTGCAGATAGGGTGGAATTTAAGCTGTTTAGAGGTTGAACAGACCGAGGTGATGGGTGATGCTCGGCAAGGAGATCCTGGCTGGGCTGTGGCTCGTGTCTGGGGCTGAAAGAGGGAGAGAGGAGATGGGACTGGAGATGCTGAGCTGGGCATTTGCAGGTGAAAAGGCTCTGGTTTTCCGGTGGCTTGGGGTGCTTGAGGGTAGGCTACAGGAAAGAAAGGGGAAGGGGAAGTGAGGAAGAAAAGGGAAGGGGAAGATATAGGGAAAAAGGGAAAGGGAAAGGGAAAAAGGGAAAGGGAAAGGGAAAGGGAAAGGGAAAGGGAAAGGGAAAGG